>CM055121.1:662237544-662552544 GCA_029206835.1 Rana muscosa | reverse complement strand
CCAGAGGTGATAAGTAAGGACCATACGGCAGTGGAACATGTGAATCATAAGCCACTGATTTGCCTTCCAAAATAAGGTATGTGACCAGCCCGCCTAGAACCGCAAAGTTGCATAGAGAGAAGAGAATTAAATTTAGCACCAAGAATTTCACCTGATTAAACAAAAATAAATAACATCATTCATTTGAAAAGTTGACATGACATCCATAAAAAAAAAAATATTTTTTTATTCTAATGAATATCTTGTAATGGTTTGAATATGCACTATACATTTTAAAAGAATTCTGCCCAATCAAACCTGAAGGTGAAGTTGTCTGCTATTTACATGTTAAAGAGGTTGTAAACCTCAGTCATAAAATCTGAGCAAAGAACATATATCTGTAGTGTTTACTTATCGCTCTCCAAAGAAAAGTGTCATTTCTCTCTGATTCTTCTTTCCTCTTATCAGCACGAGTCACTGCTGAAGAGTTTTCCCAACACATGAGATAAAATAATTTTTACGAGATGGAGAGCTCAGAACAGATCTATAAACAACACAGTTCTTCTGTGTGAAGAGGGTTGCGTTCCTTTCCTCCAACCAGCTCTCACACACTGTAACTGCAGCCTCTCCAACCCCTCCTCTGTGCTCCTAACAGATGAAGAAAGATTAACACTTTTCTGCCCCTTTGAAGGGGTGAAGAGAGGAAAAGACTGCAGACAAACAAGTAAAACTTATGTAGGAGGATTTGTTTCATCTCTGTGTATCATCTTAGGCTATTCACTTTACTGGTTAAATGTGAGGGTTTACAACCACTTTTAGGCAACATATTCACATGTGCGAACAGCCCCGATGCAAATAACAGCAGCAGGAATCTGCTGATCTGCCCTACACACTTGGATTGCTGCTGGATACACACAAAGTTGAGCTGAATGAATACAAAGCTTCTTCTGATTGGATGAGGTGGGTGATGTTACAATCAACAGCTAAGCCAAGCAGACGAAGCTTTGTATTAATACAGAGAATACAAAGCTGTCTATGAATGGCTTTGCGCCGCTCAACTCAGTTTTGTTCTGGGTGTGGAACAGGATGTTCACATCCAACAGACAGAACACAGGCTGTATACTGTATGTAGCTCAGGCTACACACAGTTTATACTGTGAATCCAGTGGGCAAACCTATTAGTGTAGGAAATAGTTAGTTTGAGCCAGCTTGGCCCATACAAACTATTTAATGTCACAATAAGGCTGGAGATTGGCTTATTGGCTCCATTCACACTTGTGCATATGAATTGACTGCCCTACCGCCACATAAGGTATAGTACATAAAAAAAAGAAGCATCAGAGCAGGAGCGCTGGCTCATTACACAGATGTGAAAATACAAAAAAAGACAAAGGAAAATTACTTACCTTCAATGTGATGTGTTCCTTGTGCTGCTGTGCCCCGGTTTAGCAGAAACCTTACGTCTCCAATTGCCTCCGTACCCTGTGGCCTTAACCTTCCTGTGCAGCAGGGGTAAGAGAACTGCAGGAGCTCGGAGAGGCACTCAACTATGCATGGCCTTTATTTAATACCGGACCCTATAAATGGAGGAGCTGGGTGTAAATGGCAGGCATTAATGATTAGGGTGATTAGTGCCTGTCAGAGCCCCCTCAGTTTTATTAACCCACACTGCAAGATTATGGTGGTAGGGGTGAAGGGGCATCAGAGGTGGAAGATTTCTGCTAAATAAAGAACACAGTAAATATCATATGGAAGATAACCAACAGGCTGAACGAAAAACAAACTTACAGATCGTACTAATACAAGCGAGAACACACTGATCGGATGCTGGTTTTCCAGCATGCGCCTTCATGAGCGTGAGCGGCTTATGTCACACAAAGGAGCTGTACACACAGGCTGAAAGTTGCCCGATTTTTGGCCTGTATGTACCCAGCCTTAGGCAATGTAACAATCTGAATGTAGTATAATATCCATTCTCCCTCTGGAAGCTAAAGCTTGCCATAGACGGTTCAAATCCTGCTTCCTGCTGAACTGGCCGAGATTTGTATGTATGGGCAGGCTGAAGGTACCCAAGTTAATCGAACGATAAAACTTGGGTACAACAAGCCTGCCGGATTGTACATGCGATTATTGCTCGCAGATGTTATAGCTGCAAGCAATAATCACAGTGTTCTCTGTGAACACAATAGCTCTGCGGGTGGGATTCCTGTTAAAGGAGAAGTCCGGCATGAGCTTATTTGGCTGGACGTCTCCTATGGAACACAGGAGTGCAATTCGTTTTACACTCTTGTGGCCTGTTTTCAGCAGAGAGCGGTCTGAAGTCTGCTCGCCACGGACATCACAGGAATCAGTCCAGGCATGGCGTCATTGCAACAAATGGAGTCTGGATCCGCCAGGTGCCTGGACTGACATCCATCTCAGCGAGCCGCAAAGAACCTGAGACGGTCGCTCCCTGCCCCTCCACAACTCAGCACTCCAGTGAGCATGAAGGATAAGAGCAGGAGAGCTGCTGATTGAGAGAGCTGAGAAAACCGAGCGCTCGGCAATGCTGCATCCACCTATGCAAGTAAGAGTATGGGAAAAAAGCCAAACCCTATACTTCTCCATTAACACTGTGTGTTGATGGGGGAATCGTAGCTGCAGGAAAGAAATTTGCTCCGTCTATGGCTGGCCTAAGTTTCTAATTTAATACAGTAACATCACTATGCAGCTGAATAATCTGCAGTGTCCTGGTCCCGCCGATGATAGCAAATCAAGGCCCCTTTGGAGGTGCTCACAGGGCTGGAGGAGATGTATTGGCGGTCTGTCCCCAAGTTGACATCACTTCCGACCAATAGCCATAGGGGTCCCCGGAGATTTACCACCAGCCCTGTGAGCTCCCCCCAGTGGCCGTGATTTTCTATCATCTGCGGGACCGGGAGACTATGCAGATTTTGCATTTGACCAGATATGTACCTAATGTGAGTTATCATTTTTTTTATTAAAGTGTCCACTAGATGGCACACACACACACACACAAAGCATTAGGGGAGGAAAAAAAAAAAAAAAAATCGCATGCTATTCGGACAGGAATCGCACCACATTCCTGTTCAAATCGCATGCGATGCTTTGCAGTGTGATTTGTGCCCATATATTTTGCATAGACGCAAATCGCACCGCAAAGTGTCGGTACTTGGTATTGGTGAGTACTAGACCGAAAGTAAAAAAAATTGGTATCAGTGCAACCCTAGTTTTATGGGCTCTCAAGAAATACAGATTAAATGAGAGGGGTCAAACATTTAAACACCTTTTAGTAATGGTTTGTTTTATAATTTAGTGGTGCGCTGCTCCTTTAAAATAGGCAGATAGGTAATTTTTTTTTTAAAGTAGCAGCGTACCGCTAAATTTATTAAACACTTTTGGTTCTGCAAGTGTGGGAGTACTCTTTCAGGTGATAGCAGCAGTTCCACACGCATATACATATTATAGGCAGTTAAAGTGGTCGTAAACTCAGAAAAAAAATCCCTGCAAGACAAAGGCATAATGAGCTAGTATGCATCGCATACTAGCTCATTATGAAATACTTACCTTAGATCTAAGCTCTTGCAGTGGTCCCCGCACACCACTGTGACCGGCGACATGTCTCCCAAAGTTATTTCCGGGTTCGTGGGCACTGGCGCTGTGATTGGCCGGTGCCGTGATGTCACTCCCGTGCATGCGTGCGGGAGCCGCCGGTAAAAGCATGGCTACTGAAGAAATGGGACGTTTCCTCAGTGCACATGTGCCGATGACGTTGGCACGTGTGGATACAGTGAACCTCCTAAACGGTGCAAGTTTATGAAATATTCACGGTACCTACAGGTAAGCCTTATTATAGGCTTACCTGTAGGTAAAAGTGGTGTAACAGGGTTTACAACCACTTTAAAGGTTGGCACCGCAGGAGCAATAATAAAATGTGAACTTTTGAAAGTTAACATAGTAGCCCACATGATTAGAGGGTTTACTCATTGTAATTAGTATACTCAGCTCTGAATGTTTACCTTTAGCAGCACCCATGAAACGCAGGTAAAAGGTGTGCTCATTTCCAGCAATAAAGTAACCATGGCCAAATAATGTCCAGCTGTTGTGCAAAAGATAACACCAAAATAGCCCAGAAAAGCAAAAAAGTGGTGGATAGCCAAAAAAGCATCAAACGTCCAAAACACAAGATTAGAGACATGCAGGGCTATGTTCTCAAACAGGAAGAATCCAGTTGCTGTTAAAATGATGAACCAAGTCCATCCCCTCTGTGCTGTGATCTGGTCAGACGCAAGTACAGGATCAAAAAGTAACGCAGTGAGTCCTGCAATGATGCACTGTACTCCAAAAACTGCTCGGGTGGCCGCAAGATCCCAAAAGACCTTCTCCCGGGTAGAGAGTGCTCTGTAGGTGGCACAGAGAAGTACTGATACAAGGTGGCAAAAAAGAAAACAACCCAAGTAAACTAGGAAACCGGCAAATATTAGCTTTAAGCAAGTGTTCCATGATGAATATTCTAAATCAAAGCTATTCATAGTAGCCAAAGAGGAGCACAGTCCACTTCTCCAGCCAGCACAGTCCACTTCTCGTGCACAAAGCTTAGGATGATTTTTTAAGTATTTCAACAGGTGTTTGGTATGCAATAAGCATCTTCACCTACAAAAATAAGAAAGAAAAATTAAAGCAAATCGACACACCTATTTTGCTTCTGCTCTAGATTTTCATATGTTATTTTCAGACCGTCTATACCTTGTGAATGATCTAAAGCAAAGCATGCAAAAAAAGAAGAACAACAAATCAAGCAAGGTAACAGTTTATATCCAGCAGTGGGAGGAGCAGTTCACCATTTGCATTAAACCATTTCCCCAGCAATTAGTTTTGCTAGCCAACTGGCAGAAATCCATGTTAATTTAAAACAATAAAAGCATTTAAGATATTTGACGTTTGTTTACACAGGTTTAAGTGATGAACTCCAAACAGCCAAGTACACAGAAGTACTTTTGAAATGGCTTTATCTGCTAAGGAGTTTGTACTTTTGACCAGCAAGTCCAGCCAGATACTTACACAGCCCTGCTACATAGGACAGTTTTGCATGGCAGCTGACACGCCACTGAAGTTTTGAAATGAAAATAAATAAATAAAATAACTGCGAAAATGTGCCTTGCATTGTAAAAACATAAGGCACCACTCTCCTTAAGGCCTCATGCACACTGAACGTTTTTACAGCTGCCGTTTTTGGCTTCAAATTTTTTATTTTTTTTTGCAGCCGATAAACTCCCCAGTTAGCCTATGTGTTCATGTACACATAGGCTGTTATCAGTGTTTTTTGGCAGGGGAGTTTGACAAGAAAAAACAACCCCAAAACTAGTGGGTTTTAGCCCCGGTTCACACTGGGCTGCGGGAATGAAGCCGACGGAGACTAAGGAACCCTTAGGGCAAAGGAAGGAAGAAAAGCGAGACCTCAAAGAGACTACTACGGGAATAGAAACTGCCTCACGACAGAAATAGAATATTTAGTATAAACATTCAATAGAGACGCCTCCTCTCCCCCTTTCTCTTTTTTTTTCCCCTTCCCTTTTTTCTTCTTTTTTTTTTTTCCTCTCCACCTTTTTTTTTTTTGGAGGAGGTGAATGAGTTGTAGCTCCCGCCCTCCCCCTGGTCAATGACCATTTCTTTAGCTGTTGGACCCCCACCCGGCCCCCCCCTCCCCTTTTTTCTTGAAAGAGGGGAAGGGAAAGGAAAAGTAAACCTATAATTAACCACTTAACGCCCGCCCACTGTAAATATACGTCAGCAGAATGGCACCGACAGGCAGAATCACGTACATATACGTGATTGCCTTTGTATAGTTGGGGGGTCCGATCGGACCCCCCTTCTTTACAGTGGGTGGTCGTTTTACCTTCGGGAGCGATCCGGCATGAGGGGACGGCCGTTCGATTCCGGCCACCCCCTCTCGATCGCTCCCGGCGAATGAGAGAGCTTCCCCTGCCTGCCAGGAAGGAGGAAGTGATGTCATCTCTCCTGCGGCGCTCACATATACCGAGCGCCGTACAGGAGAAGATGCAGGTTAGTACACAAAACAGCACACTGACACCAGGACACATAGGCACATAAATCGCCCCCCCAGGCCCCCCCAGACACCCCCCCCCACAGTGTCACTGATTGCAGTGACCATTTATTTAGTGATCACTGCAATCAGTGACATTTGTGACTGTAAAAGTGTCACTACATTTAGTTTTAGGTCCAGTGTAGCCCCCTAATAAAGGTTTAACCCCCTGATCACCCCCCAGATAACTCTTTCACCCCCTAGCACCGCCGTCGCTATGCGATCATTTTTCTGATCGGTAGCCAGTAATTCTTTTTAGGTTCGCCGCAGGTTTTTATAGCGTCGGGTACCCCCATATATTACCTAATAAAGGTTTAACCCCCTTGATCACCCCCCAGGTAACCCTTTCACCCCCTAGCACCGCCGTCGCTATGCGATCATTTTTCTGATCGATGTCTTAGCGTCGGTGATGCTGATCGGTAGCCAGTAATTTTTTTTAGGTTCGCCGCAGGTTTTTATAGCGTCGGGTACCCCCATATATTACCTAATAAAGGTTTAACCCCCTAATTGCCCCTAGTTAACCCTTTCACCAGTGATCATCATATAAGTGTTACGGGTGACGCTGGTTAGTTAGTTTGCTTTTTATAGTGTCAGGGTACCCGCCGTATATAACCCAATAAAGGTTTAACCCCCTGATCTCCCGGCGGGTGACATCAATTAGGTTTTAGCGTCAGAGAGGGTCTGCGTCACACCCCAGGCAGCGTCAGGTTAGTGCCAGTAGCGCTAACACCCACGCGTGAAGCATACACCCCCCTTAGTGGTATAGTATCTGATCAGCTCAATATCTGATCTGATCAGATCTATACTAGCGTCCCCAGCAGTTTAGGGTTCCCAAAAACGCAGTGTTAGCGGGATCAGCCCAGATACCTGCTGGCACCTGCGTTTTGCCCCTCCGTCCAGCATCGATCACTGTCACTTGCAAAACACAACACACATAACTGCAGCGTTCGCAGAGACAGGCCTGATCCCTGCGACTCCAGTGCTGTAGGAGGTGATTTCACCACCACAGTTAAAAAAAAACAAACATATATGCCGAAGCATTGGGGCAGCAGGGGCGGAGGAGTGATTTTGCTCCTAATGCCGCGTACATACGGTCGAAATTCCGACGGAGGCTTGCCCGTGGAAAAGTCTGACCATGTGTACGCGGCATAACTTTTGCGAGAAGATGCCCCCATGCTTCGGCATATATAAATGGTGCATGTATGCCCATCATTAGAAGTGGGTGGATGAAGGGCGGTATTCTAATGGTGGGCATACCCACCGATCAATCTTTTTTTTTCGTTCAGCCAACAGGCTGCATGAAAAAAAAGATTACAATACATGTCCAACAAGGACCAGCAACGTACTGGTATGTTGCTGGACTTTGAATGTTTATACCAGAATGATGCCTGCGGGTTTAGGCATCATCTTGGTATCATTCTTTTCAGCCAGCGGCCGGCTTTCATGTAAAAGCAATCCTAGTGGCTAATTAGCCTCTGGACTGCTTTTACAAGCAGTGGGAGGGAATGTCCCCCCCCCCGGATATAAAAAGCGCCATTGGGAAATTGGGAAAGCATTTTATCACACCGATCTTGGTGTGGTCAGATGCTTTGAGGGCAGAGGAAAGATCTAGGGTCCAATAGACCCCAGTTTTTTCAAAAAAAAGAGTACCTGTCATTACCTATTGCTATCATAGGGGATATTTACATTCCCTGAGATAACAATAAAAGTGATTAAAAAAAAAAAAAAAAAAAAAATATATGGAAGCAACAGTTTAAAAATAAAATAAAAAAGCAAAATTAATAATAAAAAAAAAAAAAAAAGCACCCCTGTCCTGCCCTGCTCTTGCCCAATGGCGAACGCAAGCGTCGGTCTGGCGTCATATGTAAACAGCAATTGCACCATGCATGTGAGGTATCACCGCGAAGGTCAGATCGAGGGCAGTAATTTTAGCAGTAGACCTCCTCTGTAAATCTAACGGGGTAACCTGTAAATGCTTTTAAAGGCTTTTAAAAATGTATGTAGTTTGTCGCCAATGCGCGTTTGTGCGAAATTTTAAAGCATGTCGTGTTTGGTATCTATGTACTCGGCCTAAGATAATCTTTTTTATTTCATCAAACATTTGGGCAATATAGTGTGTTTTAGTGCATTAAAATTAAAAAAAGTGCATTTTTTCCCCAAAAAATGCGTTTGAAAATTCGCTGCGCAAATACTGTGTAGAAAAAAAAAATGCAACACCCACCATTTTATTCTGTAGGGCCTTTGCTTTAAAAATATATATAATGTTTGGGGGTTCAACATAATTTTCTTGCAAAAAAAAAAAATGTTTTCATGTAAACAAAAAGTGTCAAAAAGGGCTTTGTCTTCAAGTGGTTAGAAGAGTGGATGTAAGCTTCCTAATGTTGTGTATAAAATGCCAGAACAGTTCAAAACCCCCCAAATGACCCCATTTTGTAAAGTAGACACCCCAAGCTATATACTGAGAGGCATGTCGAGTCCATGGAATATTTTATATGTTGACACAAGTTGCGGAAAAAATACAATTTTTTTTTTTTTTTTTTGCACAAAGTTGTCACTAAATGATATATTGCTCAAACATGCCATGGGCATATGTGGAATTACACCCCAAAATACATTCTGTTGCTTCTCCTGAGTACGGGGATACCACATGTGTGAGACTTTTTGGGAGCCTAGCCGCGTACGGGACCCCAAAAACCAAGCACCGCCTTCAGGCTTTCTAAGGGTGTCAATTTTTGATTTCACTTCTCACTGCCTATCACAGTTTCGGAGGCCATGGAATGCCCAGATGGCACAAAACCCCCCCAAATGACCCCATTTTGGAAAGTAGACACCCCAAGCTATTTGCTGAGAGGTATTGTGAGTATTTTGCAGATCTCGCTTTTTGTCACAAAGTTTTGAAAGTTGAAAAAAAAAGAAAAAAAAAAAATATGTTTTTTCTTCATTTTCAAAAACAAATGAGAGCTGTAAAATACTCACCATGCCTCTCAGCAAACAGCTTGGGGTGTCTACTTTCCAAAATGGGGTCATTTGGGGGGGGGGGTTTTGTGCTATTTTGGCATTTTATGGCCTTCAAAACTGTGATAGGTAGTGAGGAGTGAAATCAAAAATTTGCGCCCTTAGAAATCCTGAAGGCGGTGCTTGGTTTCCGGGGTCCCGTACGTGGCTAGGCTCCTAAAAAGTCCCACACATGTGGTATCCCCGTACTCAGGAGAAGCAGCAGAATGTATTCTGGGGTGCAATTCCACATATAACCATGGCATGTGTGAGCAATATATCATTTAGTGACAACTTTTTGTAATTTTTTTTTTTGTCATTATTCAATCACTTGGGACAAAAAAAAAAAAAATATTCAATGGGCTCAACATGCCTCTCAGCAATTTCCTTGGGGTGTCTACTTTCTAAACTGGGGTCATTTGGGGGGGTTTTGTACTGCCCTGCCATTTTAGCACCTCAAGAAATGAGATAGGCAGTCATAAATTTAAAGCTGTGTAAATTCCAGAAAATGTACCCTAGTTTGTAAACGCTATAACTTTTGCGCAAACCAATAAATATACGCTTATTGACATTTTTTTTACTAAAGACATGTGGCTGAATACATTTTGGCCTAAATGTATGACTAAAATTGAGTTTATTCGATTTTTCTTATAACAAAAAAGTAGAAAATATCATTTTTTTTTCAAAATTTTCGGTCTTTTTCCGTTTATATCGCAAAAAATAAAAATCGCAGAGGCAATCAAATACCATTAAAAGAAAGCTCTAGTTGTGGGAAGAAAAGGACGCAAATTTCGTTTGGGTACAACATTGCATGTCCGCACAATTTACAGTTAAAGCAGCGCAGTGCAAAATTCTGAATTCACCTCTGGTCCTTTAGCTACCAAATGGTCCGGGGCTTAAGTGGTTAAGTAGCATATGAAATAAGTGGAGGGTCAGCTTTGGCACCCTGTACTCCCCATCCCCCCCCTTTTTTTCTTGGAACTGCCCCTGTCCCCCTAGCCCTCATTAGGGCCCCATTGAAGGCACAAAATCACAGAGGGAGGAGATGCGACCCCCCAGACCCCTTAGATTTAATGAACACAGAACAATGCCACATACATGCAATAGGTAATAAGGGGGTCTTTTCCCCCTTTCCTTTTTTTTTTCCTCTCCCCTTTTTTTTTTGGGTGTTGAGCGTTGAATATGTATATACACACACACACACACACACACACACACACACACGGTTGCGATCACGGATTAGAGATTAGGTTAACAAACTCAGAGAGGACACTAGATAATAGGGTTTAGAAATAGAATTAGATTAGATTATATTATATTATATAGGGAAATACACCATTTGACCACAAAGAAATTTATTAGGTTAGAGGGTGGGAGATATGGGTGGACAATATTGGGAACCCAGGGGAGTGCCAGGGGAGGGAGGAGAGGGGGGTGGGGGGAGTGTCCTGTTCCTTTCTCTCCCCCCTTTTTTTTTCTCCCTCTCCTCCACAGGATAGGAACTACATATTAATACTGAGAATTAACAGAGGGAGGTTACGGTAGTATTAGGGGTGAGGGGGGAGATGAGAGAATAAGTGATTAGGAGATGGGAGGGAGCTAGCTAGGGAGTAGGGAATGAGGGAAGAGGGGAGATGGATGAGGGAGAAGGTAAGGAGAGTAAGGGGGAAGCAGAATATATAGAATGTATGAATATATGATATATGAAATGTCCCCCCCCCCATTATTCTTTTTTGCCTTTCTTGTGTCTAGAGGAGGGGAGGAGGGTGAGAGGGGAGAGTGGGGGGGGGGGGGGGAGAGAGGGGAAGAGGAAAAAGGGAAGAATTATAATGCTAAAATTTTCTATACAACGTCCAGAGCCCTGGACTAAAGGTCAACGAAGGACCTAATTAAACAGAAGCTGACTTGTTGCCTTGCTGCCTTGAGAGGCGAGTAAGAGGACAGAATGTTTTTTTTAAGATTTTTTTTTTTCTTTGTGGTTGTATTTTTGTATTTTTTCCTCCTTTGTATAATAGGAGATTTAGAATGTAATAGAGTATGTAGCTGCATGAGAGGCACTAAATATGAATTAAGCTATGCCCGTGGAATACTAGACCCCAATTTTCTTTGCTTCCCCCCCCCCTAATTAGTTGGGTCCTGATAGAGGACTGGATAATCTGCATAGAAGCAGATGGGTAGGTGGTTCAGGCAGTTAGCACCCACACAGACCTACCCTCCCGTTAGTTGTTATATTTTACAAAGTAGCATGTTTTACTGTAGTCGGTTTGGTTTTGCTGATTTGCGGGTCCACTAAGACCATATTCTCTGGTATATAAATATATTTGGGAAGACGTAAAAAATTGTTGGGCGGGAGGGAAACGGAGCTCCTCAGCCTTCTTGGACCAACCCCCTATTAGGTTTTCACCCACTGAGGCCATTGTGGTATGACCCAGTAATGGGTGGGCCCCTTTTTGGGCTTATTAGGGGCAGAAGGTAAAGAACGGTTTAGGAGAAGGGAGGTTAGCTGGGGGATTATAGGGGGGGGGGGGGGGGGGGAGTGGGTTTCCTGTTGTTCCCCCCTTTTTTTTTTAAGGCAAGAGATGGAGGGAATAAAAATCACTTCCCTGAATGACAAAGGGCTTAACATCCCAGAAAAAAGAAGGATGTTATTGAATGATCTGAGATGCACAGAGACAGATGTCGCATATGTCCAAGAAACACACTTCAGGGAGGGAGGACTATCATTTTTACAGAACAGATTTTTCCCATGTACATATCACGCGACAAATCAACAGGCGAAATCTAAGGGAGTTTCGATACTGATTTCAAACAGAGTATCATGGTCCTTAATTAAAGCGCGTCAATCCAAACGGAAGATTCCTCTTTTTGAAAGGATGTATTGGTAGTTCCAAGGTAACGTTGGCTACATTATATGCCCCACCAAAACGTACAACAGGACTCTTTTCTGAAGAAAGTTCTCTCTGAGCTATCAGAATTCTCAGAAGGCAAATGGATTCTGGGCGGAGACTAATGTCTCTCTAGACCCCAGAATAGACACATCGGCAGGGGTAACATCAATTATAAGGGGTATTAGAGGAAGTATACAGCGGAAGATACATGAACTACAGCTGGTGGATGTAAGGAGGATCTTTCATACAGAAGAAAGAGACTATACGTTTTTTCCCCAACCCCCAACAGTATTCCCGTATTGATTTCTTTTTATTACCCCACTATTTGATTTCAGCCGTCTCAGAAACCAGTATTGGAAACATAACGTGGTCGGATCACGCACCAATCACCCTGCGTATTTCCCTGTCCAATACGATCCTCTCACAAGAAAGATGCTGGGGATTAAACAAGAGTTTACTTCAGAATATTGAAGTGAGAGATGATATAGCCAAAGAGATGATAGCATACTTTGAAGTAAATGATACCTCAGAGTGATCCGTATATGGTATGGGAGGCACACAAAGTGGTGATCAGGGGGAACCTGTTCAAACATGGATCAATTCTAAAGAGGAAAAGAGAGAAACAAACTAGGGAACTACTGGAAAAAATCCAAGCTCTTGAAGTGCAACATAAAATGTTGCAATCAATCCATATAGGTAGAGAATTGGGATATCTGAGAAGACAACTTACAGATATCCTGCGATTTAAAGCCAGAGCAATAATTCAGAGAGGAAGGAAAACAAACTACGAACTGGGAGACAAATGTAGCAGATTATTAGCAGGAAAGACCAAAGAAAAAAACAAGTTAACATATATACCACAAATAAAAGGGAGGGAGGGTCACTTAATACAAAAACCAAAAAGGAAATTGCCCAGACATTACTCTTTATTATACAATCTGAAACAAACACCGCCTTCATCACAGGCCATAGAAGAGTATTTGGCATCAGCAGGTCTTACTTGGCTTCCCTCCCCTGCTCGCCAGACTTTAGAAAAATAGGATTTTTATAACAGCTTACCTGTAAAATCCTTTTCTTGGAGTACATCACGGGACACAGAGCGACATAGTCATTACTAATGGGTTATATAGTTACCGTCAGGTGCTGGCACTGGCAACTTCCAAAACCGGAAGTACCCTCCCCTATATAAGCCCCTCCCATCCGGGAGCACCTCAGTTTTGTAGCAAAGCAATAAGTGTCCCCAAAGAGGGGCGGGAGCTCTGTGTCCCGTGATGTACTCCAAGAAAAGGATTTTACAGGTAAGCTGTTATAAAAATCCTATTTTCTTTCTCGTACATCACGGGACACAGAGCGACATAGTCATTACTAATGGGATGTCCTAAAGCAATGCCAAATGAGGGGGGGGATACACCATATATAAGCTGAGCGCTATCAGACATGAGGATCTTTTGCGGCCTGCAACACACTGCGCCCAAAGGCGACATCCTCCTGACTTCTAACGTCCACCTGGTAGAACCTAGTAAACGTGTGTACCGAAGACCATGTTGCGGCCTTACAGAC
This sequence comes from Rana muscosa, assembly GCA_029206835.1. Lineage (NCBI taxonomy): Eukaryota > Metazoa > Chordata > Amphibia > Anura > Ranidae > Rana > Rana muscosa. The sequence goes on along the minus strand of CM055121.1, from coordinate 662,539,020 downwards.
TTGAGCCAGGGAGGCCTGGTGATGCACTGCCCATGAAGTTCCAACTGCTCTCGTGGAGTGCGCTCTAACTTTGAACGGAGGCGGTCTACTTCTCAAGCTATAGGCTTGTATTATGACCTGTCGAATCCACTTGGCTAAAGTAGATTTTGACGCTGCCTGACCCTTTCTGGGGCCTTCCGGCAGAATAAACAAAGTATCCGTTCTGCGAATCTGAGCAGTGGCTTTTAGATAAGCTTTAACTGCTCTTACTACATCCAAAGAATGCAATAACTTTTCCTCTACCGAAGTAGGCTTGGGGAAAAAAGAAGGAAGAACCACATCTTGGTTCAAATGAAACCTCGATACCACCCTAGGAAGAAAGGCTGGATGAGGACGTAACACTACTCTGTCCTTATGGATAACCAGATATGGCTCCTTACAGGACATAGCTGCTAATTCCGCTACTCTTTTAGCCGAACAAATGGCTACTAGAAAAAACAATTTCCTGGTGAGAAGCACTAAGGAAATATGCTGTAATGGTTCAAATGGTTGTTTCTGTAGAACCGACAGAACCAAGTTTAGATCCCATGGACATATGGGAATATTAACCGGAGGACTAATACGCATCACTCCTTGTATAAAGGCTTTGACTAGTGAATGCGAAGCCAAGGGCCTTTGAAAAAATATTGACAAGGCCGAAATCTGACCTTTGATAGTACTCAAGGCAAGCTTCCTATCTACAGCCCATTGTAGGAAGTCCAGAATTCTACCTATTACGTATTTACGTGGATGCCATTTCCTGGCCTCACACCAGGCGATGTACGCCTTCCAGATTCTATAGTAGATCTGCCTGGATACCGGTTTCCTGGCATTGATCATGGTAGACACCACAGCATTAGAGAGCCCTCTCCTTTTTAGAATGTGGGCTTCAATAGCCAGGCCGTCAAACCTAGGGCTGGTAAGGAAGGGTGGTATATCGGTCCCTGCGAAAGCAGGTCCGGACGATGTGGGAGGGTCCAAGGACTCCCCACAGACATTTTTACAATCTCCGCGTACCATGCTCTTCGGGGCCACGCTGGAGCCACCAGAATCACTGGTTTCTTTTCTACCCTGATTCTGCGGAGTAATCGAGGTAACAATTGTGGCGGTGGGAATGCATATATCAGCTTGAACTGATCCCAAGGGAACAGTAGGGCATCCGAGCCGCACGCTAGGGGATCCCTTGTCCAAGAGACAAACCTGTCCACTTTCGTGTTGAATCTGGATGCTAGCAGATCTACATCCGGTGTTCCCCACCGCTGACATATTGTCCGGAAAACCTCGGGATGAAGGGACCATTCCCCTGGGCATAATTGTTGGCGACTTAGAAAGTCCGCCTTCCAATTCTTCACCCCTGGAATGAATACCGCAGATATGGCTGGGACATATCTTTCTGCCCATCTCAGGATGTAATTTACTTCCCTTTGGGCTGCACGACTCCTGGTGCCCCCCTGACGATTGATATATGCCACTGCTGTGGCATTGTCTGACTGAACTCTGACAGGGGACCCTTGGAGTTTGGATGTCCATGCTACTAGGGCATACCGGGCTGCTCGTATCTCTAAGAGATTGATGGGCAGGGCCTTTTCCGCATCCGACCATCTGCCCTGGAGAGACCATTGCTCCAGTACTGCTCCCCAGCCTAAAAGGCTGGCATCTGTAGTGACCACCTTCCAAGAAATCGGACTGAAGGATTTCCCTCTTTCCAGATTCCGGGGAACCAACCACCAACGGAGGCTTCTGCGAACGGAAGGGGACAAGGACATTGGTATGTCCAGAGCCTGAACTTTTTTGTTGCAGGCTGACAGTATGGCCCTTTGCAACTTCCTTGAATGGAATTGACCGTAGGGTACTGCTTCGAATGATGCCACCATTTTTCCCAGCAGCCTCATGCACAGGCGTATGGATGGCTGTCTTTTTGAACCCACTAAGCGGATCAAATCTCTCAAAGACGACCCCTTTTCTCGAGACAAGAAAATTTTTCTCTGGTCTGAATCCAGCCTTAGCCCCAAGTATTCCAGACTTTTGACTGGTTTTAGGGCTGACTTGTCTCGGTTGATAATCCAACCGTGATATTCCAGATACTTGATTGTCTCGTGAACAACCACTTCTAGTTTTTCCACTGAGTGGTCTATCAGCAACAAGTCGTCTAGATATGCCATTATCGTTACACCTCGTGTTCTTAGATTGGCCAATAATGGGGCCAGAATTTTTGTGAACACTCTTGGTGCTGTGGCCAGACCGAAGGGTAAGGCTCTGAACTGAAAATGGCGCCCTTCTACTGCAAAGCGTAGAAATTTTTGGTGGACTGGAAAGATGGGAATGTGCAAATAAGCATCTTTGATGTCGATCGTGGCTAACCAATCCTCCCCTTGTAGGGCAGTGGCCACCGATCGGATCGACTCCATCGGAAAGTCCTGATATACAGGAATTTGTATAGCCCTTTTTGAATTAATATGGGCCTCCCGTCCGCGTTTGCTTCGGGACTGTAAAGAGGTTTGAGTAAAACCCAAACCCTCATTCTTCCAGGGGAACTTCCATAATTACTCCTTGGAGCAATAGTTGTTCTAGTGCCAACAGGAGGGACTCTCTCTTCCGGGGATCCCTTGGCACGTTTGACCTTAAAAATGGGAAGGAGGAGAGTCTTTTAACTCCAAACTGTATCCCAAACCTACTGCGGAGAGCACCTATCTGTCTTGATCGTGTCCCGCCAGGTCTCTTTGCGAACAACTGGAGTCCTCCCCCCACCCGACTGAGTGGGGGCTTCAATGAATTTAACTTTGGGGGAGGTTTTGTACCTCCCCTGACCCAGGGTTTCTCATTACCCTGCTACTGTCCCTGTTTTTTACCCCCGGGATTTGACCGAGGAGGCCGTCGGAACTGTTACACAGCCGATGCCCCAGGGACTGGAGAAGCAGGCCCCTTAAAGAGGGACCTCTAACTCTGCTTTTAACCGGCAAGGGCGTATTTTTACCGCTGGAAATTTTCTGGATATATTTGTCCAGGTTTTCCCTGAATAAGCGTTCACCATGAAATGGGACGCTAACCAGCCATTCTTTACAGGGAGCTTCAGCAGACCAGTTTCTGAGCCATAGGAGCCTACGCATATGTCTATAGACAGCGTAAGGCGGGAGGCCTGATGGACTGAATCCTCTATGGCGTCAACCGCAAAGCCTAAGGCTCTAGGTAGATCAGCTAGGGCAAAGCCTGCTGATCTGTCAAGTCCCTCAAGACCTGTTTCAACTGATCCTTCACTGCTTAGCAGACCCCAATAGCTGCTACTGCTGGTTGTATCACCAAGCAGATTTTCATAAGGACTCCAATCTTTTATCTATTGGGTTCTTGAACATTTGGACATTATCCACTGGACATGTCAGTGATTTATACATACAAGAGATGGCTGCGTCCACTGTAGGGACCTTCCATTTTTTTTTTTTTTTTTTTGATGAACCTATCCTCCATGGGATAGACCACCGGAAATCTCTTGGGGGAATAAATATTTTCTCAGGACGTTCCCAATCCTGGTAAATGAGCCCTTTCAGTAAAGGGTGAAGTGGAAAAGAACAAACAGTCTGGGGGCTTCTAGCGACCCCAACGAGGATACAGTAGTGGTTGATGGTTCCGCAAGGTGCATTTTTAAATGCTGATCGGACCATGTTAGTCAGAGACTGAACCCATAATCTTTCAGCTTGAGATGCTGAGAAAAGGTTCCCCCACTGTTGATTCCTCTATAACAGAATCAACCTTATCCTGATCCCCTTCAGGCAGGTCGATCCCTGTATGGGACTGTTGCTCTGCTAACAGGCACTCTGAAGGAGGAGACGGAGATCGGGCGTGCTTTCCCTGACAGGGAGGCAGCGATAAATTTTGACAATCTCTCTCTAATCCTCCCAGAGCTGAGGAAAAAACCTCCTCTGTTACATACACAGGAGCAGGTGACTGAGGACAGCCACAGTACCAAGTACCCCTGCGGGGTCTCTACGGTCACTTACCTCTGAACTTCAGGGGAGACTGGTGCAGCAGGAGTATGCCCAAGATCCTCAGAGCCCGATGAGACCCCCTTCGCTTCCTGGAAGATTCAGTTCCGGAGCTACTGGACGGCATATTCCTAAGCCTAAAGCTGAGGTATTCCAGCCGTAATACACCACTTTTACTGAGAATAGTCTAGCACAATTGCTGCTATATCACAGTTGGTGTCTACTAATGTGCCTTTCTAGGGGATGCCTGTATCAACCGCTTGCTGTATGCCTTTAAATGTTGCCAGCTCTGTCTCTGTACTTCATAGCCAGCTTACTGCAATAATGTGGCTTTTTAAAAACCTGCTGGGACGCCCGCACATGCGCAGAAGCGCTGCGGCGCGCACAGAGCGTCATCCCCCAGGCCCCGCCCCTTTTTCCGGCCACCTCTATATATAGAGGCGCGTGCACGCGCACGGCCACGTGCGCCTCGGCGCTAATTTTCAAACATGGAAACCAGGGACAGGAGCCAGGGCCCCCTTTGCCGCAGGCCGGGGGATAGACAAACACTGCAACATGGCAGAGGAAACAGTTTCCTATAGGAGAACTCACCAGCTGCCTGGACTTTGCTCTCTGAGAAGAAACTAGTCCATATGACAAGAAAAACATTCCACAGCGGCCTCTAGTGGACAACACAGGTACCGCAGTTTAATATACTAAACATATATAAAAAAACATTTTTTTTTTTTTTTTTTCTTGACCACCATTAAAAATTATTACATTTTTTTTTTTAGTAGTTACAGGCATGCACAGATATTAGCGGGAATACCGTTAGGTAACAGACAGAAAGACAAATTAGGCTTGGGGGTCCCCCAATAGAACCAAGTTCCTGGGGGCCCCCACTTACCTGTTCCCCGCCGCAGGACTTTGTTTGGTCCACAAAAGCCCAAACTTCACCTATCACGGCAGGCATTGTAATCAAACCTTCAGGGACCGGGTTCCCAAGGATTCCACTCCCCTGGACCTGTATAGCACCCTGCACAGAAAACATCTTGGTCGTGGGTATGACCAGAGCTCTGGATCCCAGGGTCCAGCTCTCCTAAGAGAAGCATTACAGGCAGAACCTTGCTCTTCTCTGCAAGGCCCGGGTACCGACCGTTTAGCTATGAAGCTTTTTTGGTCGGATCCGGAATAGCTTACTGAGGCCCAAAAGAACCTGTACGCAAGCTCAGTGAAAAACACATGTTTCTTCTTGGCCAACACCTTAGACACTGGCAAAAAACTGAGGTGCTCCCGGATGGGAGGGGCTTATATAGGGGAGGGTACTTCCGGTTTTGGAAGTTGCCAGTGCCAGCACCTGACGGTAACTATATAACCCATTAGTAATGACTATGTCGCTCTGTGTCCCGTGATGTACGAGAAAGAAAGCCCATCTCTACCGAGGAACTGGTTGAAATACTAAAAACGGTCGGCCCCGGAAAAAGCTCCGGGCCCCGACGGTTTTACGGTAGGATACTACAAAGAATTCCTCCCGATTTTAAGTGGCCAGATGTTGAAGGCCTTCAACGCAGTAGGTCTGACTTCCGCATTCCCCCCCGATTCACTTATGGCTCATATTAAAAAGGTAATTCCAAAAGAGGGGAAGGATCCAGCAGAATGCGGAAGTTACAGACCGATTTCTTTGTTCAATGTTGATCTGAAACTTTTTACCAAAATATTGGCTTCATGCATCCAACCATGGCTCCCGTACTTAGTAGACTTAGATCAGGTAGGATTTATCCCTACACGGGAAGCGCGAGACAACACAATAAAAATCCTTAACCTAGTTCACCATGTCAATGAAAAAAACATCCCCTGCGTGTTTTTGAACACCGATGCTGAAAAAGCATTTGACAGGGTAAACTGGCGCTTTCTTTTTGAAGTATTAAAGCAGATTGGTATGGGGGAACATATGATCAGCTGGATTACAGGTGTTTATGCGATCCCACATGCAGCTGTGAAAGTAAATGGAGTCTTTTCAAAACCCTTTGCCATCACAAATGGTACGCGCCAGGGATGCTCCCTCTCACTTTTACTCTTTGCTCTGTCACTTGAACCATTATTGAATAGAGTTCGTCAAAACTCAGATATTCAAGGGATACAAGTGGGAGGGCGCTCCAATAAGGTAGCAGCATTTGCGGATGATCTCCTGTTTTCTATAACCAGTCCGCATCTTTCCCTTCCAAACTTAGTAGAAGAGACTGAGGAGTATGGTACCCTACCTAACTTAAAAATAAACCAGTCTAAGTCAGAGGCCATGAGCGTAGCAATTCCATCTTCAATACGCAAGAACATTCAATCTAATTTTAGATTCAAGTGGGGGCCAGCACTTAAGTATTTGGGTACATATATACCAGCAAAAGAAAAAAAAAAAGATACCTTTAAGATAAATTTTCCACCAGTATATACTCTAATAAAATCACTCCTAGACAAATGGCAATACGGATTTCACTCGTGGTTCGGTCGGATTAATATAATTAAAATGTGCATCCTTCCAAAAATTCTATATCTGCTTCAAGCGTTACCAATTAAGATTCCAAAAGACCTTTCTCCACCAGATTCGCTCTCTTTTTTTTAAATTAATTTGGATGGGGAAAAGGCCGAGGATTAAACGTGATCTTTTGATGGCACCTAAGCACCATGGGGGGGGGGGGGGAATGGCTGTCCCCGACATATGTAAATATTACCAAGCAGTACATTTAGCCAGATTGGTGCAGACACAGTAAGCTTAAACAATGGGTGGATTTGGAACAACAGTTAAGCCCAATTCCCCTATGCAGAGCACCTTGGTGCTATACAGTATTACCGATCACTCTTAATTAACATCCTACAATTGGCACGACTCTGGGAGTCACAGCTAAGATATGTCTTAATGAAAAACTCTCATCGAGACAATCGCCACTGTTTCCCATAAATGGGAAATCCCAGCTTTATCCCAGGTATGGAAAAAAGGATCTTTCAAAAACCTTAAAGAAAGAGGCTTATATCAAGCCTGAGGCCTCGTACACACGACCGATTTTCTCGGCAAGAACCAGCAAGAAACTTGCTGGCAGAGATGTCTTGCCGAGTAAATCAGTCGTGTGTACGCGGCTATCGGGTTTCTCGTCGAGAAAACCGACAAGTAACCTCGACGAGAAAATAGAGAACCTGCTGTCTATTTTCTCGTCGAGATTCTCGTCAGCCTGTTTCTCGACGAGAAAAGTGAGTGTGAGTACACTTACCTGTCCGCCGGGAAGCCCGCGCATGTTCGAAATGAATTTGACGCATGCGCGGTAGCTTCCTAGGCATAGATAGGGTATACCAAGATGGCGGCGACGGCATCGAATGTGACGAGCGCATGCTCGTCGTAGTCGATGACGTCACCGCGTACGCTCCATTCAAAGAACCGCGGGTTCTTTGAATAGAGCGTGTGTACACTCGGCCGGGACAATTTTCTTGTCCAAGAATCTCGTCGAAAAAAACGACATGTTTTTTTTGACGAGAATCTCGGCCGTGTGTACGAGGCCTTACACTTTCTGCAATCTGGAAATTGGCCAACTATTGACTCACTGATACAACAGGGAGGTCCCTTTGAAATTTCGCTGTGGCGGGCATTCCAAGTAAACCATTTTTTGAATTCTCTAGGACCAGCCATAAAGTTTCAACGGGACCTTAACCCCACTTGAGTCATATTGCAACGGCAAAGAACCATTAGCTAGGGTTGTTTCCAAGATGTATAGACTATTAAATGAACCGACGGATGATTTTGAGTTACCGAGCCTTAATAAGTGGGAAAGAGATCTAGGGAGAATATTCACTCAAACTCAACGTAAACAGATTATCTATTTAGCTTTAAATTCTGCACACGGACCCAGGAATCTAATTATAAACTCCTGATGCAATGGTACCATACCCCAGTACGACTCCATAAATTTTCAACGGAGAACCCAGAGACTTGTTGGAGGTGTGGGGAAGAACGTGGGACATTGGTACATTTATTCTGGACCTGTAAAAAAGTAAAACAATACTGGATAGAGATTGAGAATTATGCGGAAGTTTACAGACATTAGATGACCCGGCCTTCTTCCTTCTCCACTGCTCGCAAATCCCGGTTCAGACCTATAAAAAGTCAATATTGAGTCATATGATTAACGCAGCCAAAGCCGGGATTGCCTTGCAGTGGAGAGACCCTAGACCTCCCTCTATTAGAGCATGGTTATATATAGAGTAAGAGAGATAGGGGCTATGGAGGATTTGATGCTCTCAGCTCAAAACAAAAAAGGATCAGTACGAGCAAATATGGAGGAATTGGAATCTGTTTATGTACTCGGAGGAGGGGGAAGAGATTACTAGATGGGATAACTGAAGAATAAACATACATTTCTATGAAGGGAAGTCCAAACTTGTGGATGAGGAATTGGAGGATTTAATTTCCTCCAGTCTCTCTGCCGACGTAGGGGTTGTTTTTTTTTTCTGGGGGGGGGGGGGGGTGGTTGGTTTAGTGTGGGAAGGGATTGGGTTGGAAGGTAAGGAAAAAAAAGGGGAAAGAAATTAAACGAAAAGAAAGGAAATAACGAGAAGTCACTAAATATTATTTCTTCAGTCCAAAATGGTCTTAGAAAGTGAAATATAGAAGTAATTAAAAGTAGTACGTTTGCGTATTTGGAAAACACGATAGAAGGCTATGGAGATGGAAATGCACTAGGATTGTAGGAAAAGGAGATGTAAATGGTTCTAAATATGATGGTTGTGATAAATTGTCAGAGGATATTTGTTCCCTGGTTCTATTGGAAAATAAAAAAGTATAAATATGAAAAAAAGAAGCCGTGCGAGTTCACTCCCGCTCGTCAGTCCCTATTTTGGCTGCGATTGCACAGATGTTAATGTAAATCACAGGCCAAAATCGCAAAAAAGTAGTAAAACTACTTTTTGAAATCGGTGCATCGCCGCTGATGTGGCGTTGCACCAATTAAGACGATGCCATTGCCGGAAAATGCCGCCATTTGACATGTCAAATCCCATTTTAAAAACGCACCAGTGTGAACCAGGGCTAAAGGCTTAAGAATCATGTGACCACTGTGATTGGCTCTCACAGCGGTCCCATGATTGGGTGCCAAAAAAGGAGAGGGGAGTGGGACTCTGAATGAAGCATGCAGCTGGAGAGCACAAAAACAAATGAAGTTGTAAAAAATATTTTATTACATAATATAGCATACATAGATTGCATACATGAGCACAGTAATACATAATAGCTAGCAACCCATCTTATCTAAAATTGCATAAAATAGTATAGGCGGTACAAATCATTGGAATACACACACACACACACACACATTAGGAGATAACCTCTAATGTGAACGCATAATAGTGGCAATTGTAGCTCAAAGCAGCGTGTGCATTCATATTAATCGCATCTGTAGCTCGACGCGTTTCGTGACTGCTGTCACTCATAAGGAGCATATGCAAAGGCGGTATCTAAAAAGTATAAAGGTGAACAGTAAGTGAAACTAAACACAAAAATATAAGGGTGCCAGTCCTGCTGGCTACCTATCAGAAGCCTTGACAGAGAGCCATCAATGACAGCTCGGCCAGTGTGCTGGCAGCACACAAAACTCAAACCACCATGGATACATATGTGCAGAGCCTGGGGAGTTAAAGTCTACTTTTCATTTCACTGCATAAACGGTATAAGTTACGCAGTCAGCAAGAGGTTAAGAAATACAAGCTGGGGGGGGGGCGTGTCCAACTTCCGGTATGTGAGGATCGTTTCCTTGTGAGCTCCGGACCGCGCTGAGATCCTGAACTAATCCTACACGGCCTAAGGCTAATATTTTCGCCCCTGATTATCTGGGACGGCTGCGGAACACTTCGGGTGCATGACGATGGTAAATAAGTACGGCCCGAAGGCCGGCAGCACGCCCGCAGATCGGCTGGCCCGCTTTGCACATGAGGCCAGCCAAGATGGCGCCCAGCATACTGACACGCAGCGCGGAGCTCCTTCTAAGGACGGTCGCCAGTGGACCGAGGGGGACACGGAATGGATTGATCCAACAGACCCACTAGCCGGTCCCCTGCCCTCTCCTTCATCGGAGATGGAGGAGGGAGGCCCTGGTTCACAGGTAAGCGAAACGGCATTAGCTCAAATCATGGACACTATTAAGAGCTGCCATGTGGCGCTGACCACGCAGATAGAAACCATCAGAGTGGATTTTGCCATACTGAAGGATGATGTCAAAAAGATTAGGAATCGGGTCACTAATGCGGAGCAAAGAATTGGAGCGGTGGAGGATGATCTTAACCCGCTCATGTTACAGGTGAGAGATGTTGCTGCGGACCACAAGTCCCAGGAGGCCAAACTCGGGGACATTGAAGATAGGCTCAGGAGAAACAATTTACGGTTCCTGGGTTTCCTCGAGGGGTCTGAGGGCAAAAACCCAGAGGAATTCCTCCTGTCCTGGCTCCAGCAGACCTTTGGAGCAGATAGCTTCTCCCACTTAATTGCCATTGAACAGGCTCATAGAGTCCCCCTGCGGGCTCCACAACCTGGCAGATACCCCAGACCCATGCTGGCCCGCTTTCTCTATTTTAGAGATAAAGAGACCATTCTCCGCAAGGCCCGCACTATGCCAGAACTTCTGTGTGGGAACCAGCGAATCACCATCTTCCCGGATTTTTCAGCTGCGACACAGAAGCAGAGAGCGGCATTTCAAAGTGTAAAGCAGCGCCTGAGGGAACGCAGTCTCCCATACAGCACGACTGCGGGTGGTGCATGATGGAAAGACCCAGTTTTTTACCTCTCCAAAAGGAAGCAAATCAGTGGCTGGAAACACTGAGTGCAGGAAGATGAATCCTACTTAACCCACTGCACAGATCTGGTAGAAAACTTCGAACGCTTTGCAGAACTCCTTGATGACACATCTCAGTAGTGACCACGGGGACTGTTGAAAATCCTTGTAGATTTCAGAAGCAATAGGGCCTAAAGATCATACGCAGTTATCGGCGCGGTTCGCAAGTTGCTCAATAGACTTTCACATACTCACCCTTGTACCTCCGATCCGGCTGGATTGGAGGATTTACCCCCCTAGGGTGACTCTTCTTGCTTAATTCAATGTTTGGGGACAAAGTCCGTGGGAGGTTTGGGGCTGCGGGGAGGGGGGGAAGGGATGTTGAGATCCTACGTTGTGGATCACAGTTTTACGGGTATAATCTGAATAATTGCACAGAAGAATGGTATAGGGTACAGGGTCAGGTAGGGGATGTAATAAGTTCAGCAATGTGTGTGCACTCTTATGACGTTTATTTGCAAACTGCGTGGGTGGTGCAGAATGGAGTGCCTTGGAAGTGGCTGGGGGACCGGAGTCTTTACAGACCCAGGCCTATGGAACCCATGGCGAAAATTATTATGCTCTCCCACCATGTAGGCTCTTAAAGTAATATCCTGGAATGTGCGTGGTCTTAATTCCAGGATTAAGAGAGCTTTGGTATTTAAAACACATACAGAAATGTAAACCCAGTATTGTTTTCCTCCAAGAAACGCATCTGGTGGGCTCTAAAACACTTGCCCTCCACAGAGCTTTTTTGAACAGGGCATTCCATTCTACATATTCCAACTATGCGAGAGGGGTCTCGGTATTAGTATATAAAACATTGCTATGCACAACCAAGCTTGTCAAGACAGACCCACTTGGAAGATATGTGATTTTTTTTTTTTTTTAACAAATTTTTATTGGAAAATAAGACAATTGAACAAGTGTAAAGATAAGTACAAAAAACAAAAAGAAGGTTGTTGGTCAAGTTCAAACAATGGTACATAGAAATAGATATGTGATTTTAATTCTGATCATTGACAGCAAGCCATATACCTTTGTGGCAGTATACATGCCTCCCCCATTTGTGATGGGGACGTGGGAAGACCTAATGTCAACGGTTGTTAGGGTGGCGGAAGGACCCATAATTCTGGCAGGGGATCTGAACGTGGTGCTGTCACCTGTAATGGATAGATTTGGCATGGCGGCTATGGACAGCTCCACATTGGCAGCTGGTGTGAAACCGTATAATCTAACAGAGGCGTGGAGGTGGAAACATCCAAACACCAAAGTGTACTCATGCTATTCTGCCACGTTCAATACGCTTTCTAGAATAGATATGTGCTTTGTATCTACAGAACTGTTGCCCAAAGTAGTGGATGTCCAATATCTCCCCAGGGCTGTCTCAGACCACTCGCCACTAATGATCTCTATAGATGTAGAGAGACCGAGAGGGTTCAATATATGGAGACTGAGCACCCTGTGGCTCAAGGAGGAAATTTTTGAGAGAGCCACGCAAAAATCTATTAACACATTCTGGATAGAGAATAGAGGGGAAGTACCAGTGGGAACCACATGGGATGCGTTTAAGGCTACCCTTAGAGGCTCTATGGGAGATCTTATTAAACAGCTCAGGTCAGATCGTGAATGGAAACTGAGGGACTCTGAACAAAAGGCAACGAGTGCAGAGGTAGAATATATTAAAAGTCCCACAGTAGACAACTATAAAATTTGGAGGGAGGGAGTTAGGCAACTTGACTTCGTCCTAGTGGAAAAAACACAAAAAAAAGCTTCTGTACCAGTCCCAGCGGATGTTTGAATTCGGTAACAAAAATAGCAGACTTTTAGCATACCTAGCCCATTCGCAACAACCAACCGCATCTATCCCACGTATATTTGACAGACATAACAATCTGTGCACGTCGCAAACGGACATAGCTAATGCATTCATTACATTTTATTCTGACTTATACTCTTCCAGAGTGACCTATGGGCAAGAAGAGGTACAGGACTACCTGGCCCATATCCCACTTCTGGAGTTGTCAGGGGAGGCATCAAGGGAGCTAGAACTCCCAATATCCACAGAGGAGATATCGGAGGCCATTGGCTTCCTGACACCGAACAGGACACCAGGTTTAGATGGATACCCTGTGGAGTGGTACGATACCTATAGGGAAAGTCTGACACCAAAGTTACTTGAGGTGTATAAAACAGCTAGGGAGCTGGGGAGACTTCCAGATTCCCTCAGGGAGGCATTGATCGTGCTAATACCTAAGCCGCACAAGGACCATGAACAGTGATAATCATATAGGCCCATTTCATTAATTAATGTGGATGCCAAGATCCTAGCCAAACTCCTCGCCGCCCGTCTGAATAAAGTTATAGCTTCAATTATTCATCCTGACCAAACGGGTTTCATACCGACGCGCTCAACGGCCATAAACCTGAGACTTCTCTTTACTATTTTACAAACTACGGGCCCAACACCGGACACTAGGATTGTGGTGTCCTTGGACACCCACAAAGCTTTTGATTCTATTGAATGGCCATATCTGGTTGCGGTCCTTGGGCGGCTCGGGTTTGGTCCTAGATTTATAGCCTGGGTGAAGTTATTATATGCGGAACCGGTGGCTCGATTGAGGGTGAATAACACCATCACAGACCAATTTAAAATAGCAAGGGGCACCAGACAGGGGTGCCCTCTGTCGCCCCTGCTGTTTGCCCTGGCCATCGAGCCCCTGGCAGCTCTGCTGAGGGTGGATGGAGAGATTAGGGGCTGTATGGTAAATGAAAGGGAAGAAAGGACATCACTTTACGCTGATGATATGCTCCTGTACCTAGCAGAAGCGGAGGGGTCCTTGACATCAGCCCTAGATAGAATATCCAGGTTTGGAACATACTCTGGCTTTAAAGTAAATTGGAATAAGTCGGTGATTTTTCCGTTCTGCTCTACATGCACACCTGTTCTCCCTCCGGAGATTCCGTTACAAGTGGTGTCTCGCTTCCGATATCTGGGGGTCGAGATACAGCTGCCGCTGAATACATTCATTGCTAATAATCTACTACCCTTGATAGCACGTCTTAAGGACAGTCTTCAGGTATGGGGAAAGTTGCCCCTCAACCTCCTTGGTAAAGTAAACAAATATAAAATGATTTATCTCCCTAGGTTCTTATATCTGCTGTGGCACGCTCCGATATACATACCCAAAAAAATTGTTTTCAGAAATCACTAAACTGCTTTTGCCCTTCCTGTGGGGAGCTAAACCGGCCAGAGTGTCACTGGAAACACTGCATTTACCAGTAAGAATGGGTGGATTGGCACTATCCGATCTCCAATGTTACTACCTGGCTGCCCAGCTGACGCATGTACACTGGTGGGGCTTCCCCAACATGGAGAATGCCTCGGTTGCCACCCAGGCGGCCCAGGTACATTCATATGAGGCTCTGAATAATGTGTATCGGGGCGGGCCATATCCGGAGCGGGGAGCAGGGATATTAAAACTATCATACAAGATATTTCACATATGCAATGCCCGAATGAAGGGCACTAGCCGAACGAGATCCCCGAACGTCCCCTTGTGGCGTAATCCGCAACTACAAGAGATATATAAAATTCCGGACGGGGAATACTGGGCAGAATATGGTGTTAAGTATGCCCACCAACTATTTAGGGATGGGAGGGTTAGAACCTTTGCTGATCTCAAGACATAATACAACTTACCTAATACCTTCTTCTTTCGATACTTACAATTGCATCACGCAGCTAGAGCACAGTATGGGGGAGGGGAGGTGGCACTTCTCCCTTCCTGCACGGAAAAACTGATAGCGGAGGAGGATCACTCTAAATTAATATCTAGGTACTATTTCAACCTGCTGGCACCCTCCTCTGCTGGACTGGAGAGGGTGGCAGCACAATGGAAAAAAGATATACCAACTATGTCAGAGGAGTCGTGGACTAAGGCCCTAGACTCACTCATGCCGGCAATGGTATCAGCCAGAGACAAATTAATACAGTTTAACTATCTACACAGGATTTATTACACTCCGCATAGGCTGTATAGAATGGGAAGACGAGACACGTCAGAATGTCCTAGATGTAGAAATGAAATGGGAGATTTCTTTCATATGGTATGGCTATGCCCTAAAGTGATGTTTTGGAAAACAATCCTCCACTATTTGGAGGAGGCTATGGACGTTCCTAATATCTATTCTCCGGCCAGATGCTTATTAGGCGATCTGGAGGAGGAAGGGATATCCGATTCTCAGAAAACACTCCTCAGAATTCTCTTTTGCTACGCAAAGAAGGCGATAGCTCTTAGATGGAGGGAGCCGACCCCTCCCACACTACAGAACTGGATAGACATGGTGAACCAAGCGCTACCATTATATAAGCTGACATATGCATCCAGAGGATGCTCAAAGAAATTTGATAAAATCTGGGCGGACTGGTTGAACGATTAATCTATCGCTCAGTGAGGGAACAGATGTGCACTAAGACAGTCGATATGTGATATCTGTAGTACTGGGATACTGGCTGCAGTAAGACAATGAACATACTTATACCTACCTTGTGCCATATATATCAAGTTTGAAAAGAGGGGGGGGGGATTTGTTGAGGGTGTTAGTACTGTTAAATATATAAAAAAAATAAAAAATTAAATATATAAACTGACAAAATACATAAAAGATGGAAGTGCCGCAACTGTTGCTTGGATGTCCAATAAAGTTTATTGTATAACATGGATAAAGGAAAGATTTGAGACATGCACAAGATACAGATATGTTGATTATGGACTTATTACTATTGTACCGAATATGTATAACCTTTCTACACAACGTATGTGAATTGCACTGTATAAGGTTCTGTTTATTATGTCAAAATTTCAATAAATTTACCCTTAAAAAAAAAAAAAAAAAAAAAAGAAATACAAGCTCCCAATACAGAGTTCAAATTAATGTATTTTATTCACTGGTGCAATGCACATTCCATTCGTTCTAAGGGTATGAACAGTTTGGTTCTAGAATTACATGAAGGAACCAGGGTAAAAGACGTGTCACATTACCATACAGTGAAAGGAAATAGAAAAAAACTATCCTGTATAGCAGGGGTGTCAAACTCAATTTCATCGAGGGCTGCATCAGCATTATGATTGCCCTGAAAGGGCCGGTTGTATCTGTAAGATTAGATGTCCAGCGCATCCCCTTCCCTTACATTAGATGTCAAGAGCCAACCCACCATCAGAAGTTGAGTCCCCCACTCTCCCTTACATCACAGTGCACCCCCCTTTCCTTAAGCTGCTGTTGGGGAGAAGCAGGATGCATTGATTAAAAGCAGAAAGTAAGGGTCTCGGAGGACCAGAGGAGGGCGAGGGCCACATGAAATGGCCTGGAGGGCTGGATTCGGCCCGCTGGCCTTGCGTTTGACACCTGTGCTGTATAGCATTCTTTTACTTTGGTCACCTTGGGCCATATGCGCACTTCAGCTGTCAAATGCCCCCTGTGTAAGCCTATGTGTCCATGGACACATAGGCATTTAAGTGCTTAAATCTGAACACACCAAAATCACGTCCAGTGGAGGAGCTTTTGGACAGAAAAAAAAAAAAAAAGCCTGACATGTCTAAACGCGTGAAAACCCACCTAAACACTAGGTGCGATTAGGTTAATTCATTTCAATGGCCAGAATACATTAGTATTCTGGCCAAAGAAATAGACACCCAAACGCTTGACACGCCTGAATGTGCCTTAACATTTGAAAAATTTGGCTTTGGGCACACTTTTAATGCTGCTCTTCTCGAGAGAGAGAGTTAGAGAGATAGAGCCCCACCGTAGGCCGGAAAGGAATGGCCCGGCCTACGGTGGGGCTCCTCTTTCCGTAACAGACTGAGGAAGAAAGTTGCCCTTACCCCTAGTGACATCCACAATAATGGCATCCAGGGTGGCCCCAAACAGTCTACCGCCCTTAAAGGGGTTGTAAAGGTTTGTTTTTTATTTTCTAAATAGGTTCCTTTAAGCTAGTGCATTGTTGGTTCACTTACCTTTTCCTTTGATTTACCTTCTAAATTATTTTTTTCTTTGTCTGAATTTCTCACTTCCTGTTTCTCCTCACTAAACTTCACACCATCATCCGAGTGGTGTTGAGTCAGCCAGAACAGCTTACTGAGGAGAAACAGGAAGTGAGAAATTCAGACAAAGAAAACAAAGAAAAAAAATATTTAGAAGGGAAATCTAAGGAAAAGGTAAGTGAACCAACAATGCACTAGCTTAAAAAGGAACCTATTTAGAAAATAAAAAACGAACCTTTACAACCCCTTTAAAAGGGCAAGTCAGCCAGGAGCTATTTTGAAGCTAGGTCGGCCGACCAGCATTTCAGACAGATAAGGCGACGCAGCACCACAGCAGATAGAGGCCCCAGAAATTAAAGGGGTCGCATCCAAAGTGGCATCGCACACAGAGACTAAACCCTGTGCCAGTTGGTGAGCCAAGGTAATGGTCTCAAGAAGGAGATTATGCTTCTGAACCATCTGGTGCAAAATCTTTGCCCATCCTGTAAGTGTCTTGAGACACAAGTGTCGCCGCCCCTATAGGGCGTAAGGCAGACCCCAATAAGGTAAACATAGTTCCACTCACCACTTCTGACCTCCTGTCAGTGGGATCCTTAAATGCAGGAGTCCCTTCCATTGGGAGCGTGGTAGCCTTATTCAAACAGGCGACCAGGGGGTCGACCACTGGGGGGGATAGCCCCTTCATAACCAGGTCCTCCTTAAAAGGGGTACCTCATGGCTAGGCACCGCAGGACCGTAAGTCTCCTGCGGCTTATCCCAGACTCAGTCAATGAATGTATAAAAAAAAAAAAGGCACATATGGAAAAACCTTTTTGAATAAACGGCTTTAAAGGAATCAAAAGGAGACAGTTTCCACCTGGGGTTCCTCAGCCTCAACATTCAACTTGAGAGTGTTCCTCACAGCATCAATGAGTTCACTTACAAGCACCCTGTCAGTTTTTCAGAACTGGGGTCTTCCTCACAGGGAATATCCCCTTTAAAAAAAAACATGAAAATCCTCAGAGCTAGGGTCCTGAGCAGTAATAGCTAGGCCCATATCTGAGACAGAGCACTCCCCTTTTACTGTGGGGAGGGGGCGCTTTACAGCTCCCGTGCGTTCGCACACCGCTTCCATCCTGACAATTAGATTGTCTTTTTGTAGCAGCCCCATGGGGATTTGATCCCAGGAATGATTCCAGGACTGCCGACAACTGGTCCATAGGGACCGCAGGTGCAGGAGCACTGCCAGTTGCCTCTGACAAGTGTGGAGAAGCAGGTGAACCAGACTCCATATTGCCACCCTCTGAGACCTTATTCACTATTACAGTGAATATCACAGTCCACCCACTGGCTGTGCTGAGGCTGAGGAGGGGACACCCGGAGGACTCACCACCCTTAGGGACCGCTCGGTTCCGCTGTATGAGCCGCGCTGTAGCGCGAGTGAAGCCTGAGGAGAGTGAAGGTATTTCTCGCCATTCAGCAGCGCCGCTAGAGGCCAAAAACGAAACTGAAAGCACCGCGGCTACAAGAAAATGGCCGTCGGGCGCCTGTATAACTGCTTTGAGCCGTGGCAAAATGGCCGCCGATGGCGCACTTTTTAAAATGTAAAACACTGCGCCAATGGCGCACGCAATAAACCTCACACACTCCCCCAGTTCACTAACAGCCATGGAGCGCCCCCCCAAGTATCCCCACACAGCACCAGAGCAGGGTGCAGAGAGCAGCATAACAGGGGGGGAGACAGAGAACCCCCCACACACAGAAACACAGCCAGTATGTACTCACCTTGCAGCAGGAGAGACTACTTACCCGTCCCTAGGAGGGACCCACTGGCTTGTTTCAGACAGACCTATCACAGAGTCGTACTGCGTAGCTGTCGGCCCGGTCCACCGCGAAAGATACAGTAGGTACTGCTCAATCTGGAGAGGACCGCAGGAGCATGAAAGCAACCCGGCCACCCCTGGAGCATGTCGTGAACTGAGTCTCACGCACACAAGGCGAGGATCAGCACGCTCGATGGTCGGACAGGGAAGACTACGAGGATACTAGTGTACCCAACCTGTTGCCCAGCCTACAGTTGATTGAAGGTCTCAAAAACAAAATAATAAAATTCCCAAAGGAATAACATTTAAAAAGTAAAATCTTCCAGGAGACTGGCTCCTGAGAGAGCCACGTCTTCTCCTTCTGCTAGGCAGAAAAAAAAACTGAGGCTGCAAGTGGGAGGGTAATGTCCGGAGGGACGGCCCCCCTGGGCGGGGCTGTTCAGCTCTGGTTTTGTTCTAGAATGTTTCTAACATTCTGCCTAGGTCTTCTCCTGCAAGCAGGGACATATACCCACACGTAATCAGTATGAGAGCTGTGTCAGTCCATGGACGATAAGAGAAACCCAAAAAACAAAAATAGTCTAGGACATGTAATACTGTATAATAGGACATAAATGCATGGGAGGTCACCTCTTAACCAGTCAAGGGGGAGAGGGAGGGGATGAATGAGAAAAGAGAAAGAGGGAAGAGATGGGGGGGGGGGGGGGCAAAGAAACATCCAGTCAACATTACTGAACAGAGGATAAGATCCACACAGGCACTGTACTACATTGTATAATAAACGTTATCAAATCTTAATCGTGCACAACCATATAGAGTCATAGACCATTGTTTGTGGAATTTTGAAGTTTTTAGATTTGTGATGAATAGGAGGTGTTCCATTTCACACTGGTGGTTGAGGATATTCAGTGTCACCAATGGGAGGAGGAGATACTGTATTCCAACGTTTGGTGATGGAAAGTTTGGCCGCCATAAAGGGAGGTGTACGAGAACTACTCTAGCCTTCGTGGAAGTTTATCAGTACAAATGTGGAGTATGCTAGAGCAGGGTCCAGGGCTATGGGATCTTCTAGAATCTCTGAAGCTATAGTGAAATTTTTTATTCCAGAACAATCTGAGAGATTTATACAGCCAGAGGGTATTGTAGAGGAAACCAATTTCTCCACATTTCCTCCAAAAATCGGCTTTGAGTCAAGTACATTTTGGATAGTTTGTAGGGTAAGGTACATATCCCAATGCTGGGCACTACTCACTTTTGTTCCCAGCGGTTTAGACATTAATGGCTGTGTGTCGAGTTATTTTGAGAGGACAGCAAATTGACACTGTTATACAAGATGTACACTCACTACTTTACATTGCAGCAAAGTGTAATTTCTTCAGTGTTGTCACATGAAAAAGGTATAATAATACATTTACAAAAAATGCGAGGGGTGTACTCACTTTTGTGAGATACTGCATATACCAGCAGCATTTGTAATACTTCACTATTGTTGTGATACTTTGTTCATATTTTTTTGACTGTTTTTGGCGGGAAATGCTGCTAAGTGAGGGAGGGGTTCCTACTTTCCTGTTTCTGATTGGTGGATGTTTATTCAAATACGTTGCACAACTGTATACACCCATCACATTCTTGACGAAGGGGTCCTGCATGACTCCAAAGTATTGCACTACTCTGTTTGCAATGTGATCTTTCTTCAACAAAAAAATGCTGGTTAAGATTTATACTGAACCCTTAGGAAATTGGGCGTGATTTGGGCACCAATGTCCAAAAAGTTGTGTGCATCAAGTGTGGACTCTGGGCGGAGGTGACAGTGTCCAGGGGACTGGGATGAAAATGTTGGCAAGTATGAAGTATTCAAATTTTAAAAGCAAGTTCAAAAGGCAAAATTTGCAAGTGAATAAAAAAATAAATAAATATTGAAAGGAAAAACACTTAGGAGACGACCATGACAGACAGGGTGTTCACCTTTAATTTTTTTCTGAAAAGATTATCTAACAAAACACTTAGCATCAAGAACAGTCTTTTCAGGTCTATATGGTGTCTTTAGTAAACTTTAGGAGTATTCATTTAAAAATGTCACACAGAAAAAAAAAAAAAAAAAACATGCAACTATTTCATAGGATAACTGCAGTTCAGCAGTGTAAGGCCCCTTTCACACTGAGGCGTTTTTACCGCGTTTTCGCGCTAAAAATAGCGCTGGAATAACGCCTGAAATAATCCTGCCCCAGCATTCTCAATGTGAAAGCCCTGAGGGCTTTCACATTGAGGCATTATGCTGGCTGGGCGTTGGAAAAAATCCTGCAAACCGCTTTTTTAGAGCAACTTTAGGGCGCATAAAATAGCACTGTAAAAACGCCTTTTCCCATTGAAATGAATGGGAACCGCGGTAAAAACGCATAAGCGTTATTTTAAAAACATAGCGCTAACGCGTATGCGTTTTTACCGCGTTAGCGCTACTTTTTACCGCGATCGCGGTAAAAACGCAGGTACAAAATCCCATAATTTTTGAGCGTTTTTTCAACACCTCAGTGTGAAAGGGGCCTAACAAATATAGCATATTTAACGTTTACAGGCACCAATTAACCATTAACTGGAAGACCAGATAACAACTTTGTTTATATTCTTATAAAACCCCAGGTAAAACACTATAAGTCATTTAACAGAACATTGTGACTCCCATGTGTTAAAGTGGTACGAGGCAGAGAAATAAAAGCTCAAACCCCTGTAAAAGCAGCTTTTATTTTGAGCTGCAGTGTGCATGAACCCTTAGGCCTGATTCACACTTATGCAGTTTGCAGTTTTCATATTCCAGGTGCATCTTGTGTTTTTTCAATATACATCTTTAAACCATTGAAGTCTATGGAACCAAAAAACAGAAAATAGTCCCTGGCCCTTTCCATAAAATACACAGATGTGAGCAATACCCATAGGAAACCATGTTAAATGGACTGTGGCGTGTTCCTGCAGAACTGAAAACACATAGGTGTGAACCAGGCCTTAATGCTAGGTTCACACATGTCCGATGCAAATTTTCCTTCCGTTTTCACTGCGAAATTTCAAAGCAGCTGTTCAGATGCAAATTTTTGGAGCCAGTGAACACTGATGTCTTTATCATTAGCTGGTTGTTGAGGAACGGGCTGGGAAGCCAGCCGCTGCGTCTTTAACAATGGATGGTTACCCACTGACAGCTGAATGTTTAAAAAATAAATAAATAAACACCCCATCGCCAGCAATAAAAAAAATTGTGGAAAAAAGCGTAGGTCTCTTCCCCCCAATCCTTACCAGGCCTTTCAGGAGAAGCCGCATTTTATGTGGCATTAAAAATGAATGGCCCCCCAAACACACATGGTGCACTTTACCACTATTGCAGTGCGATTTGGAATCGTAGGCAGAATCCCAGCGATTCTGCCCACAAATCGAAATCGCTAGATGTGAATCGGGCTTTAGTTATACTATGTAAACAGGTGTGTGTAGCAGATATAAAGTAGACATTATCTCAATTTGGTTGCAGGAGTGGAAATACGCTTTACAGCGGCTCTAAAGGGGGACAGGTTTATTACCCTAAACAGGAGCTTCAGACTCCCCCCCCCCCCCTGTACTGTATATTGTAGCTGCTGACTATTATTAGGGCACTTACCTGTCCAGGCATCCAGCGGTGTCCTCACCCGAGCCAATTTTTCAAGAAAAGCGTCTCCTTTTGGGTGAAGCTCTGCTTAAATTCATTCTATGCATTAAAGGTAAAAAATAAAATAAAAAATTCTAGATGCAGCTCCCTCTCCCCCCACTTTATACTTACCTGAGCTCCATCCTGATCCAGCAACCTGCATGAGAGCAGTGGCTCTCCAGGGTCTCTCTCACCTTATTGGCTCACACAGCAGTGGGAACCATTGGCTCCTGTTGCTGTAAACCACAGCCAGTGAGTCAATGAGGAGAAAGTGGGGGCAAGCTACGCTCTGTGTGTGTGAATGGACAATGGTCATTCACAGGTGCGCAGCTTGGGAGGGAGCCTGCTCAAGTGCCCCCATAGCAAGAGGCATGCTATTGGGGGCACTCAGCAGATTGGAGGGGCCAGGAGCGCCGGCGGGGCGGGGGGGACCCAAAAATAATAGGATTGGGGCTGCTCTGTGCAAAACCATTACACAGAGTAGGTAAATAACATATTTGTTATTCAAAAAAAAAAAAAAAATGTAACCTTTAGAACCATTTTAATCACTCCAGCCCGGACCATTTTGCAGCTAAAGGACCAGGGCCTTTTTGCGATTCGGCACTGCGTCTCTTTAACTGACAATTGCGCGGTCGTGCGATGTGGCTCCCAAACAAAATTGACGTCCTTTTTTTCCCACAAATAGAGCTTTCTTTTGGTGGTATTTGATCACCTCTGCGACAATTTTGAAAAAAATTCAATATTTTTTACTTTTTGCCATAATAAATATCCCCAAAACATATATTAAAACATTTTTTTTCCCTCAGTTTAGGCAGATACATATTCTTCTACATATTTTTAGTAAAAAAAAAATAAAAAAAAACCCTGCAATAAGCGTTTATTGATTGGTTTGCGCAAAAGTTAAAGCGTCTACAAAATAGGGGAAAGTTTTGTAATTTTTATTAACAATTTTTTTTTACTAGTAATGGCGGCGATCAGCGATTTTTATCATGACTGCGACATTGTGGCGGACACTTTTGACACTATTTTGGGACCATTGTCATTTTTACAGCGATCAGTGCTATAAAAATGCACTGATTACTGTGAAAATGACACTGACAGTGAAGGGGTTAACCTGTAGGGGGCGCTGAAGGGGTTGTGACCTAATGTGTGTTTCTTACTGTAGGGGGGCGTGGCTTGGCGTGTGACGTCACTGATCATCGTTCCCTATGACAGGGAACAGACGATCAGTAAAAGGGCTCACTAGGAAGCACGGGGAAAGGTTTACACTTACCTCTCCCCGTTCTTCAGCTCTGTGACCCGATCGCGGGACACCGGCGGCGATCGGGTCCGCGGTCACGGAACGCAGGACCGGGTCGCGAGCGCGCTGCCGGCGGCACGCGACCCACGGCTGGGCTCTTAAAGGGCAACGTACCTGTACGTGGATGTGCCCAGCCATGCCATTCTGCCGACGTATATCGGCGTGAGGTCCTTAAGTGGTTAAGGGCTCTTTCACATGAGTGTTTAGCCTGGATGCATGCGACAGTTTTTTCGATGGGTCCAGACGGAACCACAAAGTATGTCTATGAGTAGGTGGATGTAAGTGGACTTGTAAGCGTGCATGCAAGAATCCATCCATGTCATGAAAGTCCTCGTTAGGGTGATAACACTCTGTTGGAGTCGAACTGCATCCTGTGATGTCACACAGGTTCCCAAAAGGAGTCTACATTTTAAAGACCCATCCACAGTTGTCACTATCAGTAAACCCTCAGGGGTTGATTTACTAAAAAGGGAAGAGTGCAAAATCTGGTGCAGCTCTGCATGTTAGCCAATCAGCTTCTAACTTCAGCTTGTTCAATTTAAGTGTTTGTTAACCCACGTCTTACTTTATATAATCTGCTCTGTCTTCTAAGAATATGTCCCCCTGTGTGTGTTTTGTGTAAAAAGAAAGCTGTATACAACTTATTTGTGAGCGCTGATCAGCAGTCACGTGACGCACCACAGCTCTCTCTCCTCTCCCAGGGAGGACACAGGAGAGCGGATGACCAAGGCATGCAAACTCACCACGGTGTCAGGGGCTCAGCAGCCATTACCGTGGTCAGTTTACAGAGGGAAGAGTAGAACCAGGAAGGATCAGCCAGGTATTTTAGGTGTTACAGGGGTCCAAATGACACAGCACAAGCACTGTGTCATATAACATGCTTTAAAGGAGCAGGATCCTTTTTTTTGGCGGGGGTTAACATACGCTTTAAACTTTGGCAGTTAGCGCCCGTTCACATTGGAGTGATTTGACATGTATAATCGCATGCTAAATAGCAGCCTATTGCCGGCAGCAGCACGGTCCCAATGGGTGTGACGCCAACTTTTGCGGCACTGCACCGATTTCCAAAAGTAATTCCTGCACTACATTTGGAGACTTTCGGAGGCGATTTCAATAGCCCTCTGTGCATGAACCCGCACAGAGGTATGTCAAATTGCCCCTAAACTCCGGTGAACTTGCACAAATTCACTCCCGCATGTCAGTCCCGATTTCGCCGGCGATTTCACATGTGGGTTTTTTGCACAGATGTCAATAAAACTCACACCCTGAAATCACAAAAAAAAAAAAAAAATAGTACAGAAACTACTTTTCGAAATCAGCGCGGCGCTGATTAGGACGGTTCCATTGCCGCCAATTTGACATGTCAAATCGCACGTCAAAATGTACTAATGTGAACCAGGGCTTAGTGTGAACAAGGGCTAAATCTGGAAGCCGATTGGTTTCTAGGCAGAGCTTCACCAGATTTTGCACTCTCCAGTTTTAGTAAATAACCCCTGTGTGACTAATGCCATGGCTGGAGTGCATGCACTGCAAAGTTCTAGCAGAACATGTGTTCTAATAATACTCATAGTGGAATACTCAGTAAAGTAATCAGATAACAGTATACTGTGTACATAGCACATACCTGAGAAGTAGCAGACTCTCAGCCGTATACAGACAGCCCTTATCCTGCACTCAGCATCCAATTACAAACACAGTGAGACCACATGACACTGTCTCAGCTCTCCCCAGCACCAGCCACTTCCTGCTTCTCCAGGAACGTACTATATCAAACGGGACAGCGGGGGAGGAGGACCGTACCACTGTGCAGCATCTCTGCATGGCAGGGGGGGAGCACGTGGTGCACTTCTCGCTGCAGATAGAAGAGAAGGCGAATATAAAACTTGTTCTGCTTCCCACTGGTCATGTCACAATGTGGGTTGTGGAACAATGTTTCCTTCTGTCTTGTTTAGTGTTACATTTGTGTCTGCAATGACCTTTGTGCTATTGTATTCTGTATTAGAGTTCATTGTCACAGGAGCTGCAGCCCTCTGAGAAGCAATCCTCTAGAGTGGATCACTTTTGAGAAGGCAGCTGGAAGGTAATATGTCATCTCCCTCACTGCAAGTTTTAACCCCAGAAAAAGAAAAAGCAAACCACTCACTGTGCTACAACCATGTTCAAGCACAAGCACAGTGTACATTTGTGGCACAGCACGTGTGGTAGGCAGGACTGGTGCAAGGATTTTTGACACCCTAGGCGAAACCTAATTTTGACGCCCCCCAGCTCCACCCCTGGCCCTGCCCATGTACACCCCACCTTTTTTAATGTCTGCTACTGTTTTACATGCAACACTTTGCTAGACCGGCTAATAAAGCCTTACCAGCGCCCAAAAATACAGCCTCACCAATGCCCATCAAATTCAGCCTCACCAGCGCCCAAAAATACAGCCTCACTAATGCCCATCAAATGCAGCCTCACCAGCGCCCATCAAATGTAGCCTCACCAGCGCCAATCAATGCAGCCTCACCAGCGCCTATCAAATGCAGCTTCACCAGCGCCCACCAAATGCAGCCTCACCAGAGCCCATCAAATGCAGCCTCACCAGTGCCAACCAATGCAGCCTCACCAGCACCCATCAAATGCAGCTTTACCAGCGGCAATTAATGCAGCCTCACCAGTGCGAATCAATGAAGCCTCACCAGTGCCCATAAAATGCAGCCTCACCAGTGCGAATCAATGCAGCCTCACCAGTGCCTATAAAATGCAGCCTCACCAGTGCCCATAAAATGCAGCCTCACCAGCGCCCATCAAATGCAGCCTCACCAGCACCAATCAATGCAGCCTCACCAGCGCCAATCAATGCAGCCTCACCAGCGCCAATCAATGCAGCCTCACCAGCGCCCATCAAATGCAGCCTCACCAGCGCCCATCAAATGTAGCCTCACCAGCACCCATCAAATGCAGCCTCATCAGCGCCAATCAATGCAGCCATACCAGTGCCAATCAATGCAGCCTCACCAGTGCCCATCAAATGCACCCTTACCAGTGCCCATCAAATGCAGCCTTTTCAATACAGCCTCACCAGCGCCCATCAAATACAGCCTTACCGGGGAGGAGGGGGGGCCCTCGGTACACACACACACATCAGTTTGATTGGCATTTGGCCGTTAAAAGCACCTGACACGTACCTTGGAGGTGAGCCTGACGTGCAGAGGGAGACCTCTTGTACAGCCCTGGTTCCCAGGTCACTGGAGTTGGGACAGTGGCTGAAAGAGCACAGTGAGGTATGAGTGCCTGTTGGGTTCTCCTGGACTAGATGAGAAGACCGCTATGGACAGCTGAAGATGCAGGTCAGGTGATGCAGGCCAGCGGGTGCAGGTAGCTGGGGATGCGGCTGGAAGGTGCAGATCAGCTGATGCAGGTAGCCGAGGATGCCGGTAGATACAGATACAAGCAGCAGGCAGGAGAAAGGTCAGACGAGCCAGGTCATGCACAGTGGATCAGATACAGGCAGAAGCGTCAGGCAGCGGAGGGTCAAGTTCAGGCTGGATCAGGCAACAGAGGATCAGGCAGACAGATGAGCAGGACTGGGTCTAGGAAGCCAAAGGTCAGGACTGGAGATAGCAGCAAGGTCAGGAAGCCGGGTCAGAGTAACAGCAGGTGCAAGTTCAGGATCAGGTCACTGGATAACTGCAGATCAGACAGCAAGAGTCTGGACAGGAGAAGCCCCTTTTAAAGGCCACTGGGCGCCAAGGCAGCGTCACCGTGCGCGTGCGATTGGCGTGCGCATGCGCGAATGGCGCACGCACAATGGAAAGCTTCTGTTTAAACTTGGAAGCCTACTAGCGGGGATGTGCATGAGCCTTGTTGTGGGTACCAGAGGCATACGTCCATGACAGCACCAGAGGGCGGCAGGAACGGGGTGGACATCCCCTCCCACCACCTGTAAGAACAATCAAGTGGCTGAACAGCCACTATGATTGTTCTTACAGTGCAGGGAATCACTGGCTGAAAAGATTAATACCAGGATGATGCATGTAGGTGCAGGCATCATCCCAGTGTAACCACTGAAACGGGAGGACATCCATGTACGCCCTCCCGGCAGGAAGTGGTTAAACCTCCATTTTTTTTTTTCAAAATGATAAACAGGTCATGCTTACCTGTCATACTTACCTGTCCTGTGTAATGGATTTGCCCAGGACAGCCCTCATCCACCTCTTCTCGGGTCCCCCACTGGCACTTCTGGCACCTCTTGCCTTCCGAGTGCAAGCCACTTGCTAGGGGAGGTACTCATGCAGGCCCACTCCTGAGTCCCTCTGGCTGTGTCCATAGACACAGACAGTGGAGCTTTGCCCCACCCCCATCATAGGATTCGATCAACAGCAGCAGGAGCCAATGGCTCCTGTTGCTATCAATCTGCCTAGTGAGAAGGGAGAGAGCTGCTGCTCTTGGACACAGTCACGGATCAAGATCAGGCAAGTTTAAGGTGGGCCTGGGAATCCTGGACACCACTTGCCGACCGCCTTCTGCATATTTACTGCGGCAAGGCAGCTCGGCTGCGCAAACTGACGTACGTTGGTCTGTGCATGTGGTACTGCGGGCTAGTGATCAGGAACAGCGATCTCTCTCTACTCCCAGTCAGTCCATCCCCCTGATAGTTAGAAACATCTCCCTAGGGAACACTTAACACCTTGATCGCCCCCTAGTGTTAACCTCTTCCCTGCCAGTATCATTTATACGTCAATGGTCACCAAAAAGTGTCACTTAGGGTCAGATTTGTCCGCTAAAAATCGCTGATCACTGCCATTACTAGTAAAAACAATAAAAAAAGTCCCTAAATCTTTCCCCTGTTCTGTAGATGCTATAACTTTTGCGCAAAACAATCAATATATGCTTATTGCAAATTTTTTTTTACCAAAAATATGTAGCAGAATAGATATTGGCCTAAACTGATGAATACATTTTTTTTAAAATATTTTTTGGGGATATGTATTATAGCAGAAAGTAAAAAATATGTTGTTTTTTTTTTTCTTCAAAATTGTCGCTCTTTTTTTGTTTTAGAGTGCAATAAAGAAAAACAGCAGATGTGATGAAATACCACCAAAAGAAAGCTCTGATTGTTTTGGTACAATGTCGCACAACCGCACAGTTGTCAGTTAAAGCGACGCAGTGCCGTATCGCAAAAAATGGCCTAGTCATTAAGGGGGTATATCTTTCTGTGGCTAAAGTAGTTAAAGTGATTCTAAATGTTGTAATAATAATAATAATAATAATAAAAAAAAAGACATATATTTTTTTCTTTCATAAAAAAAAGAGATGCTATACTTGCCTATAGGGATGGGCCGAACACCCCCGGGTTCGGTTCGCACCAGAACCTTCGAACGGACCGAAAGTTCGCGCGAATTTTCGAACCCTATTCGTTATAATGGACGCGAACGTTCGAAATCAAAATTGCTAATTACAACGGCCAATATGCATGTTAATGTTATAAAACAGGTTTGGGGACCCGGGTCCTGCCCCAGGGGACATATATCAATGCAAAAAGAAATTTTAAAAACTAAAGTTTTTTCGGGAGCAGTCATTTTAATGATGCATAAAGTGAAAAAAAAAAAGTGAAATTTTCCTTTAAATATGGTACCTGGGGGGTGTCTAAAGTATGCCTGTGAAGTGGCATGTGTTTCCCGTGTTTAGAACTGTCCTTGCACAAAATGACATTTGTAAAGGAAAAAAAGAAGCCATTTAAAACCACTTGCGGCTTTAATGTCATGTCTTGTCCTGGCCGCCATATGGCTGAAAATCCTTGAGAAAAATGGCATGGCTACCCCCCCACCCCAGCCCCTTTGGGTCTTGTATGGATACTAAGGGGGACCCCGCACCCAAAATAAAACCCTATACCTACAACCCTATATACTCTGAACAGCAGTATATAGGTGGTGCAAACAAGACATGGACTGTAGGTTTGTTCTTAAGTAGAATCTGAACAGGTACATTATGAAGTGTAGCTACATCCCAAAAAAATCAATTTTTAAGCTTTTTGGAGAACATAGGGAGGGGTTATCACCCCTGTAACATTTGCTGTCTTTGCACATCTGTTCAGAACATGTCACCTCACTTTCCGTCCCAATGACAAATGTTTTTGGAAAAGTGGGGTTTTAATTGAAACAAGGATTGGTGATAAAGCATCAGTAGAGAGGAGATACCTTTTTCCCAAATTAAATCTAACAGGATAGAATTTTCCTTCCTAGGGGTAGATTTCCTCTCACTTCCTGTTTTCTCTTGCCGTTTGCAAGTAGGAGTCGTTTGTAAGTTGGATGTTTGAAAGTAGGGGCCTGCCGTATATACTCTGCAGAAATTTGCCCTATTAGATGTTGGTGTAGCCACAAGACTGGTGGGCACAGGAATGGGCCCTGCTGTGAGTTAATAGATCAAGATTTGTACTTGCATGCACCTGTTGAACCGGGCAGAAAAATTGGGCCTTTGGTGGTGGTGGTGGTGGTGGTGGACGGTGTTGCCACAAGACTGTAAGCCCTCACAGTTACTCTTGGTGGGTGCAGGAATGGGCCCTGCTGTGAGTTATTAGATCAAGATTTGTAATTGCATGCACCTGTTGAACAGGGCAGAAAAATTGGGCCTTTGGTGGTGGTGGTGGTGGTGGACGGTGTTGCCACAAGACTGTAGGCCCTCATAGTTACTCTTGGTGGGCGCAGGAATGGGCCCTGCTGTGAACTATTAGATCAAGATTTGTAATTACACGCCCCTGTTAAACAGGGGCTGAAAAATTGTGCCTTAGGCATTGGTGCTGGTGCCACAACACTGCAACCCCTCACAGATACTGTACTTGGAGCACAGCAGTCACACCTGTTGCGAAGCATCTTTTTAAAAAATTGTAATTACACGCCCCTGTTATACAGGGGCTGAAAAATTGTGCCTTAGGCACTGGTGCTGGTGCCACAACACTGCAACCCCTCACAGATACTGTACTCTGAGCACAGCAATGAGACCTGTTGCAAAGCATTGCCTAAAAATTGTAATTACACGCCCCAACAGGGGCTGAAAAATTGTGCCTTAGGCACTGGTGCTGGTGCCACAACACTGCAACCCCTCACAGATACTGTACTCTGAGCACAGCAGTCACACCTGTTGCGAAGCATCTTTTTAAAAAATTGTAATTACACGCCCCTGTTATACAGGGGCTGAAAAATTGTGCCTTAGGCACTGGTGCTGGTGCCACAACACTGCAACCCCTCACAGATACTGTACTCTGAGCACAGCAATGAGACCTGTTGCAAAGCATTGCCTAAAAATTGTAATTACACGCCCCAACAGGGGCTGAAAAATTGTGCCTTAGGCACTGGTGCTGGTGTCACAACACTGCAACCCCTCACAGATACTGTACTCTGAGCACAGCAGTCACACCTGTTGCGAAGCATCTTTTTAAAAAATTGTAATTACACGCCCCTGTTATACAGGGGCTGAAAAATTGTGCCTTAGGCACTGGTGTGGTGGCATGGATCATTGAGGAGGAGGAAGAGGATAGTCAGTGAACATAACAGGACAGTCACTCAGCATCAGCATAGGCAGTCTTGAAGGGATGTGACATTATAAATTATTCCGTTATATCCGCTTCAGGTGTCTGGTAGCTGGTGGTGATCCAAGACTGATTCATTTTTATGAAGGTCAGTCGATCAACCGAGTCGGTGGACAGGCGCACCCTATGATCGGTGACAAATCCTCCAGCAGCACTGAATGTGCGTTCGGAAAGAACGCTGGATGCAGGACAGGCCAGTAGCTCAATTGCATACTGTGCAAGCTCTGGCCAGTGATCCATCCTCAGGACCCAGTAAGCCAGAGGATTTTCGGTGGGAAAGGTGTCCAAGTCTGACCTTGCCCCTAGGTATTCCTGCACCATGTATATCAGACGCTGGCGATGGTTGCTGGAACCGATCATACCTTGGGGCTGCGGACTAAAAAATTGTCTGAACGCATCGGTCAGACGTCCACCTTCCCCACCGCTCCTTCTGCTACTGACCGAAGCCTCAGCAACTTGTCGTCCAGGACCAGGAGTTTGTAACCTCCCAGTTTATGGGAACGCGTTGCACAGACCTTTCTGCAAGGCCTCCCTGAGATGTCTCATCCTCTGCTCCCTCTGCGACGGCAAGATAAGGTCCGCAACCTTACCCTTGTACCGTGGATCAAGGAGAGTGGCCAGCCAGTAATGGTCACTCTCCTTGATCCGAAGAACACGAGGATCCTTCCGCAGGCTTTGCAGGATCAGGGAGGCCATGCAGCGTAGGTTAGCTGAGGCATTCGGTCCGGAGTCTTCTGGGTCACTGAGGATGACATGATCGCCAGCCACCTCCTCCCAGCCACGTACAAGTCCACTGGTTTGTTGGGACTGTACATCATCCCTAAAAGACTGCTGCTGCTGATGCTGAGTGCCAGGCTCCACCTCCATGCTCACACAATCCTCCTCCTCCTCCTCCTCCTCCTCCTCTTCCTGTGTGATGGGTGGGACAGAAGGAACATTGTCTGGATAAAGGGGGCCTTGAGAGACAAGGAAGTCCTCCTCTTCCTGCCTCTGTTCTGCCTCAAGTGCCCTGTCCATTATCCCACGCAGCGTATGCTCCAACAGGTGGACAAGAGGTACAGTGTCACTGATGCATGCACTGTCACTGCTCACCATCCTCGTGGCCTCCTCAAATGGTGAGAGGACAGTGCATGCATCCCTGATCATGCTCCACTGGCGTGGGGAAAAAAAGCCAAGCTCCCCTGACCCTGTCCTGGTGCCGTAGTCGCAAAGGTACTCATTGATGGCCCTCTGCTGCGTGTGCAGTCGCTGCAGCATGGCCAACGTTGAGTTCCACCTGGTGGGCATGTCACATATTAGGCGGTTCTTGGGCAGGTTCAGCTCCTTTTGCAGCTCAGTCAGCCGAGCACTGGCATTATAAGATCGGCGGAAATGCACACAGACTTTCCTGGCCTGCCTCAGGACATCCTGTAAGCCTGGGAACCTGCCCAAGAACCGCTGCACCACCAGGTTGAGGACGTGAGCCATACAGGGCACATGGGTGAGCTGCCCCTGTCGCAGGGCGGAGAGGAGGTTGGTGCCATTATCAGAAACGACCATTCCTGGCTTAAGCTGGAGTGGCGTCAACCACCTCTCGGCCTGCCCCTGCAGAGCTGCCAGAACCTCTGGCCCAGTGTGGCTCCTGTCCCCCAAACACACCAGCGCAAGCACGGCATGGCATCTTTTTGCCTGCGTACTCGCGTAGCCCCTTGTACGCCTACGGAGCACCGCTGGTTCCGAGGACAGAGCACTCGAAGAGGACATGGAGGAAGAAGAAGAGGAGGGGGTGGAGGAGAGAGGTGTGTCACAACCAGTAGTAGCATTTTGGAGGCGTGGTGGCGGAACAACCTCCAACACTACTGCACCTTGTCCTGCATCCCTCCCAGCTACCAATAGAGTGACCCAATGGGCCGTGAAAGAAAGATAACGTCCCTGTCCATGCCTGCTGGACCATGAGTCAGCGGTAATATGCACCTTACCGCTGACCGCCCTGTCCAGCGAGGCATGGACATTGCCTTCCACATGCCAGTAGAGAGACGGAATCGCCTTCCGTGAGAAAAAGTGGCGTTTGGGAACCTGCCACTGAGGAACCGCACATTGAACAAACTCACGGAAGGGGGCCGAGTCTATCAACTGAAAAGGCAGCAGTTGAAGTGCTAGCAATTTAGCCAAGCTAGCATTCAACCGCTGGGCATGTGGATGGCTGGGAGTATACTTCTTTCGACGGTCCAGCAGCTGGGGCAGGGAAATTTGCCTGCTACAATCGGACGTCGGTGTACTGCAAGTACTTGGTTGTGACACACCTAATTCTACACCTTCAGTCCTCTCAGAGCAGCTTTCAGAGAGGACTGAAGATATAGTGGGGATGGAGATCCCAGCTGATGAGGAGCAAGGAGAGGTCCGCTTTGTTCTTTGGTGTGGGTCTTTTATGTGTGCTTGCCAACGAGCTGCATGGCAGGTCGACATATGTCTGCTCATGCTTGTGGTGCCCAAGCGGCTGATGTTTTGGCCACGCGAGATACGCTTGAGACAAATATTGCAAATAGCAGTGGTGCGATCTGATGCACTCGTCTCAAAAAAGGCCCACACCAAAGAACTTTTGTGATAACGTGCAGAGGCAGCGCCCTGCACAGGCGGAGCTCTGCGGTGTGGTACAGTTGCTGTGCTGGCCTCTAGCTGGCCTCCAGGGGGCATCCTGCCTCGTTGGACATGTGACGCTGCATCCTCCTCCTCCTCCTCCTCTCTCCCTTCAGGCACCCACGTGGAGTCAGTGACCTCATCATCCCCTCCCTCTTCACCACTAGAGCAAACCTGGCAGTAAGCTGCAGCTGGTGGAACACTACTGCCAGATTGCTGTCCTTCAGCATCCCCTCTCTCTGCGCGCACACTACTGACTTCCTCAAGCTGGGTATCATCATCCGAGCCTTCGAATCGTTGGGCATCCTCCTGGAGCATGTACCCAACACTGTGCTCAAACAGTTCGGGGGACTCCTCAGGAGGACATGGTGGGTCTAGGGAAGGGGTGGCTGATGATGCCATTGAGTACGCGTTGGCAGCTGCTCTGCCAGTACCCTGAGCCTGGGTGAGAGAGGATGAGGAGGATGAGGAGGGCTTGGTCATCCATTCTACCAAGCCTTCGGCATGATGCGGCTCCACATGTCCAGCTGCCGAAAACAAAGACAAGCGTGTCCCATGGCCACGTGCTGATGACGATGCACGACCACGTCCACGGCCAGCACTGTTGTCTCTAGAAACAGAGCCTGCCTGCCCTGTGTTCTTGCCTCGGCACGCTCTGCCTCTCCTTGGCGGTCTTCCAGCCATTGTAGTCGGTAGTGTATATAGTATAAAAAATAGAACTCCTATGTGTGCTCACAACACACTGTAGGTCCTATGGGTGCTGACACTAACACACTATAGGTACTATGTGTGCTGCTGACAAGAAAATATAGGAGCTCTGTTTGCTGCCACTAACACACTAGAAGTCCTATGGGTGCTGCTGAGAAGAAAATATAGGAGCTCTGTTTGCTGCCACTAACACACTAGAAGTCCTATGGGTGCTGCTGAGAAGAAAATATAGGAGCTCTGTTTGCTGCCACTAACACACTAGAAGTCCTATGGGTGCTGCTGAGAAGAAAATATAGGAGCTCTGTTTGCTGCCACTAACACACTAGAAGTCCTATGGGTGCTGCTGAGAAGAAAATATAGGAGCTCTGTTTGCTGCCACTAACACACTAGAAGTCCTATGGGTGCTGCTGAGAAGAAAATATAGGAGCTCTGTGTGATGCCACTAACACACTAGAAGTCCTATGGGTGCTGCTGAGAAGAAAATATAGGAGCTCTGTTTGCTGCCACTAACACACTAGAAGTCCTATGGGTGCTGCTGAGAAGAAAATATAGGAGCTCTGTTTGCTGCCACTAACACACTAGAAGTCCTATGGGTGCTGCTGAGAAGAAAATATAGGAGCTCTGTGTGATGCCACTAACACACTAGAAGTCCTATGGGTGCTGCTGAGAAGAAAATATAGGAGCTCTGTTTGCTGCCACTAACACACTAGAAGTCCTATGGGTGCTGCTGAGAAGAAAATATAGGAGCTCTGTTTGCTGCCACTAACACACTAGAAGTCCTATGGGTGCTGCTGAGAAGAAAATATAGGAGCTCTGTTTGCTGCCACTAACACACTAGAAGTCCTATGGGTGCTGCTGAGAAGAAAATATAGGAGCTCTGTGTGATGCCACTAACACACTAGAAGTCCTATGGGTGCTGCTGAGAAGAAAATATAGGAGCTCTGTTTGCTGCCACTAACACACTAGAAGTCCTATGGGTGCTGCTGAGAAGAAAATATAGGAGCTCTGTGTGATGCCACTAACACATTAGAAGTCCTATGGGTGCTGCTGAGAAGAAAATATAGGAGCTCTGTTTGCTGCCACTAACACACTAGAAGTCCTATGGGTGCTGCTGAGAAGAAAATATAGGAGCTCTGTTTGCTGCCACTAACACACTAGAAGTCCTATGGGTGCTGCTGAGAAGAAAATATAGGAGCTCTGTTTGCTGCCACTAACACACTAGAAGTCCTATGGGTGCTGCTGAGAAGAAAATATAGGAGCTCTGTTTGCTGCCACTAACACACTAGAAGTCCTATGGGTGCTGCTGAGAAGAAAATATAGGAGCTCTGTGTGATGCCACTAACACACTAGAAGTCCTATGGGTGCTGCTGAGAAGAAAATATAGGAGCTCTGTTTGCTGCCACTAACACACTAGAAGTCCTATGGGTGCTGCTGAGAAGAAAATATAGGAGCTCTGTTTGCTGCCACTAACACACTAGAAGTCCTATGGGTGCTGCTGAGAAGAAAATATAGGAGCTCTGTTTGCTGCCACTAACACACTAGAAGTCCTATGGGTGCTGCTGAGAAGAAAATATAGGAGCTCTGTTTGCTGCCACTAACACACTAGAAGTCCTATGGGTGCTGCTGAGAAGAAAATATAGGAGCTCTGTTTGCTGCCACTAACACACTAGAAGTCCTATGGGTGCTGCTGAGAAGAAAATATAGGAGCTCTGTTTGCTGCCACTAACACACTAGAAGTCCTATGGGTGCTGCTGAGAAGAAAATATAGGAGCTCTGTGTGATGCCACTAACACACTAGAAGTCCTATGGGTGCTGCTGAGAAGAAAATATAGGAGCTCTGTTTGCTGCCACTAACACACTAGAAGTCCTATGGGTGCTGCTGAGAAGAAAATATAGGAGCTCTGTTTGCTGCCACTAACACACTAGAAGTCCTATGGGTGCTGCTGAGAAGAAAATATAGGAGCTCTGTGTGATGCCACTAACACACTAGAAGTCCTATGGGTGCTGCTGAGAAGAAAATATAGGAGCTCTGTTTGCTGCCACTAACACACTAGAAGTCCTATGAGTGCTGCTGAGAAGAAAATATAGGAGCTCTGTTTGCTGCCACTAACACACTAGAAGTCCTATGGGTGCTGCTGAGAAGAAAATATAGGAGCTCTGTTTGCTGCCACTAACACACTAGAAGTCCTATGGGTGCTGCTGAGAAGAAAATATAGGAGCTCTGTTTGCTGCCACTAACACACTAGAAGTCCTATGGGTGCTGCTGAGAAGAAAATATAGGAGCTCTGTTTGCTGCCACTAACACACTAGAAGTCCTATGGGTGCTGCTGAGAAGAAAATATAGGAGCTCTGTTTGCTGCCACTAACACACTAGAAGTCCTATGGGTGCTGCTGAGAAGAAAATATAGGAGCTCTGTGTGATGCCACTAACACACTAGAAGTCCTATGGGTGCTGCTGAGAAGAAAATATAGGAGCTCTGTTTGCTGCCACTAACACACTAGAAGTCCTATGGGTGCTGCTGAGAAGAAAATATAGGAGCTCTGTTTGCTGCCACTAACACACTAGAAGTCCTATGGGTGCTGTTGGGGTGCAATGCTGGGCTAACAGCACTGCGGTTGGTACTACTGCAATACTGTACTAACAGTAAGCACGCACCAGACTAATCCCCAGCAGCAGCTAATAACACACTAACTGTGCAATCAGCAGCAATGAACGATCAATGACTTAGGTAGCAATGGTTTAGCAAAGAAATAGCCAATGGTTTAGCAAAGAAGAGCAAATCTTTCAGTATCAAGCAAAGACAGAATCAGCAGACTAATCTCTCCTAAAGCCGGAACTCATGTGACCGGGGCCGATGGCGTGGCGGCCTTTTAAATGGTGGGGCGTGTACTAAAGCCCCTGAGCTGTAATTGGCTACAGCCGTCCTGCCTGTAGCCAATTATTGCTCTCCGAGTTTCGGGCGCTGTGATTGGCCAAGCATGCGGGGTCACAGTGCATGCTTGGCCAATCATCAGCCAGCAATGCACTGCGCCGGCCGCGCCGGCCGCAATGCATTGCGGGGCCGCTCGCATCACACGAATGTGATGCGAACGGCCCAAATAGTTCTGGGCTCGACGAGCGAGCGAACGCCCGATGCTCGATTCGAACATGGGTTCGAATCGAGCACCGGGCCCATCCCTACTTGCCTACTCTGTGCAATGGTTTTGCACAGAGCAGCCTCGATCCTCTTCATTTTGGGTTCCCCAGCTGCCAGTCCTGGCTTCTTTCCCCTGCCAGGTGCCCCCAATAGCAAGCCTCTTGCTAAGGGAGCACTCAAGCAGGTGAGCTTCTGTGAAAGAGCGTGACTTGGCCCCGCCCCCGCTCTCTCTTCATTGGCTCACTGGCTGTGATTGACAGCACCTGGGCACATGGCTCAGGTGACTGACATCTAACTGCAAGTCAGTGAGCCTGGTAACCGGACACACATTTGTGTAACACATATAAGGTATCACTGTGTAGGTTGGAGGAGTAACTCTAGGGCCACCTTTTTACAGTTTCTAAACCCTCACATATACCCAGTGAAGTGAACAGCCTCAGATGAAACAAATCTCCCTACATAAGTTTTACATCTCTATCTGTTGTCTTCATCTTTCTACATTCTTTAGAATTCTTACATCGTGTTAAGAGATTTTTACTTCTTCATTCTGCAGTCAGTGTAGCTTGGATTACACTCTCCTGTGAATCATGCAGCACTCTGCTTATCTATTTATAGCAACCTCCCACGACACAAATGTCAGACTCCCGAGAACTTGTCAGAAGTTATCAGGCTGATAGCAGAGCTACCGAGCAGCAGAAAGCCATGGGACATAGTGCTTTGGAGAGAGATAAGAAAACACTGAAGATATATGTGGCCAGCTCAACTTTTATGAATTGGGTTTACATCCACTTTAAGACCTCTTTTACACTGCGGTGGTTTTCAGGCGCTTTAGCGCTGGAAATAGCCTCTGCTAAGCGCCTGAAAACCGCCTCCTATTCATTCCAGTGTGTCTTTTCACACTGGGGCGGTGCGCTTGCAGGACGTTCACAAAAGCCCTGCAAGCAGCATCTTTTTTTGGATGGGTTGGGAGTGCTTTAGCGCTCCCAAAACGCCCTGCCCCATGGAATAAATGGGCAGCGATTTGAAAGCGACTGAAAAGCGTTTTTGAAAGCACCGCAAAACAGGAGTTTTTAACTCTTTTTTTGGGTTAAAACCGAAACGGCCGAAAACCGCTGCTAAAACGAGCGGCACTTTAGCGCTAACGGCGGGCGCTGTCAGTGTGAAAAGGGTATAAATCTGAACTGATGAGTTGTAAATGTTTTTAAAGCATCACCTATGAACAGCTTTGGGTATCGTACACAATTTTAAGGCTTGAAATACAGTAAAGTGAGAATGCTTTCAAAATAATGCAATCAATTAACAACCTATAAAGTGTGCAAATAGAAAAAAAAAATCGAATTATTATTTGGGGTGCCCACTCTTTGCTGTTAAAACAGCTTCAGTTACCCTAGGTACACTTGCACAGTTTTTTAGGGAACTTTGGCAGGTAGGTTGTTATAAATATCTAGGGAACTAGCCACAGTTCTGTGGATGTAGGTTGTCTCAGTTGTTTAGCCTCTTCATGTAACCCCAGACATGCTCAATTATGTTGAGATCAGGGCTCTGTGGGAACCACACTTCATGTGAGCTGAAGCTACATACTGCACTGTGTTCCAGGTTCGAGCCGAGACTTCCTGTCTCATACCCGGGACACGTCCGTTTAGCTGCGTTGTCATGCCGCATGTAGTGGCATTTTGCTGTGTTCGCGTCTAGGAGCGTTTGAGATAACATCATTAGACCCTCAAATAAAATAGGACACCTTTAAAAACGCCTCTAAATGAAAACGCGCCTAAACGCCGGTACCACATTTAGACGCATCTGAAACATCGGCGTCTGAACCCATCTTTTTGCCTTCAAAGAAAAGCCTTTAAACGCAACTGCCTAAAAACGACATTAAAAGACCCTCTGTACATGTACACATAAGCTAATATTGGATGAGTTCAGGGGCAGCTGAAAAAAGTGTCCAACTGCCTCTGAAAGTCAGTTTACCAGCAGCAGTGTACATGGGGCCTAACACAGCGGTGCTCAGCCATTTAGAGAAAGCAATGTATTCTATCAATAAATACAAAGCTTCCTCTGATTAGCTGAGTCAGAGAGGTGGGCTGATGATGTGACAACCTCTGACGCAGCCAATCAGAGGTAGCTTTGTATACATTGCTAGAATACATTGCTTTCTCTGATTGGCTGAGCGCCGATCAGATAGACTCTACTGTGTTCCGGGTATGAGACAGGAAGTCTTGGGTATGAGACAGGAAGTCTCAGGTTGCACCCGAAACACAGTGCGGTATGCTGTATGTAGCCTCAGCTATATACAGTTTACACCGCACATCCAACGGCCTCACGTGTTAGTGCGGGACATAGTTCTTTGGGCCAAGCTGGATGTAAAGTCTATCCAAAGATGGTGTTCAGCTTTAAGTAATCTTGAGGCCAAAAATGTGCACCATACCTGTTTAGCCACAGCCACAACTTGCCATTGCAGGGTACTCCCTTATTACCATATACATTTCTGTCTCAGGTTATGCTGTGCAAACTGTTGGCACTATATAAATTCTGTATAATAATAATAATAATAATAATTTAGCATGAGCAGTACTGTTTTTGTTCATGGATTGCCTAACAACTATACCCACAAGGTACACCTTATACATGCTTAGTTAGATACAAGCACTGCTAGGAAGAGAAATACACGAACACTACAGTGATATGCGTTTGCATATCAGGAGCTGTTACTTATTGTAATATACTCCATCACATCATAATTAATTTAATTTTGTGGCTGCTGCAGTGCTTTATGTGACCCAGGTTTTGATAAAGTACACCGACCAAAATATGAATTGTCTATGCATGATTCAGTTGTCATAATAACAAGCTATCTGTAGAAGTCAAGCTTGCAAATGTATGTAAATGGCAAGATGAGCAGTGGGGGATTACTGTTCGCATATGAGATTAGTGCTGGTTTATCAGAATTGAAGTTAAAGGATTAGTAAAGTTACATGTTTTTTCACCTTAATGCATCCTATGCATTAAGGTGAAAAAACATCCGACAATACCGCCCCCCCCCCCCCCCGAGCCCCCGTTTTACTTACCTGGCCCCTCGAAAGTCCCGCGCTCGTCCCCGTCATCCTCTTCGGTTCTCAGCCTGGCCGCCGATTGGCTACACTGGATGGATTGAAAGCAGCGCAGCCATTGGCTGGCGCTGCTGTCAATCACATCCAATGACGCGGCGCGCCGGGGGGCGGGGCCGAGTGATACAGACGGCGGCTACGGCCGCCGCTGTATCATGGGAGCGCGCCCGCAATAACTCCACACCATGCGAGCTCGCTCGCATTAAGGTGTGGAGCCCTTGCGGGGAGGAGCCAAGACAGCCGCCGAGGGACCCCACAAGACCAGGATCGGGGCCACTGTGTGCAAAACGAGCTTCACAGTGGAGGTAAGTATAAACTGTTTGTTATTTTTTGGCAAAAAAAAGGGAAGCTTTAGTGTCCCTTTAAGATAGGGACTAGTTTTTATCCTACATGATCAGCTAGTATCATAAGTGGCAACGGATCTGGGGCCCGTTGTCCTTATCACCTTTTCTAGCAATTTATATCTTCTACAGTGCCTTGAAAAAGTTTTCATACCCCTTGAAATTTTCCACATTGTCATGTTACAACTGTAGCGGAGCCTCACTCTCCCTCTCGGCAATTCGACGTGTGAGGGGCTTGTGTCTAGGGGTACCTGGGAGAGGAGAGTGCAGGAACACTACGCCAAGCTCTCCCCTCGTGTGTGTAGGAGGGTTGAGCAGAGTTAGTTGATTTACCTCCGGGTCTGTCCACTGCATACGAAGCCTCTGTTGTTCCATGGAAACGTGTCTGCCAATAATAGAGCCCCACACCAATCAAAAGTCCAACCCTCTTTTATTTCTCGTACAATAGGGTGAACACAATCAGTTGAACTTCCAATAACAGACGAACTTGGGGGTGTGGGAACGAGTAGGCCCAGGCACAACTGAACTCTCCTATTCCTTTGCTAGCGAATAGGCCTGGCGCACGGTCTTTGCCACCGACCGTGAGTTTTGGTCGCTGCCACCGACCGGATGAACTGTTGAGGCCCCTGCCACAGGCCTAATAGCAGGTCTCTGCCACTGACCTGATTGGAATAGTTGGACCGCTGCCACCGGTCATTGAACGTGCACTGAACTTCCTCTTTGAACTTGGCCCCTGTTTGGGAAAGATATCCCTCCGGGCGGTCTCCAGAGGTTCACTCGGCACTGGCAATCTGCTGCACCAGGTCTTCGGGTGAGTCCCTCCTCCGGTCCCTTACGCCTCTGGATTTGGGTGCCCCACTCCTGGGGCCCCCTAGGACGATACCTCCCTCGCGGGACCCAGCGAAAGGTACTGGGCCCCAGGCCTCCGGCTGAGTACCTCACCCCAGACTGAAGGTGTCTGGGATGGAACACGAACTCCAAGTGTCCAGGCCTAGGCCGCCTGGACACCGACCGCAACAACAGCCCTCAGGCTGAAGGTGCCCGGGACTCCAACCTCGTGGCGAAGATGTCCGCCCCCTTTATACCCTCTCCCAGCAAGCACGGCGGGTTCCCTGCCCCGCTGTACAACCGCTGCGAGAGGTCACAAAGGGTACGGCACTGCAGCGATGGTTCAACCCCGGCCCAAAGTGACAGCGCCACCTGCTGGGCCGCAGGGAACTATGCATCAAAAGTACATACCCGCTACACAACCAAAAAAGTATATAAATTTTATTGGGATTTTATGTGATAGACCAACACAAAGTGGCACATAATTGTGAAGTGGAAGAAAAATTATAAATGGTTTGCAAAATTTTTACAAATAAATATGTGAAAAGTGTGGCGCAAATTTGTATGCAGCCCCCCGAGTCAATACTTTGTAGAACCACCTTTCTCTGCAATTACAGCTGCAAGTCTTTTTGGGGATGTCTCTACCAGCTTTGCACATCTAAAGAGTGACATTTTTGCCCATTCTTCTTTGCAAAATAGCGCAAGCTCTGTCACATTGGATGGACAGCAATTTTCAAGTCTTGCCACAGATTCTCAATTGGATTTAGGTCTGGACTTTGACTGGGCCGTTCTAACATAAGAATATGCTTTGATCTAAACCATTCCATTGTAGCTCTGGCTGTATGTTTAGGGTCATTGGCCTGCTGGAAGGTGAACCTCTGCCCCGGTCTCAAGTCACAGGTTTTCTTCTAAGATTGCCCTGTATTTGGTTCCATCCATCTTCCCATCAACTCTGAACAGCTTCCCAGTCCCTGCTAAAGAAAACCATCCCCACAAAATGATGCTGCCACCACCATGTTTCACGGTGGGGATGGTGTGTTCAGGGTGAGTGGGTGTGTAGTGTTAGTTTTTCGCCACACATAGCGTTTTGCTTTTTTAGGCCAAAAAGTAAAATTTTGGTCTCATCAGACCAGAGCACCGTCTTCCACACGTTTGCTGTGTCCCCCCACATGGCTTCTCGTAAACTGCAAATGGGACTTCTTATGGCTTTCTTTCAACAATGTCTTTTATCTTGCCACTTTTCTATAAAGGCCAGATTTGTGGAGTGAGCGACTAATAGTTGTCCTCTGGGCAGATTCTCCCATCTGAGCTGTGGATTTCTGCAGCTTCTCCAGAGTTACCCTGGGCCTCTGGCTGCTTCTCTGATTAATGCTCTCCTTGTCCGGCCTGTCAGTTTAGGTTGACGGTAATGTCTTGGTAGGTTTGCAGTTGTGCCATACTCTTTCCATTTTCAGATGATGGATTGAACAGTGCTCCGTGAGATGTAAAAAGCTTGGGATATTTTTTTATAACCTATCCCTGCTTTAAACTTCTCCACAACTTTATCCCTGACCTGTCTGGTGTGTTCCTTGGCCTTCATGATGCTGTTTGTTCACTAAGGTTCTCTAACAAACCTCTGGGGGCTTTACAGAACAGCTGTATTTATACTGAGATTAAATTACACACAGGTAGACTCTATTTACTAATTAGGTGATTTCTGAATGCAATTGGTTCCACTCGATTTTTGTTAGGGGTATCAGAGTAAGGCCCCTTTCACACTTCCGCAACTTCAAAGTCTCACGATTTTGCCGCAATTTTACTGCGATTTCAATGTGATTTTCCTGCGATTTTGATGTAATTTCAGGGAATGCCTGTGTAAACTTGAGGTCTATGCACCTCAGCTTGTATCAAAGTCAGACCAAAGTAGTATAGGGACTACTTTGAAGTCGGTGCGACTTAATGTCGCACAGATATGAATGGTAATCATTGGAAATCTTGGGGTACGACTTGTCATGCGACTTTGCAGTTCCAAGACGCAGTACAAGTCGCACAAGTGTGAAAGGGGCTTAAAGGGGGCTGAATACAAATGCACACCAAACTTTTCAGAAATTTATTTGTAAAACATGTTGAAAACCATTTATTTTCCTTTCACTTCACAATTATGTGCCACTTTGTGTTGGTCTATCACATAAATTCCCAATAAAATACAATTAAATTTTTGGTTGTGACATAACAAAATGTGGAAAATTTAAAGGGGTATGAATACTTTTTCAAGGCACTGTTTTTCGAGTCTATTGATACATACAGTATATTTTATCCTATTTACTGCAAACTCCCAAGATTACATTCACCAACAAATAGTAAAAAAAAGGCATTGTTACATAATTTCTTCTGCATTCCTGGGTGTGATCTATTAAATCATGTGTG
The DNA here is from genome assembly GCA_029206835.1 of Rana muscosa. NCBI lineage: Eukaryota > Metazoa > Chordata > Amphibia > Anura > Ranidae > Rana > Rana muscosa. The sequence goes on along the minus strand of CM055121.1, from coordinate 662,494,684 downwards.
ACATAAAATGGGTGTTGCATACATTCCTAACACTTTTTTTTTTTCTTTTGAACAAATTTTTGCTAGACACAGAAAGTAGAGTTATGCCGTGTACACACGATCGGTTTTACCAATGAAAACAGTCCGATGGACCTTTCTGATCGGACAAACCGATCGTGTATGGGCCCCATCGGTCTTTTTTGCATCGGTGAGAAAAAATAGAACATGTTTTAAATTTATCCGATGGGAAAAAAAACGATAGGAAATTCCGATCGTCTGTGTGGAACTCCATCGGACAAAAAACCCACGCATTTTTTAGAATCAAGTCGACGCATGCTCAGAAGCATTGAACTTCATTTTTCTCGACTTGTCGGAGTGTTTTACGTCACAGCGTTTGGGGCGGTCAGATTTTTGACTGATGGTGTGTAGGCAAGACTGATGGAAGTCAGCTTCATCGGATTTCCGATGGAAAAATCCATCGGATTAGAATCCATAGGAAATCCGATCGTGTTTTTTTCTGACGAGATTCTTGACAAGAATCTGGTCCTGGCCGAGTGTACGCACGCTCCATTCTAAAGAACCGCCGTTCTTTTGAATAGAACGAACGTGGTGACGTCATCGACTACGCCGAGCGTGCGCTCGTCACATTCGATGCCGTCGCCGCCATCTTGCTACACCCTACCTATGCCTAGGAAGCTACCGCGCATGCGTCAAAGTCATTTTGAGCATGTGTGGGTTTCCACGGCGATAGGTAAGTTTACACACTCTCGGGTTTCTCGTTGGGAAACAGGCCGACGTGAATCCCGACGAGAAAATAGAGAGCAGGTTCTCTATTTTTCTCGTCGAGATTCTGGGCAGTTTTCTTGACGAGAAACCTGAAAGCCTCGTACACACGCACGGTTTACTCGGCAAGAAAGCTCTGACAGCAATTTTCTTGTCGTTTCTTGCCGAGAAAACCGGTCGTGTGTACGAGGCCTGATGCCGCGTACACACGACCGTTTTGAATGTCATTGAAAAACTGCGTTTTTCTCGACGTGATTCTTCTCAAGCCTGCCTTGCCTACACACTATCGTGGAAAAAAATGCTTGAGTAAAGCGCGGTGACGTACAACACGTACGACGGCACTATAAAGGGGAAGTTCCATTCGGATGGCGCCGCCCTTCATGTTAGTAAAGTTTGTTGAGAGACGATTCGCGCTTTTCAGCCTCGTGCTTTTCAGTCCGTTACAGCGTGACGAATGTGCTATCTCCATTACGAACGCTAGTTTTACCAGAACGAGCGCTCCCATCTCATACTTGATTCTGAGCATGCGCGTTTTTTTTCAGGTCGTTAAAGCCCACACACGGCCATTTTTCATGAGGAGAAAAACAACGATGTGAAAAACGACGAGAAAAATTAGAGCATGTTCCAATTTTTTCATGGCCATTTTTCACGTTGTGAAAAATGCTCTGAAGCCCACACACGATCATTTTTAATGACCTTTTAAAAAAATTGCATTTTTCTCGTCATTAAAAACGGTCGTGTGTACGCGGCATTAGTTTCTCAAGGAGGTCTCCTAAACAGAAGAGCAAATAATCTTCTAATACTGGTCCTCCAATATTAGAGCTTTTGAACCCTGATTTGCAAACTTTTATTGTGCACCTTTATAACTGTCAGCTTTCCCTGCTGCTTTGACTTAGATCAGGTTTTTGATATTATGTTATGTATTATTATTTATTAACTTTTATTAAAGTGGCTGTAAAGCCTAAACATTTTTTACTTTAATGCATTCCCTGCATTAAGGGAAATAATGTTTTGTTATGTGTATCACCCCCTCATCCCTCTTATACTTACTTGAGCCTGATCTTGATCCAGTGCTGTGCCCATCTGCAGCGACTCTCTCCTCTTCTTCCCGCTATCACAGGCTTTGCTGAGAGCAGCAGGAGCCATTGGCTCCACTGCTGTCAGTCAAATCCTGTGATGAGGGTTTTTCATTCCCATACAAGCTTACAGGAAAGCAAAATGTGCTTGAAGCTCAACTGCAGGACAAATGCACATGTCAATGAATTCTAAATGATCTTGGAAGCCTCATACACTAAAGCCATCATCACAAGCCCAAAGTCTTGGGGCTCGTTCACAGGAGCTGTGGCCTCTGAAGAGTGATCCATGTTCAGATCACTCTTCACAGCGTTTGACTGGTGGTAAGGAGGAGTGGTATCGCCTCTTCACTGCCTGCTTTAACCCCACTAGTGCACTGCAAGTTGAATGGGTCGTGTTTGGCAGGCACACACCCACTGAAAGCGACAGGGGATATAATTCCTGCTGCGGCCAAGGCATGTGTACACCATTAGCTGCTGCCTCCACAGCTAAAGAGGGTAGCGGTTGGGGACGGTAAAAGTGTGACTCAATCTCAGCGTTTTACCACCCCACAGCCACTACTGTGATTGAGCCAACCCATATTGTTACCTTATAGTAGTCACAGAATAGACTTTAATTTTATAACATCAGCATTGTAATAACAGCACAAACAATAGCTATATTTGAGAATCCAGTATAAGCGTACTTGAAAATATATTACAACCAAACCATACAATGATGGGACTCTGATTTGTGCCTCAAAATGGTAAACCACACAATTAAAAATTATCAAAACTTTATTCCAACATGTTAAAATACCACCAATGTGGTCACTTAAAAAATATTTACAAAACTTGTGATTGTAGTGGTTACTGCATCAGACAATTATTGTGTACAAAGCATAGAAGCCAGTCAATTGATGCATTTTGCAGGATCCCCTGCTTCCTCAGCATGTACTTGAAAAATATCCTTTCATGTTCTGAGAGCTGCCTGTCTGCTGGCTATCACCTTCCACAACTTCCTGGAGCCCCTGCATGCTTTGCAGCTTCTCTGCTTCTGTTTACGTTCAATTTCTAAGGACTACATGTCCCATGGTACCTTGCTGTCTGCAAGCAGGGATTTCTGTAACTCCTCCTCTCAGCCCCTCTATAGTTTAAAAGGCAGGCTCTGTGAAATGTGTGACACAGCAGTGCCTACTCACAGGGTATAGCATACCTCTCAACTTTTTGAGATGGGAAGGGGGCACCTATCAGCAAAAGTATGCAGGCATAGGACACACACCCTTGCCACGCCCCCTTGAAGGAGAATCGTACGTTTAACCAATCTTGTTTTTTTTTTTTTGTGCTTTTTTTAACCCCTATTATTCGTTTATATTGGCTTTTGAAATTTACAAATGCAGCAATTTAGAAATCATATTAAAGGTTTAGCACTGGGAAACACTCTTTATTACATAAATAGTACATTTTATATACATCTATATAGATCAGACCAAAATGAGGGACAAATGAGGAGGAAAGAGGGACAGAGGGACATTGCTCCAAATCAGGGACAGTTCTTCGGAATCAGGGACAGTTGGGAGCTATGGGTATAGTGAATACGTCTCACAGAATTCAAAGAAGCAACTGTGTGGGGATCTTCACAAACTAAGTTTCCAACTTCAAGATCATTCGGATTCATAGGAGTAGGATAGAAATAATTGAAATGCAATGTGGAAATTAATAAATGATTATAAATTTTGGCCATAGATACACTTTAGCAAGAAATTTTTATATGGTCGAATTTATGTTTGCAATACCATTCTTGAAAATATAACCTTGATTTTGCATAAAAAAAAATTATCAACTTCATCGCCAAATCAAAATTTGTATAGCAAGTAAAATGTTAAAAAAAATACCTGTTCTAATTTATTGAGTAAAAATGTGGCTCTGCAAGCTCAGTCAGAGAATGACTGTCACTGTCAGTTAGCTCTTTTGCCCAGAGGTCATTGGCACCTAGTTAAACTTTAACAACTTCAGTGAGCACCAATTAACTTGGCAATAATTCTATGACTAATTTTTATTTTTATAAGGGCATATTAGGCCGTTTTAATAAAAATCAAATTTTTAAAATATATCCCGACAAATGCTATTTAAAAAAAAATGTTTAAATGTTCTAGCAGTTGCGTGAAAGTCTCAAATAAGAACATTTGATCAGAAGACGTAAAGAACATTTGACCGATATAGAAAATAACCTAACACTATAGGCTAATGCCGTGTACACACGATCGGACTTTCCATCGGAAAAACCTTGGATGGTTTTTCCGACGGAATTCCGCTCAAGCTTGGCTTGCATACACACGGTCAAACAAAAGTTCTCTGAACTTTCGACCGCCAAGAACGTGGTGACGTACAACACTACGACGAGCCGAGAAAATTAAGTTCAATTCTTCCGAGCATGCGTCGAATTGTTTGCGAGTATGCGTCAGAATTTTGCGCGTCGGAATTGCTACAGACGATCAGAATTTCCGAATGGAATTTTTTCCGTCGGAAAATTTGAGAACCAGCTCTTAAATTTTTGCTGGCGGAAATTCCGACAGTAAAAGTCAGATGGAGCCTACACACGATCAAAAGCTCACATCGGAATTTTCTTGTCGGAAATTTCCGATCGTCTGTACGCGGCATAAGAACATTCCACCAGAAGAGGAAGCAATATTGATAAAGAATAACTCCACTTTTGATTAATTTGCATCGCAAGTATTTTAACAAACTGTGTTGCAGATTCCTACCTGTTTCTGCTCTGTTGGTGGTTTGTTCCACTTTGTGTCTTTGGATACTGATTTTGAATAGGAGTGAATAATTCATTGTAATCAGTTGGTGCACTTTCTATATTCTGATGAGAAAAGCTGCAGTGCCAGCATTCCCTTAGAAGTGATTAACCATTGAGGTCCTTGTATACGAGCAATTCGATCAGGTCAGCCTGTTAGTTTTTAAGGCAGACCTGATTGAATGGTCCATGCATGCCTATGGATAAACCTGTGGCCATCTACACCCAGCTACCCCTTGGTCTGATCAGACCTGCTAAAAAAAATGAAGGAGGACAACGTCCTCTTCCATTTTGGCGGATCGGATTGGAGGCAGCCGGGTGTAAACTTACAGCAGAGTCCGTTTACTCTCGGCCACCCATAGAGCAGAGCGGGATCTGTCCATGTATGCTATGCATAAACTGAGAGGACACGGACCTGTGATTTCCCTGCTGATCGGAATGCAAACGACTCATGAGTCATGTGAAAGGACCCTCAGGAAATATCTCACCAAAAATGACATTTATGTTGAAGAGGATGCCTAAAGCCTGACTTCTACCTTTAGTGCAGAGTTCTTCACACAAGCAGGAAATGACATTTCTGCAGGCGTTCTTCTGTACACCAACTGTGCACAGAGTGCCTTCAAGCTGCCATTTTGAATTGAAATATGGCAGTGCTGCAGTTTGAAAATGTAAGGTCATTTTTAATAATATTAACCCCTTCACGCCAACGTAACACAAATATCTGGCCTTCGGCTTCAAGGGGTTGTCCCGGGGTGATGCCCGCAGCTGCACACATCTCCCCGGTACCGTTTTTATTTTTTAGAGCCGATGGTCAGCTTTCTGGTAATAACAACTGATACAGCTAATCAGCTGCTCAGCTGTTATTACCAGCAGCGAAGGGGGGGGGTGTGTCCCCCTATCCCGCTGCCTTCCGCCACGCCACCAGGGCTCTCCTGTCCCACCAGGAGGCCCGAGAAACCAGTAGGCACGTCCGCAATCGGCTTTCAACGGGTCCCAGATAAAGCTGCAATCGGCTGTGAACGGGTCTCGGATCTAGTAACCCTGAAGCGATGTTATGAATGACAGCCATTGTTTACTACTTTTCATGTTAAATGCTGTTATCTAATTACAGCATTAACCACTTGCCGACCGCTTCACACACTTATACGTCGGCAGAATGGCTCCCGTGGGCAAAGCAATATACCTGTACGCCGGTGTCCCGTGATTGTGTCACGGAGCTGCAGAACAGGGGGAGGCCTGTGTAAACAAGTCATTTCCCTGTTCTGCCTAGTGATAGGACACTGATCTACTGCTCCCTGTGATCGGGAGCAGTCATCAGTGTCTTGTCACCGGTAGCCCAGCCCCCCCACAGTTAGAATCACTCCCTAGGACACACTTAACCCCTTCCTCGCCCCCTAGTGGTTAACCCCTTCCCTGCCAGTGGCATTTACACAGTAAACAGTGCATTTTTATAGCACTGATCGCTGTATAAATGACAGTGGTCCTAAAATAGCATCAAAAGGGACTGATTTGTCCTCCATAATGTTGCAGTCATGATAAAAATCACAGATCACCGCCATTATTAGTTAAAAAAATATTATTAATAAAATTGCTATAAAACTATCCCCTATTTTGTAGACGCTATAACTTTTGCGCAAACCAATCAATATACGCTTATTTTACCAAAAATATGTAGAAGAATACATATCGGCCTAAAATGAGAAAGAAATTAGTTTTTTAATATATTTTTTGGAGATATTTATTATAGCAAAAAGTAAAAAATATTGCTTTTTTTTCAAAATTGTCGCTCTTTTTTTGTTTATAGCACAAAAAATAAAAACCGCAGAGGTGATCAAATACCACCAAAAGAAAGCTCTATTTGTGGGGAAAAAAGGAAGTCAATTTTATTTGGGTACAACGTCGCACGACCGCTCAATAGTCAGTTAAAGCGGCGAGGTGCCGAATCGGAAAAAATGGCCCGGTCAATGGGCAGCCAAATCCTCCTGGGCTGCAGTGGTTAAAGTGCTACTAAACCCAGTAATATGAAAATAGTTCATCCACCCCCCCACAGTGCCCACATCTTATAAATCTTGCCACTATATACCTTTTTGTATGATCTGTATACCACAGTTACATGAAAAACTGCACAGTTTCTCCAGTGCTGAGAGTTCAGGTAGGAGGAGATTTCCACTACAGCTTGTATACACACCCACATTTGTGATGCCAATATCATGTAACCTGGCCAGCTCTGAGAACAAGTAAATGTTCTCTCCAGCATAAAAGACACAACTGAGCATGTGCAGGTCAGCTACCCTGCTTGTGTTAGCTGGCCTTCCCGAAAATAGACAGTGCAGGAGGGGGAGGATCTATGCATACAGGATAAAACAGCCTTTTTACACAATGCAGAGGATTAACCCCTAAGTTCCAAAGTGAGTATAACAAGCATGCTATGCTGCATATACAGACTGATGTTACTATTTCGGTTTTAGTAACAATTTATATAGCATGCAGCACTGAAAATGAGCACTACAGGTCTGCAGGTATCAGTGTTCATCTATTTTTTCTCAGTGAAGCCTCCAGCCCTCATGTTCACAAGATCGGTAAACAATCTGATTGGTTTACCATCATCAGTGGAGACCCCAGCTGTCAGTGACAGTCAGGATAAGGACCCACCATCTGACTGTCAGCCAATGGCTCTAAAAGGGAAAACTATTTATAAACATATCTCCAGCCATGGGCATCACGCTGAGGAAAATATCTATACAGATAGTGAGCAGATAAAGGTTCAAGACCTTTTTTGTTTCTCGTAATTGGAGTTTTGGATATAATGTGGATGTAGTCAGATTTTTATTACTCTCTGTATCCATGGTGGGACTGGGGAGATTAACCCTCACTTATTGGTCCTGCTGACCATTGTCTCCGGCACAGGAAATGAGAAGTCCAAATCTTTTGAGTCACAAGAAAAGGAAGTGTAGCGGTACCCTCAGTTTAAGAGGGCTGCTTGTTTGTTTTGGGCCCTGTAATGCACTGCTATCAACCCCTGGCAATCGGCTCTAACCTCTCATGACACAGTTAGGAAAGGGGGAAGAAGTGGTATACATGTATTATCTCTATACTATTATACGGTACAACCCTCTTTTGTATCTCAGCACAGTGATTGACACTCACAACCAAATTACTTAACTATAACTTCTTTACTGTAAGTAAAAATATAACAAGGTAATTTGTATACGATATCTCATGCAGATCCCTGCAATATAGGTGTACACATTAAAAGGGTATAACATTCAATAATGCAATGAATATATATATATTAACCCCGCTGCAGCTATCCTCCCTCGTGAGCATAAAAAAAATGGCACCCAGCAATGTCCTATACTACCCAGTCAGGCCTGACTATAACTTGGGGTATAGTTTGTTGAAGAATCTTCGCTAGCAACTGTTGGTGGTGCACATAGAGAAACAAACTGTCATCCAATAGGGATAGCAGATAATCGCTAACTTGGCAAAGCTGAAGAGACTGAACAACTCAGTTCAGCAAACAGTCTCTCCAAAGTATAACTGTAATCAATGATGGGCCTAGACAAAGTTAATAGGCAACAAGTGACTTAGATGTGGTTCTGAGCTGGCACTCTCTCGCCCAGACGGGACCGACTCCTGTCCGGTTCCTCCGCTACTGTGAGTGACTTCACAGTGCCCATGATGCGCCGTGTCTTCGGTCCTCCAGAAGATGGTGGCACCTCAGGTAAATCGGATGTCTCGCAGGCTCCCCAGCGGAACGGAAGGCTCTCTGGAACAAAGTGCGAGGCCCAGGCTTCAGGCCTAGCATGCGCAGCAGGTGAGTGCAGGGATCCTCTTGCAAGGAGGGCGGCGTTCCAAGAGAAAGAACAAGGCCCCTCCTCTCCCTTTTAAAGTCCACCCCAGCAGTCCTTGCGCGGGGAAATGCACCCTGGGTGCCTCAAAGCGTGCTGGAAACTGTAGTCTTGCGGGTGAAACGATACCCCGCTACAGAAGTGAGAGGAAATCTTGATAGGAAAACCTGGTCTGGTGACATATGTCTTAGAAAATATATTTTGTATTCAGAAACAATTTCCCCTTACGTCCTGCTATGTCTCTGGGGCAGGAAGTAAATGTAAATCAACTCAATTAGACAAAAATAAAATAAAAATAACACTCGTTTTAATTAGGGCTGTGGAAATTATCTATTAATTCCTCGATTAATCGATTAAGTTTTTTGATCGATCAAAATTCCGGGTCTTCAGGGAGTTCCGTTGGAGATCCAGTGACGCCACAGACACCGGCGGGGCTTGCCGTGTCCATCTGAAGGGCTCCTTTGCTGTGCCTTCATATCTGCATGCCGACGGGACCTTACTATCGGCCACAAGCAAGGGCTGTTACACTTCCCTCTATCACTTCCCTCTATCAACCTGGGATTCTACAGCCATCCACTGGGAGTTGTGATAGTTTCCTTCACGGGACATCTACATGCCGACGGACTGATGTTAAGCCCTCCTCATCTAGATTCAGCAGTGGTATCATTGTACACATTTTTATACCAGTATCATACTTAGCTACATGTTTTTATGACTGCTTTTGCTACCGTTTGGTATTACTTGCACCATTTTTACAGTTTATGTAGCTACATCGATTTTATCTCCAGTGCAATATTTATTTTGTTACCTACTTGAAGACTATAAAAGTTTTAATGCTATTCCCATCAAGCGCTGCCTTTTGTGTGTTTTTTGTATCCTGCCATCGATTTTTCCAGTGGTTGGTAGCTGCACAGGGAATCGGCCTGCAAGGAGATCAGCTAAAAGTAGTTGGATCTGTATGTGCGTTATAATTAATCGAAATTAGTCGATTAGTCGATTAAAAAAAAAATCGAATAATCGAACACGAAAATTTTAATCAGTAACAGCCCTAGTTTTAATCATTTCCTACGCGACTGTTTGCAGTTTGTGTTGTTATGCAAGGTCATCTTTATTTAAGTATTTTCTATGTACACTTCAGTTCAATTCTAGAGGTTATTGTGACAACATACATGACAAGAGGAACATTTTAAAGGAAGGACACCGATACAGATGCCTATAAACCTATTGTACCAATTATCCATTGTGTCTTTTTAATGTTTGTTTTTATTTGAATGGCTTTTCAATCTCAGGTGTTAGTAGGTCAAGCTAGTTTTGCTATGTTGAAAGAGTGCAGCTGACTCTCTATGGCATTGTGCTGGAGTTGTTTTCCCAGAAGATGGCAAAGTGGTGTGTTTCATAACATGGTTAAGTAATGCACAATCAATAACTGGCTTCGGCTATTTTGTTCTTACAGAATATAGTTCCTTTTACTCATTCGTTCTAGATGATTTTACTGTATGTTCAGAATGGAAGCCTTAAGACTGGTAGTAAATAAACCTTGGCTGAATTTAATAAAGCTGCATCCCGGGTACAAAACCTTTCATTGAAATGTATTCCTCAATAGCCGCAAAGGTTATAAATCCTTTTGTATGTACCTAATGCCTTTGAAAACCCAGGTATTACCTTGTAATGACATCATCACCCTGCTGTACATAGTCTGTGCAGGGAGCAGAGCTGTGGGAGGGGCCACCTACTACAGACTGCATGCACAAAACTACTCTAGGAGAGGGCAAAGACAAGACCAGTACCCCTGCACAGGGAAAGAAAGCAACAGTGAGGCTGCATTCACACTACTGCCCGTGATTTGACAGCGCTGATTAGTGATGAGCCGAACACCCCCGGGTTCGGTTCGCACCAGAACCCGCGAACGGACCGGAAGTTCGAACGAACATTAGAACCCTATTAAATACAATGGATGCGAACGTTCGAATTCTAAAGTGCTAATTATAACAACTATTATGCATGTTATTGTCCTAAAAAGGGTTTGGGAACCCGGGTTCTGCACCAGGGGACATGTATCAATGCAAAAAGAAGTTTTAAAAACGGTCGTTTTTCGGGAGCAGTCATTTTAATGATGCATAAAGTGAAAAAAAAAAAGTCAAATATTCCTTTAAATATCGTACCTGGGGGGTGTCTAAAGTATGCCTGTGAAGTGCCACGTGTTTCCCGTGTTTAGAACTGTCCCTGCACAAAATGACACTTCTAAAGGAAAAAAAAGCCATTTAAAACTGCTTGCGGCTTTAATGTAATGTCTGGTCCCGGTAATATGGATGAAATTCTTTAAGAAAAATGGCATAGCTACCCCATGACCCCCCCCCCCCTACCCCAGCCCATTACCAGCCCCTTTGGGTCTTGTATGGATATTAAGGGGAACCCCGCACATAAAATAAAAAAGGCCCTATATACTCTGAACAGCCGTATACAGGCGGTGCATACAAGACAGGGACTGTAGGTTTGTTCTTATGTAGAATCTGTTTGTAATTTTGAACAGGTACATTGTTGAAGTGTAGCTCCAGCCCAAAAATCTATTTTTAAACTTTTTGGAAAACATAGGTAAGGGTTATCACCCCTGTAACATTTGTTTTGCTGTCTGTGCCCCTGTTCAGAACATTTCACCTCACTTTCCGTCCCAATGACAACTGTTTTTGAAATGTGGTGTTTTTCTTGAAACAAGGATTGCTGATAAAGCATCAGTACAGAGGAGACACCTTTCTCCCATATTTATTCTTACAGGAGAGAATTTTCCTTCCTAGTGGTAGATTTCCTCTCACTTCCTGTTGTCTTCTTGCGTTTGCAAGTAGGAGTCGTTTGTAAGTTGGATGTTTGAAAGTAGGGACCTGCCGTATATACTCTGCAGAAATAGGCCCCTTAGTTGTTGGTGTTGGCACAACACTGTAAGCACTCACAGTTACTCTTGGTTGGTGCTGGAACGCCCTGCTGTCAACTATTATATCAGGAATTTTAATTACATATAATTGTTGAACAGTGGTAGTAAAAATTGGGCCTTTGATGGTGGTGCTGGTGCCACAACACTGTAAGCCCTGACAGTTACTCTTGGTGGGTGCAGCAATGGGCCCTGCTGTGAATTATTAGATCAAGAATTGTAATTACATGCCCCTGTTGAACAGGGGCTGAAAAATTGGGCCTTAGGCACTGGTGGCACAACACTGCAACCCCTCACAGATACTGTACTTGGAGCACAGCAATGAGCCCTGTTGCAAAGTATTGCTTCAAAAATTGTAATGACACGCCCCTGTTAAACAGGGGCTGAAAAATTGGGCCTTAGGCACTGGTGGCACAACACTGCAACTCCTCACAGATACTGTACTTGGAGCACAGCAATGAGCCCTGTTGCAAAGTATTGCTTCAAAAATTGTAATTACACGCCCCTGTTAAACAGGGGCTGAAAAATTGGGCGTTAGGCACTGGTGGCGGCACCCATAAACAAAAATGATCTTCCAAGCTATCATCATCAATCGTATCATTGAGGACTCGGAGGAGGAGGATAGCCAGTCAACATAACAGCACAGGCACTCAGCATCAGCATCAGTCTTGAAGGGATGTGACATTTTAAAATCAATTAGTCTGTTATATCAGCATCAGGTGTGTGGTAGCTGGTGGTGATCCAAGACTGGTTCATCTTGATGAAAGTCAGTCGATCAACCGAGTCGGTGGACAGGCGCACCCTGTGATCCGTGACAAATCCTCCAGCAGCACTGAATGTGCGTTCCGAAAGAACGCTGGATGCAGGACAGGCCAGTAGCTCAATTGCATACTGTGCAAGCTCTGGCCAGTGATCCATCCTCAAGACCCAGTAAGCCAGAGGATTTTCGGTGGGGAAGGTGTCCAAGTCTGACCTTGCCCCTAGATATTCCTGCACCATGTTTATCAGACGCTGGCGATGGTTGCTGGAACCAATCATACTTTGGGGCTGCGGACTAAAGAATTGTCTGAACGCATCGGTCAGACGGCCACCTTCCCCACCGCTCCTTCTTTGACTGGCCGAAGCCTCAGCAACTCGTTGTCCAGGACCAGGAGTTTGCAACCTCCCAGTCTCTGGGAACGCGTTGCACAGACCTTTCTGCAAGGCCTCCCGGAGTTGTCTCATCCTCTGCTCCCTCTGCGACGGTAACATAAGGTCCGCAACCTTACCCTTGTACCGTGGATCAAGGAGAGTGGCCAGCCAGTAATGGTCCCTCTCCTTGATCCGAAGAATACGAGGATCCTTCCGCAGACTTTGCAGGATCAGGGAGGCCATGCAGCGTAGGTTTGCTGAGGCATTCGCTCCGGAGTCCTCTGGGTCACTAAGGACGACATGATCCGCAGCCACCTCCTCCCAGCCACGTACAAGTCCACTGGTTTCTTGGGACTGTAAATCATCCCTAAAAGACTGCTGCTGATGATGCTGAGTGCCAGCCTCCACCTCCATGCTGACACAATCCTCCTCCTCCTCCTCCTCCTCCTCCTCTTCCTGTGCGATGGGTGGGACAGAAGGAACACTGTCTGGGTAAAGGGGGCCTTGAGAGGCAAGGAAGTCCTCCTCTTCCTGCCTCTGTTCTGCCTCAAGTGCCCTGTCCATTATTCCACGCAGCGTGTGCTCCAACAGGTGGACAAGAGGTACAGTGTCACTGATGCATGCACTGTCACTGCTCACCATCCTCGTGGCCTCCTCAAATGGTGCCAGGACAGTGCATGCATCCCTGATCATGCCCCACTGGCGTGGAGAAAAAAAACCAAGCTCCCCTGACCCTGTCCTGGTGCCGTAGTCGCACAGGTACTCATTGATGGCCCTCTGCTGCGTGTGCAGCCGCTGCAGCATGGCCAACGTTGAGTTCCACCTGGTGGGCATGTCACATATAAGGCGGTTCTTGGGCAGGTTCAACTCCTTTTGCAGCTCAGCCAGGCGAGCACTGGCATTATAAGATCTGCGGAAATGCACACAGACTTTCCTGGCCTGCCTCAGGACATCCTGTAAGCCCGGGTACCTGCCCAAGAACCGCTGCACCACCAGGTTAAGGACGTGAGCCACACAGGGCACATGGGTCAGTTGTCCCTGTCGGAGGGCGGAGAGGAGGTTGGTGCCATTGTCGCAAACCACCATTCCTGGCTTAAGCTGGCGTGGCGTCAACCACCTCTCGGCCTGGCCCTGCAGAGCAGACAGGACCTCTGCCCCAGTGTGGCTTCTGTCCCCCAAACACACCAGCGCAAGCACGGCATGGCATCTTTTTGCCTGCGTACTTGCGTAGCCCCGTGAACGGCTACGGAGCACCGCTGGTTCATAGGACAAACCACAGGAAGAGGCCATGGAGGAAGAAGAAGAGGAGGGGGTGGAGGAGAGAGGTGTGTCACAACCAGTAGTAGCATTTTGGAGGCGTGGCGGTGGGACAACCTCCAACACTACTGCACCTTGTCCTGAATCCTTCCCAGCTGCCAAAAGAGTGACCCAATGGGCCGTGAAAGAAAGGTAACGTCCCTGTCCATGCCTGCTGGACCATGAGTCAGCGGTAATATGCACCTTACCGCTGACCGCCCTGTCCAGCGAGGCCAAGACATTGCCTTCCACATGCCGGTAGAGAGCCGGAATAGCCTTCCGTGAGAAAAAGTGGCGTTTGGGAACCTGCCACTGAGGAACCGCACATTGCACAAACTCACGGAAGGGGGCCGAGTCTACCAACTGAAAAGGCAGCAGTTGAAGCGCTAGCAATTTAGCCAAGCTAGCATTCAACCGCTGGGCATGTGGATGGCTGGGAGTGAACTTCTTTCGACGGTCCAGCAGCTGGGGCAGGGAAATTTGCCTGCTAGAATCGGACGTCGGTGTACTGCTAGCAGAGTGGGCGCAAGTACTTGGCTGTGACACACCTAATTCTACACCTTCATTCCTCTCAGTGCATGTTTCAGAGAGGACTGAAGTTATAGTGGGGTTGGAGATCCCAGCTGATGCGGTGCAAGGAGAGGTCCGCTTTGTTCTTTGGTGTGGGTCTTTGAGGTAGGCTTGCCAACGAGCTGCATGGCAGGTCAACATATGTCTGGTCAGGCATGTGGTACCCAAGCGGCTGATGTTTTGGCCACGCGATATACGCTTGAGACATATGTTGCAAACAGCAGCTGTGCGATCTGATGCACTAGCCTCAAAAAAGGCCCACACCAAAGAACTTTTTGAATGACGGGCAGAGGCAGCGCCCTGCACAGGCGGAGCTCTGCGGTGTGATTCCGTCGGTGTACTGCCCTTACGCTGGCCACCAAAGGGCATCCTGCCTCGTTGGAGATGTGCCTCCTCCTCATCCTCCTCCTCCTCCTCTCTCCTATTAGGCACCCACGTGGAGTCATTGACCTCATCATCCCCTCCCTCCTCATCACTGGAGCCAATCTGGCAGTATGCTGCAGCTGCTGGAACATGACTGCCAGATTGGTGTCCTTCTTGAGCATCCCCTCTGTCTGCTCTCACGCTACTGCCTTCCTCTAGCTGGGTTTCATCATCAGACCCTTCGAAACGCTGGGCATCCTCCTGGAGCATGTACCCAACACTGTGCTGAAACAGTTCGGGGGACTCCTCAGGAGGAGGACATGGTGGGTCTAGGGAAGGAGTGACTGATGATTTGTCTGACATTGATACCAGGGAAGACGACGCTTTGGCAGCTGCTTTTCCAGTACCCTGAGCCTGGGTGAGAGAGGATGAGGAGGAGGAGGAGGGCTTGGTCATCCACTCTACCAAGTCTTCGGCATGATGTGGCTCAACATGTCCAGCTGCCGAAAAGAAGGACAAGCGTGTCCCATGGCCATGTGCTGATGACAATGCACCGCGTCCACGACCAGCACTGTTGCCCCCAGACACAGAGCCTGCTTGCCCTCTTTTATTGCCTCCTGACTGTCTGCCTCTCCTTGTTTGCCTTCCAGACATTCTAATAGATGGCCTGCAGGGAGATGGGAAAAAAGCAATAAGGGCTACCTTCAGGTGTCCTTCTCTGTCCCTGGAAACAAGGACTTGCAGAGTGAAAGAAAAAAAACACTCTCCCTACCTACAGTTTTCTGTCCCTAGAAAAAATGTTTTTTTTAATCACAATATAGCACAAGGAAAATTAACTCACTGTCCTTACAGGTCCCTGGAAACAAGGACTTGCAGAGTGAAAGAAAAAAAACACTCTCCCTACCTACAGTTTTCTGTCCCTAGAAAAAAATGTTTTTTTTAATCACAATATAGCAAAAGGACAATTCACTCACTGTCCTTCCAGGTCCCTGGAAACAAGGACTTGCAGAGTGAAAGAAACTGACACTGTCCCTACCTAGAGTTTTCTGTCCCTGGAATAAATGTTTTTTTCAGCACAATATAGCACAAGGACAATTAACTCACTGTCCTTACAGGTCCCTGGAAACAAGGACTTGCAGAGTGAAAGAAACTGACACTGTCCCTACCTAGAGTTTTCTGTCCCTAGAATAAATGTTTTTTTTAATCACAATATAGCACAAGGAAAATTAACTCACTGTCCTTACAGGTCCCTGGAAACAAGGACTTGCAGAGTGAAAGAAAAAAAACACTCTCCCTACCTACAGTTTTCTGTCCCTAGAAAAAAATGTTTTTTTTAATCACAATATAGCAAAAGGACAATTCACTCACTGTCCTTCCAGGTCCCTGGAAACAAGGACTTGCAGAGTGAAAGAAACTGACACTGTCCCTACCTAGAGTTTTCTGTCCCTGGAATAAATGTTTTTTTCAGCACAATATAGCACAAGGACAATTAACTCACTGTCCTTACAGGTCCCTGGAAACAAGGACTTGCAGAGTGAAAGAAAAAAAATACTCTCCCTACCTACAGTTTTCTGTCCCTAGAAAAAAATGTTTTTTTTAATCACAATATAGCAAAAGGACAATTCACTCACTGTCCTTCCAGGTCCCTGGAAACAAGGACTTGCAGAGTGAAAGAAACTGACACTGTCCCTACCTAGAGTTTTCTGTCCCTAGAATAAATGTTTTTTTTAATCACAATATAGCAAAAGGACAATTCACTCACTGTCCTTCCAGGTCCCTGGAAACAAGGACTTGCAGAGTGAAAGAAACTGACACTGTCCCTACCTAGAGTTTTCTGTCCCTAGAATAAATGTTTTTTTAATCACAATATAGCAAAAGGACAATTCACTCACTGTCCTTCCAGGTCCCTGGAAACAAGGACTTGCAGAGTGAAAGAAACTGACACTGTCCCTACCTAGAGTTTTCTGTCCCTAGAATAAATGTTTTTTTTAATCACAATATAGCAAAAGGACAATTCACTCACTGTCCTTCCAGGTCCCTGGAAACAAGGACTTGCAGAGTGAAAGAAACTGACACTGTCCCTACCTAGAGTTTTCTGTCCCTAGAATAAATGTTTTTTTTAATCACAATATAGCAAAAGGACAATTCACTCACTGTCCTTCCAGGTCCCTGGAAACAAGGACTTGCAGAGTGAAAGAAACTGACACTGTCCCTACCTAGAGTTTTCTGTCCCTAGAATAAATGTTTTTTTTAATCACAATATAGCAAAAGGACAATTCACTCACTGTCCTTCCAGGTCCCTGGAAACAAGGACTTGCAGAGTGAAAGAAACTGACACTGTCCCTACCTAGAGTTTTCTGTCCCTAGAATAAATGTTTTTTTTAATCACAATATAGCACAAGGAAAATTAACTCACTGTCCTTACAGGTCCCTGGAAACAAGGACTTGCAGAGTGAAAGAAAAAAAACACTCTCCCTACCTACAGTTTTCTGTCCCTAGAAAAAAATGTTTTTTTTAATCACAATATAGCAAAAGGACAATTCACTCACTGTCCTTCCAGGTCCCTGGAAACAAGGACTTGCAGAGTGAAAGAAACTGACACTGTCCCTACCTAGAGTTTTCTGTCCCTGGAATAAATGTTTTTTTCAGCACAATATAGCACAAGGACAATTAACTCACTGTCCTTACAGGTCCCTGGAAACAAGGACTTGCAGAGTGAAAGAAAAAAAATACTCTCCCTACCTACAGTTTTCTGTCCCTAGAAAAAAATGTTTTTTTTAATCACAATATAGCAAAAGGACAATTCACTCACTGTCCTTCCAGGTCCCTGGAAACAAGGACTTGCAGAGTGAAAGAAACTGACACTGTCCCTACCTAGAGTTTTCTGTCCCTAGAATAAATGTTTTTTTTAATCACAATATAGCAAAAGGACAATTCACTCACTGTCCTTCCAGGTCCCTGGAAACAAGGACTTGCAGAGTGAAAGAAACTGACACTGTCCCTACCTAGAGTTTTCTGTCCCTAGAATAAATGTTTTTTTAATCACAATATAGCAAAAGGACAATTCACTCACTGTCCTTCCAGGTCCCTGGAAACAAGGACTTGCAGAGTGAAAGAAACTGACACTGTCCCTACCTAGAGTTTTCTGTCCCTAGAATAAATGTTTTTTTTAATCACAATATAGCAAAAGGACAATTCACTCACTGTCCTTCCAGGTCCCTGGAAACAAGGACTTGCAGAGTGAAAGAAACTGACACTGTCCCTACCTAGAGTTTTCTGTCCCTAGAATAAATGTTTTTTTTAATCACAATATAGCAAAAGGACAATTCACTCACTGTCCTTCCAGGTCCCTGGAAACAAGGACTTGCAGAGTGAAAGAAACTGACACTGTCCCTACCTAGAGTTTTCTGTCCCTAGAATAAATGTTTTTTTTAATCACAATATAGCAAAAGGACAATTCACTCACTGTCCTTCCAGGTCCCTGGAAACAAGGACTTGCAGAGTGAAAGAAACTGACACTGTCCCTACCTAGAGTTTTCTGTCCCTAGAATAAATGTTTTTTTTAATCACAATATAGCACAAGGAAAATTAACTCACTGTCCTTACAGGTCCCTGGAAACAAGGACTTGCAGAGTGAAAGAAAAAAAACACTCTCCCTACCTACAGTTTTCTGTCCCTAGAAAAAAATGTTTTTTTTAATCACAATATAGCAAAAGGACAATTCACTCACTGTCCTTCCAGGTCCCTGGAAACAAGGACTTGCAGAGTGAAAGAAACTGACACTGTCCCTACCTAGAGTTTTCTGTCCCTGGAATAAATGTTTTTTTCAGCACAATATAGCACAAGGACAATTAACTCACTGTCCTTACAGGTCCCTGGAAACAAGGACTTGCAGAGTGAAAGAAAAAAAATACTCTCCCTACCTACAGTTTTCTGTCCCTAGAAAAAAATGTTTTTTTTAATCACAATATAGCAAAAGGACAATTCACTCACTGTCCTTCCAGGTCCCTGGAAACAAGGACTTGCAGAGTGAAAGAAACTGACACTGTCCCTACCTAGAGTTTTCTGTCCCTAGAATAAATGTTTTTTTTAATCACAATATAGCAAAAGGACAATTCACTCACTGTCCTTCCAGGTCCCTGGAAACAAGGACTTGCAGAGTGAAAGAAACTGACACTGTCCCTACCTAGAGTTTTCTGTCCCTAGAATAAATGTTTTTTTAATCACAATATAGCAAAAGGACAATTCACTCACTGTCCTTCCAGGTCCCTGGAAACAAGGACTTGCAGAGTGAAAGAAACTGACACTGTCCCTACCTAGAGTTTTCTGTCCCTAGAATAAATGTTTTTTTTAATCACAATATAGCAAAAGGACAATTCACTCACTGTCCTTCCAGGTCCCTGGAAACAAGGACTTGCAGAGTGAAAGAAACTGACACTGTCCCTACCTAGAGTTTTCTGTCCCTAGAATAAATGTTTTTTTTAATCACAATATAGCAAAAGGACAATTCACTCACTGTCCTTCCAGGTCCCTGGAAACAAGGACTTGCAGAGTGAAAGAAACTGACACTGTCCCTACCTAGAGTTTTCTGTCCCTAGAATAAATGTTTTTTTTAATCACAATATAGCAAAAGGACAATTCACTCACTGTCCTTCCAGGTCCCTGGAAACAAGGACTTGCAGAGTGAAAGAAACTGACACTGTCCCTACCTAGAGTTTTCTGTCCCTAGAATAAATGTTTTTTTTAATCACAATATAGCACAAGGAAAATTAACTCACTGTCCTTACAGGTCCCTGGAAACAAGGACTTGCAGAGTGAAAGAAAAAAAACACTCTCCCTACCTACAGTTTTCTGTCCCTAGAAAAAAATGTTTTTTTTAATCACAATATAGCAAAAGGACAATTCACTCACTGTCCTTCCAGGTCCCTGGAAACAAGGACTTGCAGAGTGAAAGAAACTGACACTGTCCCTACCTAGAGTTTTCTGTCCCTGGAATAAATGTTTTTTTCAGCACAATATAGCACAAGGACAATTAACTCACTGTCCTTACAGGTCCCTGGAAACAAGGACTTGCAGAGTGAAAGAAAAAAAATACTCTCCCTACCTACAGTTTTCTGTCCCTAGAAAAAAATGTTTTTTTTAATCACAATATAGCAAAAGGACAATTCACTCACTGTCCTTCCAGGTCCCTGGAAACAAGGACTTGCAGAGTGAAAGAAACTGACACTGTCCCTACCTAGAGTTTTCTGTCCCTAGAATAAATGTTTTTTTTAATCACAATATAGCAAAAGGACAATTCACTCACTGTCCTTCCAGGTCCCTGGAAACAAGGACTTGCAGAGTGAAAGAAACTGACACTGTCCCTACCTAGAGTTTTCTGTCCCTAGAATAAATGTTTTTTTTAATCACAATATAGCAAAAGGACAATTCACTCACTGTCCTTCCAGGTCCCTGGAAACAAGGACTTGCAGAGTGAAAGAAACTGACACTGTCCCTACCTAGAGTTTTCTGTCCCTAGAATAAATGTTTTTTTTAATCACAATATAGCAAAAGGACAATTCACTCACTGTCCTTCCAGGTCCCTGGAAACAAGGACTTGCAGAGTGAAAGAAACTGACACTGTCCCTACCTAGAGTTTTCTGTCCCTAGAATAAATGTTTTTTTTAATCACAATATAGCAAAAGGACAATTCACTCACTGTCCTTCCAGGTCCCTGGAAACAAGGACTTGCAGAGTGAAAGAAACTGACACTGTCCCTACCTAGAGTTTTCTGTCCCTAGAATAAATGTTTTTTTTAATCACAATATAGCAAAAGGACAATTCACTCACTGTCCTTCCAGGTCCCTGGAAACAAGGACTTGCAGAGTGAAAGAAACTGACACTGTCCCTACCTAGAGTTTTCTGTCCCTAGAATAAATGTTTTTTTTTAAGCACACTATAGCAGAAGCACAAAACACACTGACACTCTCCCTACCTATCCTTCTCTTTCCCTAAACTAAAGGAATCCAGGTTAAGCAAGAAAGAAATAACAGTCACTGTCCCTGCCTATGCTACTCTATCCCTGCTCCGGAACACACTACACTAGGCCGCCGTGCTGGCGGCCTTTTATAGTGTGGGGCGTGTACTAAACACCCTCAGCAATAATTGGCCACAGGCATCCTGCCTGTGGCCAATCATTGCTCTCCTCGCTGCCGGCGCTGTGATTGGCCAAGCATGCGGGGTCACAGTGCATGCTTGGCCAATCACAGCGCCTGGATGACACTGCGATGGCGTAGTGCATTGTGGGCCGTTCGCGTCACTCGAATTTGGCGCGAACGGCCCAAATCGTTCGATCTTCGTCGAACGATCGAACAGCCAATGTTCGAGTCGAACGTATGTTCGACTCGAACACGAAGCTCATCCCTAGCGCTGATGTGTGAATGACAAAAGGCGGAACTCGCATTTCAGATGCCATTCATTTAAATGAAACCTCAAATCGCGGTGTGGGTCTGCCACAATTGTCGTACGATAAAATGTGCTGCAATCGCGGCAACACACATCGCGGGACGCATGCCACTCAAAAATAGTTCAGGAGCTACTTTAGGGCGACATGCATCCCGCGATGCTCCTTGCCGTGATTGCAGCAGGTTTTATCGCGCGACAATGGCGGAAGTGATTCAAAACGTTGTAGTGTGAATGGAGCCTGCAGCCTGAATGGCTCAAGATCCCCCACTGACAGCTGAGAGGAGAGGAGAAGAGGAGAACAGCGTGAGATCAGCTGAGAGCAGCGGGAGGTTAGCGTTATACCGAAGGTATTTGGCACAACTAGATTGCATAAACACACACAGTCTACACACTATATAACAATATAATAGAGTGGACTCTAGTATTTCACCAGCACTTTAACCCCTTCCATACTGGGCCATAGCAGAATGACGCTGGCAGGAACCCTCTCTCCCTCCGGGTAGATGTCATATGACGTCCTGGGTTTGAGGGGGGATACCTGAATGATGCCTGCAGCTAGAGGCATCATTCAGATATCCTTGTTTTCAGCCGGCGATCCTGCGCACCATAAGAATGATCATAGTGGCGGTTCCGCTGCTCTCAGCTGATCTCACGCTGTTCTCCTCTTCTCCTCTCCTCTCAGCTTGCAGCTACAGGCATCATTCAGATATCCTTTTTTTCAGCCGGCGATCCTGTGCACAATAAGAATGATCATAGTGGCGGTTCCGCCGATTGATCGTTCTTATAGGCGGCGGAAGGGGACACCCCCCTCCCGCCGCCATCCGGTGCTTCTCCGGGCTCTCCCGTGCAATCGGGGACCCGGAGAGAATCGTCGGCGCCGGTGGTGGGTCACGTGATGAGCATAGAGATGACTGGTGACCAGATGGTCACCAGTCATCTCTATGATCGTCGGAGGCCCGGGCGCGATGTGATGATGTCACACCCGGGTCCTCAAATGTAAACAAAGCCACCATTGCGGCTAGTAAGTATGAGATCGGTGAAAAAAATTTCACTGATCTCATGCTTTCCAGCCTGGAGGAGAGATGTGGGGTCTTATTGACCCTGAATCTCTCCATAAAGGGGACCTGTCACACACATTCCTATTACAAGGGATGTTTACATTCCTTGTAATAGGAATAAAAGTGATAAAAAAAAAAAAAGTGTAAAAAAAAAAAAGTAAAAATAAAAAAAAAAGTAAAAAACAAAATAAAAAAAAATATATATATATATTTATATATATATATATATATATATTTTTTAAAACGTGCGTCCCCAATAGCTCGCGCTTAGAAGCAAACACACACGTAGTCCCGCCCGCATATGTAAACGCCGTTCAAACCACACATGTGAGGTATCGCCGCGTGCGTTAGAGCGTGTGTAACAATTCTAGCACTAGATCCCCTCTGTAACTCTAACCTGGTAACCTGTAAAAAATTTCAAAGCGTCGCCTATGGAGATTTTTAAGTACCGAAGTTTGGCGCCATTCCATGAGTGTGCGCAATTTTAAAGCGTGACATGTTAGGTATCTTTTTACTTGGCGTAACATAAGCTTTCATATTTTACAAAAAAATTGGGCTAACTTTACTGTTTTGTTATTTTTTAATTCATAAAACCATTTTTTCCCCCAAAAAATGCGTTTGAAAAATTATTGCGCAAATAAAGTGCAAGATAAAAAGTTGCAACAACCGTCATTTTATTCCCTAGGGTGTCTGCTAAAAAAACCCATATATAATGTTTGGGGGTTCTGAGTAATTTTCTAGCAAAAGAATGATGATTTGTACATGTAGGAGAGAAGTGCCAGAATAGGCCCGGTATGGAAGTGGTATAAAAAGCCCTGTATTGAAAGGGTTAAACTAGGGCTTATTTCCGAGGTAGGGCTTATATTGCAGCCCTTCCCGAAAATCACACTAGGTCTTATTTTCGGGGTAGGTCTTATTTTCGGGGAAACACAGTAAATATGCATTCAATTGTGACTTTTGACTGTTGCTTTGTACAACCCTTAGGCTGGAAGTGACCGACGAAAACATGTAGATGATAGTTCAACTATTGCATTGAATATATTAGTAACTTCATTACTTGTGAAAAAAGCTGTAAAATGCTAATGCTTTCAAGATAATGCAATGAACAGTTTTTGTTTATCAATTAATATTGAATATATATGTAGCGGGGTGCTATATTTAGGGGGAGTATCTGAGTGGTAATTAGGCTCAGATACACTAATTGTTAGGTTTCCTGGACCATTTCTGTCCCTGGGAGATAGTATTGGTGTGCTGTTCCCTGTGGCCTACAGGTGACACTGTTGCCGTAGGCCAGGGTTGAACCACTGATACAAGGCTGTGCCTTTTTTGTCCCCTCTCGGCAGTAGTGACGACGGGGCGGGGAACCTGCTGTGCCTGTTGGGAGAGGGTATAAAAAGGGGCGGCCATCTTCCAGTGGGGTCGCGCCCAGGCACCTTCAGCCTGGGTGGTGCGTGTGTCGTCTCCGGGTGCCCTAGGCCCGGAGGCCGAGTTCCTGTTCCATCCCAGACACCTTCAGTCTGGGGTGAGGTACTATTTTGGAGGCCCAGAGCCCAGCGCCTTCGGCTGGGTTCCGCCGGGGATTGAGGGCTCCCGGGGTGCCGCCTTGCGGGGGGACCCGTATCCAGGATCGAGGAGGCCAGGGAGGTGACCCCTTCTGAAGACCCAGCGCAGAGTCGTGGTGACAGTGGGGGTCTCTGGTAACTCTCCGGAGGGAGGTTCTTCTCCTTGACATGGGCCAAGTTTCTTCAAGAAGGAAGTGCATGTTCTGTAGGTCATAGTGGCAGTGACTCTACGCACACCAGGTCAGTGGTAGTGACCAACTCCAACAAGTCAGTGGCAGTGACTTTCATATTCACCCGGTCTGTGGCAGAGACCGTGCGCCCAAACCTGTTCGTGAAATCAGAGCAGTAAGAGAAACCAAATCAAGTTTGTGCCTGGACCTCCTCCCACTTTATCTGACCTGTGTCTCGTATCAACCTGTCTGCTCTCATAGAGACTATTTGTTATCCATGGTGAAATAAATACAAAGGTTGGACTTTCAGTTGGTGTGGACAGTTACTTTACTGGGGAGAATTAAGGACTTGTTTCTGGCTAATGCAGAGGCGAGATCAGCTCGGGAGGATTCTAACAGCAGCCGCAGGCAGGCCCGAAAACTAACACCGCCCAACCTCCCCATCCAGGAGGGTACGGGCTGATAGTGCGGTGTGCCTCATTCTTTCTTGCGGAGGAGCCAAGTAAAGAAAAGCAGGTAAAGTCTGGGTGAGTGTGCTAGATATATATATATATATATATATATATATATATATATATATATATATATTTTATATATATATATATATATACAGTTAGGTCCATATATATTTGGACACAGGCACAATTAAAATTTTCATACTTTTTGCTCTGTATGCCACCAGAATAAAATTAACCCCTTGCCGACCAGCGGGCGACAATATACGTCGACACAATGGCACGGGCAGGCAAATGGGCATACCTGTACATCCCTTTAAATTTTCTGCCCAGCGGGCGCGCGCCCGCGGGAGCTCGATGTTCCCGGGCAGTCCGCGGTTACGGTCGGCAAAGGCAGAACAGGGGGATGCCTTTATAAACAAGGCATTCCCCTGTTCTGCCTAGTGACACGTCAGTGATCTACTGTTCCCTGTGATCGGAAACAGTAATCAGTGACGTGTCACTGGTAGCTCCTCCCCCTAAAAGTTAGAATCACTCCCTAGGACACACTTAACCCCTTCAGCGCTGATCGCTGTAAAAATGACAATGGTCCCAAAAATGGGTCAAAAGTGTCCAATGTCTCCGCCATAAACTCGCAGTCACGATAAAAATCACAGATCAATGCCATTACTAGTAATAATAATAATAAAAATGCCATAAAACTATCCCCTATTTTGTAGACGCTATAACTTTTGCGCAAACCAATCAATATACGCTTATTGCAATTTTGTTTACCAAAAATATGTAGAAAAATACATATTGGCCTCAACTGAGAAATTTTTTTTTTTTAATTTTTTAAATTGATGATATTTATTATAGCAAAAATACAAAATATTGCTTTTTTTCAAAATTGTCTCTCTATTTTTGTTTATAGCGTAAAAAATAAAAAACACAAAAGGTGATCAAATACCACCAAAAGAAATCTCTGATTGTGGGAAAAAAAGGATGTCAATTTTGTTTGGGAGCCACGTCGCACGACCGCACAATTGTCAGTTAAAGCGACGCAGTGCAGAATCGCAAAAAGTGCTCTGGTGTTTGGCCAGCCAAATGGTTTGGGGCTTAAGTGGTTAAAAGGAAACAATCCAAATTAATTTGAAGTGCAAACTTTCAGCTTTATTTTAAGGAGTTGAACATAAATATCAAGTACAAATTTTAGGAACTGCAAGCATTTTTATACAGTCCCCCCATTTTCAGGGGCCTTAAATGTAATTGGACAAATGAATATAATCATAAAGAATTTTTTTTTTTTTTTTTATATTTTGTTGAGAATCCTTTACTGGCAATGACTACTTGAAGTCTGGAACCCATGGACATTACCAAAGAAGACTGGGTTTCCTTCTTTCTAATGCTTTGCCAGGCTTTAACTGCAGCTGTCTTCAGTTGTTCTTTGTGGTCTTTCTGCCTTTAGTTTGCCTTCAGCAAGTGAAATGCATGCACGATTGGGTTGAGGGTTGAGATCGGATGATTGACTTGGCCATTGCAGAATATTCCACTCCTTTTTCCTTCAAAGGCTCCTGGGTTGCTTTTGCAGTGTGTTTTGGATCATTGTCCTTCTGTACTGTGAAGCGCCGTCCAATCAACTTTGCTGCATTTGGCTGAATCTGGACTGACAGTATATCTTTAAACACTGCAGAATTCATCCGACTGCTTCTGTCTTCTGTCACATCATCAATAAATACCAATGACCCAGTGCCACTCAAAGCCATGCATGCCCATGTCATCACATTGCAAGCTCTACCATGTTTTACAGATGACAATGTGTGCTTTGGATCATGAGCTGTTCCAAGCATTCTCTACACTTTTTTCTTCCCATCATTCTGGTACAGATTATTCTTAGTTTCATCCGTCCGAAGAAGGCTTTTCCAGAACTGGTCTGGCTTATTTAGATGTTTTTTGGCAAAGTCTAATCTGGCTTTTCTATTCTTCAGGCTTATGAATGGTTTGCCCCTTGTGGTGAACCCTCTGTATTTGCTCTCATGAAGTCTTCTCTTGACTGTAGAATTTGACAATGATACACCCACCTCCTGGAGAGTGTCCTTCACTTGTCTGGATGTTGTAAATTGCTTTTTCTTTACCATAGAGAGGATCCTGCGATCATCCACCACTGTTGTATTCCATAGATGTCCAGGCACTTTTATGTTGCTGAGCTCACCAGTGCGTTCTTCTTTCCTCAGAAATGTACCAAACTGTTGATTTGGCCACTCCTAATGTTGCTGCTATCTCTCTGATGGATTTGTTTTGTTTTTGAAGCCTTAAAATGGCCTGTTTCACTTGCATGGACAGCTCCTTTTAACTCATGAAGTAGGTTTACAGCAATAGATTCCTAATGCAAATCAAATACCACACTTAAAATCAACTCTAGATCTTTTACCTGCTTAATTGATGAAAAAATAATAAAGGAGTAGCCCACACCTGTCCATGAAACAGCTTTTGAATTTATTGTCCAATTTGGTCCCTTGAAAAAGGGGGTGGCTATTCTTAAGAGCTGTAATTCCTAAACCCTTCCTCCGATTTAGATGTACATACCCTCAAATTAAACCTGAGAGGGTGCATTTTCAGACCATATTCATATATATAACTATAGCTTGGATATGTTTTGGTAAATACCTGAAAAAATCTAAAATGATGCCTAATATATGATGCCAAATATATATGGACATCTGTATATACTATATATATATATATATATATATATATATATATATATATATATATATATATATATATATATATAATGTTTTTTTTAGCAGACACCCTAGGGAATAAAATGACGGTCGTTGCAACTTTTTATCTTGCACGGTATTTGCGCAATAATTTTTCAAACGCCTTTTTTGGGGGAAAAAAATGGTTTCATGAATTAAAAAATAACAAAACAGTAAAGTTAGCCCAATTTTTTTGTAAAATATGAAAGCTTATGTTACGCCGAGTAAAAAGATACCTAACATGTCACGCTTTAAAATTGTACACACTCATGGAATGGCGGCAAACTTCGGTACTTAAAAATCTCCATAGGCGACGCTTTGAAATTTTTTACAGGTTACCAGGTTAGAGTTACAGAGGAGGTCTAGTTCTAGAATTGTTGCACGGGCTCTAACGCACGCGGCGATACCTCACATGTGTGGTTTGAACGGCGTTTACATATGCGGGCGGGACTTACGTATGTAATTATATACAATCCAGCGCTCAAATGGGGGCAGCGATGATAAAATGTAACTTGATGCTCAAATGAAAATCATTTATTGGAATGCATGCTAAAAAATATTGATAATAGATATACTTGATCGGATAAAATCAATAAAGTACAAAATACAATAACCTTCAAACAAGGATCAAACGAAATCTTTGATCAGTAATGAAGCATAAAAAACGCATATAAACCAAAACCGCCAACCAAAGGGTTAAGATGTGCAAGTGTGCTGAAATAAATTGAAATTGTTGTTGTTGAAAATGTGCAAATGTGTTGAATGAACTTGGTATTGTTTGAAGTTATTAAATTCAACTTGCACTGTCCTTGCCGTCAGTGGAGATAGAGAGGTGTATCTTCTAATGCAGTCTATTTCAGCATGGGCTGAATAGCAAAACAGATGCCGTGGGAACCGAGGAGAAATGTCACATACCGTGCAGGTTCCTGTCTCAATCAAGCCAGCTGATCAGGCGGGCAGGAAGATGAAGTGGTCAGCGGCTCTGTGCGGCTATGTAAAAGGTGCGCTCTCCAACTGGCGCCGGAAATGACACCCGAAACCGGGACAGATGACAGGAGGGACATGCACACTTGGCTGGCGGAATGGTGGGCTCCTGTAGTGTCGGAAAATCCTCACACTAACATGTTTCGCGCGCATGCGCTTTGTCAAAGGGACTTACGTGTGTGTTCGCTTCTAAGCGCGAGCAATTGGGGACGGGCGTTTAAAAAAATATATATATATTTTTTTTTTTATTTTACTTATTTTTTTATTTTTTTTTTTATCTCATCTCGATCTCATACTTACTAGCCGCAATGGCGGCTTTGTTTACATTTGAGGACCCGGGCGTGACATCATCACATCGCGCCCGGGCCGCCAACGATCATAGAGATGACTGGTGACCATCTGGTCACCAGTTATCTCTATGCTCATCACGTGACCCACCACCGGCGCTGACGATTCTCTCCGGGTCCCCGATCGCACGGGAGAGCCCGGAGAAGCACCGGATGGCGGCGGGAGGGGGGATGTCCCCTCCCGCCGCCTATAAGAATGATCAAGCGGTGGAACCGCCGCTATGATCGTTCTTATTGTGCGCAGGATCGCCGGCTGAAAAAAAGGATATCTGAATGATGCCTCTAGCTACAGGCATCATTCAGATATCCCCCCTCAAACCCAGGACGTCATATGACGTCCACCCGGAGGGAGAGAGGGTTCCTGCCAGCGTCATTTTGCTATGGCCCGGTATGGAAGGGGTTAAATAAGTAACAAAATTAATTTATTGCACTTGAAGTTGAATAATATAAAAAACTGCAGCAACAGTCAATAATAGTGTAGATACTTGTAAATGGTTACAATGAAATAATCGATGATACCACTACTGAATCCGCATGAGAGGAGGTTAACATCAACCAGTCAGCTTTGTAGATGAACCGTGGAGAGAGCTATCACAACTCCTTATGGATGGTATAGGAATCCTAGTGTATGAAAGGGGAGGGTTGTTTCTCAACTCTTATGTCTGACAGGTGTTGGTGCTCAGCCAAAAAACACACACATGCAGACACAGCAAGGGTAGCCTTCAGGTGGGCACAGGAAACCTTGCCGTGAGATGAGAGAAACCTTGCTGATGCAGTAAGACCTCCCTGTGTCTTCTTTATATGTTCAATCTTGCCATTGTGTAAGATTTTTTAAATTGAGTTGTTTTCAGCAGCCTTAAAGGGGTTGTAAAGGCAGAAGGTTTTTATCTTAATGCATTCTATGTATTAAGAAAAAAAGCCTTGTGTGTGTATCAGCCCCCCCAGGCTGCCTAATACTTACCAGGCCCCATCTCTATTCAGCGATGTCCACGAGTGCCTTGGCCGTCCGGGACACTCCTTCCTTATTGACTGAGACAGCAGCAAGGCACAATTGTCTCCCGCTGATGTCAATCAAACTCAGTTAGCCAATCGGGAGAGAGAGGCAGGGCCAAACCGCAGCTCCTTGTCTGAATGGATACACGGTGCTGCATCTCAGGTCGGGTGTCCCCATTGCAAGCTGCTTGCTGTGGGGGCACTCAACAGTAGGCAGGGGCCAGAAGCTCCAGCCAAGGACTAGAGAAGAGGAGGATCCGGGCTGCCCTGTGCAAAACCACTACACAGAGCAGGTAAGTATAACATGTTTGTTCTTTTTATAAAAAAAAAAAAAAAAACAAGACTTTACAATCACTTTAATTTGTAATTAGAGCATGGTGTTGCCTCACCACCATTTTTTTTTCTCCTTCACAGCTGATTCTTTTCAATGGTTGTACTTTAACATGTTATCTTGTTGATCATTAGCACCTGTTTGATATTGCAATCATACACTGGAACATACACCTGCAGGAGCCTTAAAGCGTTATTAAACCCAAACCAAAAATGTATTATATTGCAGCTCACCAATTTTCAGATGTGATGGCTGCATTCATTTTCTCTTTTAGGCTTTTTTTTCTTTCATTTTACCTGTTGATCAGGCCAGTAAGTCTGTTGTTTTTTAACTTCCTTTTCACAGACTGAGCTGTCCTGCAAACATGGCAGTTAGATGGTTGAGACAAACCATTTAAATCTGACAGGGATGCTTACAATGGTTAGTTTTTATTCATTTATATCCACTTCAGCTCCGGAAAGCTTTACTCCCTTCATGATCAGGCCATTTTTTTGCTATGCAGCACTGCGCCCATTTAACTGACAATTGCGCGGTCATGCAATGCTGTACCCAAGCAAATTGATATAATTTTTCTCACACAAATAGAGCTTTTTTTTGTGGTATTTGAACACCACTTTTTTTTTTTTATTATTGTATAAAAGAAAAAAATACCAACAATTTAAAAAATAAAACAATATTTTTTTACATTCTGTTATAAAACATATCCCATAGAAAAAATACAAAAATAAAATCTCTTAATAAATTTTGGCCAAAATGTATTCTGCTACGTGTCTCCCAATACGTGTATATTGATTTGTTTGTGTGAAAGTTCTAGCGTCTACAAACTATGGAATATATACTGGAATTTCTATATATTTTTTTTATACTAGTAATGGAGTTGATCAGTGACTTATAGCGGGCAATCTGACACTAACCGACACTTTGTGGGAACTAACTGCCACTGACATTACCAGTGACATTATTACAGTGATCAGTGCTCATTGCGATCAAGGGGTTAAATATGTGCCTAACGTGTGTATTGGGTGCTGCTGTTACTGGGGATCTACTGTAGTTGTTTTCATTCCCTGCTTAGCAGGGAATAAAAAAGCAAAGAGATCTCCAGTCACTGAACACACCTCTGTGTTGTTTACACTCACAGAGTTGTGTTCGGGGAGGACCAGAGCAGTCTGTTGGGTGCCGGTGGTCAATCACTGGCTGGGACCTGGTGATTGCCACGTGCTGTGACGAATCACAGCACAGCCGGGCGGTCGCACCTTCTACCAAGAAAGGCAGAACCATGTATAGTGATATAAGTGATTCTGCACAGACGGCCCACACTGTCGCAGTAAATGTACAGTGCGCATATGGTAAATGGTTAAACAGTAAAACCTTTATGCCAAAAGGAAATGTGGGTGTAACTGCTTTAAAGGTGTTAGCTGGAGTCTGGCTTTAATTTGTTAGTGAAGTCTAAATCTGCTAGTGTATTTGAACACTACCGCAGATTTCTATTGTTGTTGTTCGAAGGTGTTTGAGACAACCCACTACAGTGTGTTATTTGCCAGATCAGTAGGGGAAAATAAATAAAAGAAAGCCTTAAAAAGATAACGAAAGTTTTTAAACGATAGATAAAAAGTACGAATTGTATTATTTTTTAGGCTGTATTTCCACAACAACGGAGAGCTGCAGCAGCGATTCACCTCACTGGCAGCTGTCAGTTGCTAGCCGCGATAGGGGACAGTGTGGTGTGCAATTCAGCGCATTTGGAGTGTACAAAACATTGTTGTACATTGCTGTGCGAGTTTAGCATGGTGCGTTACAATAAAATGCAGCATGTCTGCATTTTATCTCACCATGCTGCAGCGCAGCCTTATGGCCCATGGACACAATCTGAAAATCGGACGGCAGATCGTCCGTTTTTTTTTTGCATGCTAGTCGCATATCGAAAATGGAGAGGTTACTAAAATGATGAAAATTCTCGTACAAGAGAATAAAAAATTAGGCCCCTTTCACACAGGACGGATCAGTCATGATCCGCCCCGCGAACCTCCGCTTGCTCAGCGGGGATCGCTCCGTTGATCCCCGCTGAGCCGGCGGATGACTGTGCAGGGACCGCCCTGTCAGAGCGCCGCTCTCCCCTATGGGGGATCGGATGACGACGGACCGTAGAGTCCGTTGTCATCCGATCCGATCCGCAGACGGATGGAAAAGTAGGATTTTCCTCCGTCACACTTTGGCGGATCGGAGCGGGTCGGATGTCAGCGGACATGTCACCGCTGACATCCGTGGCTCCATAGGGGTACATGGAGCATCCGTTCAGGTCCGCCTAAAAAACTGACAGGTGGACCTGAGCGGACCGTCCGTGTGAAAGAGCCCTAAGACGTGATGTCATGTGTTGTAGTGTATTTCTATTGTATTTTCGGGCCACAACTGTACTGGTTAAACGAAAATCGTACGATCTGGTAATAATATCGGATGAACTGTCGTGATCGGCTCTCGAAAGCTCTGTACTAACGATCTGATCGATTCGAAAGCTGTATTTTTCGTCCGATTTTCGGATCGTGTGTATGGGCGATTAGGCTGTGTTGCAGTGTGAATGAGACACATAGGAAACAATTGTTTCTTGTGTGTCCCTGCGATGACTGACCTCTTACCATGCGGTAAAACGTCTGTCGCCGCATATAGTGTAAACTCACCCTTAAAATCCTAATTTTGCAGCATTGTTTTTACGAGCGTCTAAAACCTTTGCATTGTACTGTACACCTATTTGCACTGTGCATACAGGACTTTCCTTAGTTTAGAGGCAGCAGGTCCATCTGCCATGTCACAATCTTTGCAGGGACAGTTGCAACAATATCTTAACAAGGGAACTAACAAAAACATATCAGAGAATGCTGTATCATTTGGGCATTAGGATTTGTCTTTTTTTCTTGTGTTCCTTAACTTCACCTTTCATTTCCCTTTTTATAATTTCACATACAGTATTGTTAACCCTTTGTGAACTCTTCTCTGTTTTACATTAGTACCTACTGTAGGAGTGATTTTTCTTATGGTACACATTTTTACTTATAGTTATTTTGAAATCAATGATTTTCAATTCACAAAAAATAATCATTGCAGTGGTATGAAATGAATTTTTTAACATGAGGTTAAAATGTCATTCTGGAAAGACCTATTAACCTATCAATTTTTTTTTTTTTTACCACATTAAATAACTTCTCCTGCCATTCTCAATAGGATATGTTAAACCCATCTCCAGGATGGCACTGTAAGAGTTAAATCTTATTTATATCTAGTAGACTTGGACCAGAATTTGGGTGCTTTTAGGTCCTTTAGACCTAAATGAGCATTTTTTTTTTTTACTCTTTACTTTATAAAAACTTTTCTTGCACATACATGGTAAAAAAGCAGACACATTTCCCCCACAAGTGGGAGTATATATTAATATATTACCAGTGACCTTTCCCGCCCATCCCCTACCCCCCTATAACCTTTTCCCTCATCTCTCTGATTAACCTCACCCCTAAGCCCTTGTTCTTCCTCCTCTCTACATGCTCTTAATTTCACTATATTTCTTCGTTAATTTAAACTTTTTCCACTCTTCCCATCTCGTAAAAAATCCCTCTCTAGTATCTTCGTAGCGATGTCTTAGGTATTCCATATTTCGTATCTCTTCTATCTTATCAAACCACTCCCCTATCTTTGGGCTTTCTACTTCTTTCCAGTTCTACGGTATCAAGCTTTTTGCAGCGTTCATCATGTGTATTATCATTGAGTTTCTATATTCCTTTATCGGAATATTTACTCCATGAAATAGACATGTCCATGGTTCCTCAGGTAGGTCTATATTAGTAATCTCCTTGATATAACTTAATACTTCCTTCCAGTAGGTTCTTATTTTGGGGCATCCCCACCATATGTGGGCCATGGTTCCCGTTTGTTTACACCCCCGCCAGCACTCCGTTGTTTGTCCTATTTGATATTTCCCTAGGGAGATTCCACTGCTGCCACTGTTGTACAAGCGTTTGTTTAAACCATCCTACATTAAAGTTTGATTTTTAGACGATATTATGCCATGTGCCCTTCTCCTTTCTCCCATATATTTATCTGATCGGCATCCTGGTTTACCACCATTTGAGCCATTTTTTCCATTCACCTCTATTACTATTGCTGAGAGCATTGTCCTGAGGATTTACCTGCATAGGATCAGCGCAGGAGGAGACATACATCTAAAAGCCTGATGTGACCCTTCAAACGTATGTTTGTTTGGGTTCATTTGTTCCGGTAAGCCTTCCACATATTGGTGGTGGTTATCTACACTTCTTTTCCAAGATTGCAGATTTCATACACAACTGTTCAAGAATCGCTTTATTTATTAGAGACTTTTTCACCATTCACATGAATTTTGTCACTTAATTGGACATTATTTTTTATCACACTGGGTGTTTTCAGTTTTCACTTTTGTTTAGCGCTGCATTTTTTGTTTTTTGTCCTATTTGATATTTCCCTAGGATGTCTGGGGTTCTATACCACCTTGTTATACATTTATAATTCATTTCCACCACCCTGTTATTTACTGATGATCCATGTACAAGTTTCAATATTTTACCCACCTTTTGGTTCCTTCCTCGTTTCCCCAATTCCTTCTGCCAGTTTTTTATGAATGTCGGGACCTCCAACTCTTCTACTTCCATCAAAATTTTATATATCCAGGATATATTCCCGCAAGTTTTTTCAGTGGTACAGAAACGCTCCATTGATGTTAATTCATCACCTTCTCTTAACGGATGGGGGAGTGTGGCTATGAAGTGCCTGAGCTGGAAGTACCTCCATTCATTTATATCCATCAAATCCTTTTATGTTTTTAATTCTTGTATTGTGCAAATTTTCCCCCCTTGTATTGTATCCCTTAATTGTGCGTTTTCTTTTTTGATCCAATTCCCACCCATTGAATTTTTCTCCAGGTGCAAAATAATTATTTCCTTCAGTGCTATCAGTGGTGAATTATATTTGCATTTGTTTTTCTTATACACCTTATCCCATGTTTTCAATACTATCTGTGTCAATATGTTTGTGTTTTCTCCCAGTGTCCTATTTTGTGGTGGTGTCCATATATCCCTTCCTAGTTGTGTATTTGTCATTGTGTGTTCTATATTAACCCATCTTTTCTCGTTTCTAAGTTTCGCCCATTCCACCACCCGTGTTAACAAAACTGCCTCGTAATATTTTTGGAAGTCAGGCACATTTAATTCCCCTTGACTTTTTGCTTTCTTCAGTATTGCCAGTGCTATTCTAGGTTTACTATTGTGCCATATTAATTTTGTAATTAGTGTTTTTAATACTCTAAAATATACTGGGGGTATGTATATGGGGAGCATCTGAAACTTGTACATGATCTTTGGAAGTATTATCATTTTTAGGGCATTAATCCGGCCTATCCATGATAAAGGGCGTGCTGCTATTCTCTTCATTTCTATTTAAATTTCCTCCAATAATGGGATATAATTTGCTTGAAATATTTTCTTCAGTGAGGCCGTTAATTTAACCCCCAGATATTTTATTTCCGTCTCCCTCCATGGAAATGGGAACTCTTGTTGTAAATATTGTTCCTCTTTTGCTTTCATGTTTATGTTTAATATCTCGGATTTACTCGGGTTAATCTTAAAATTGGAAAGTTCTCCATATTCTTTTAATACTCTCAAGAGGTTAGGCAATGTAATGCGGGATTGGATATATAAAATAGTACATCATCTGTGAATGCAGCTAACTTATGCTCCTCTTCTCCAACTCTAAAGCCCCCTATGTCCACATCTCCCCGTACCGTTGCCAGAAGTGGTTCCAGCGCTAGCACGAACAGGAGTGGAGACAGGGGGCATCCATGTCTCGTCCCATTTTTTATCTCAAAGGGGGGTGATAGTGTTCTGTTTTACCATGGCCGTAGGTCCTTTATATAATGTTTGTATCCACTGCATCATCCTAGGACCTATTCCCATACTCTCTAGTGTGTTCATCATGAATCCCCAGTCTACCCTGTCAAACGCCTTTTCGGCATCTATCGACAGGAGTAGACCGGGACCCTTCCTTCTCTAATTTTTTGAAGAAGTAGGAGTGTTCTCACTTCTTTGTCCCTCCCCTCTCTACTTGGTACGAACCCTACCTGGTCCGAATGGACCAATTCCGTCATTAACTCTTTCATTCTTGTTACTAGGATTTTTGTGAATAGTTTTGTATCCGCATTCAAAAGTGATATTGGTCTATAATTAGAACACTTGGTATTATCTTTACCTTTTTTTGCTATAATAGTGATTGATGCCAATAGAGCTTCCTTGCTCATATCATACCTTATACCCAGTCCATTCATATATTTACACAATTTCGGGGTCAGAATTTCTTTGAACATTTTCAAGTATAGTGTCGTATATCCATCTGGCCCTGGCCTTTTTTCCGGTGCGGATTCTTTTAATGCTCGACTAATTTCCTCTACTGTTATAGGCATTTCAAGGGATATCGCTCTTTCCTCTGTTATCCGAGGGATCCTAGCTTTTTTTAAGTATTCTTTTATCCTTTCCTTTTAATGAGTATAGTTGTTCATAAAAATCACAGAATACCATCGCTATACCATTTGTATTATGTACCATTTCCCCCTTTTTATTTTGTATTTTTTCTATGAAGTTCATTGATTTTTTTTCCTTAACATCCTTGCTAGGCACCTGTTGTTCTTATTTCCCCATTGGTATCTTTCCTTAGCAATTTTTTTTTATAGGTTTTCCTTATTTCATGTTCTAATAATTCCTTCAGTTCATCCCTTTTATTACTAGCTCTTGTAACAGTTCCTGTTCTTGTCCACCCCCTTTTTTATGCCCTGTTCTAAAAGATATATTTCTTCTATTGCTTTTTCCCTTTTTTTTATTATTTCTCTCTTTTTCCTGGCTCCCAGTAAGATCAGGATCCCCCTTATCTAGGCTTTATGGGCCTCCCACAGGGAATCATCCGCAATCTCACTGGTTCAGTTTAAGCTGAAATATTGTTCTAATTCTTTTTTTTATTATCTCCTCCCCTTGTTTGTCTAAAAGCTCTTCATTCAGCCTCCAGGAATATGCTTGTGTCTGGGTTTCTGGTATTTTTATTTCCATAGTCATTGGTGCATGGTCAGATAAAGTAGTTATTTCAATATTGGTGGTAATTGCCAAGTATAACATCCTGTGTTCAATCAACCAATAATCTATCCTAGTGTACGTCCCGTGTACAGGGGAGTAGAATGTAAATTCTTGTATCCTGGGGTGTTGTATTCTCCATATATCTACCAACTGGTGGCTGTGTCATTTCTGCTTTATTGCCTTCAACTGGGCGTTCCTTGTCCCCTGCACACGTGACGTACTATCATGTTTTGGGTCCATACAAAAATTCAAATCTCCCGCAATGAACACTTTCCCCTTTTTGAATTCGGACAGTTTTTCCAG
Organism: Rana muscosa; assembly: GCA_029206835.1. NCBI lineage: Eukaryota > Metazoa > Chordata > Amphibia > Anura > Ranidae > Rana > Rana muscosa. The sequence goes on along the minus strand of CM055121.1, from coordinate 662,457,412 downwards.
GACTCCCCCCAATTATACAGTTGGATCTTTATTAGGGCAGTATATATTCGCTAATGTGCATTCCATTCCCATCAACTTCCCCCTTAAGAAAATATATCTGCCCTCTGGGTCAGTTAGGCTATCCTCCAGAGCGAATCGAATCCCTCTGCCTATTCTAATTGCTACCCCCTTTGCCCCCTTTGCCTTATTTGTCATTGAGTCTCCATAATACCAGGTTGGAAGCCGATGGGAATACAACCTCACATTTGTCTCATGGGTTAGGTGAGTCTCTTGTAAAAAGACTACTCCGACCCCATGATGTTCAATATCTTTTAAAATGTTATGCCTTTTTGTAGGTGAATTCAGCCCTCTTACGTCCAAAATTTTATTGTCCTCTATAATACTTTAAATGTATTAAACCGTTTTAAATTTGCTATGAAATGGGACTCCCTAGCAGCTGTGGAAGTCAGTTGATCGCATTAGCAAACATTTAAAATTTTAAGAGGAATTTAAGGTTTTAATCCATGCTTGGATTGGACCAATCATGGGGGTTGGTCCACTATTTAAGCTACAAACATTAGTGTCAGACCCACTTCCTGATGACGCGTGCTGGAACGCAAAATGTATAGAAGCTAGATCTGACACGCACTTCACGTCACTTTTGCTGGGGGGTTGCCTAATGTATAGCATACACCGCTGGTCAGATAGCGCTGTCTGAACGGACTTCCACTGCACTAGGTTGTTCCTCACATGCTGATGCACTCCCTTGCTGAAAAAATTGTAAGTGACATTTTTAACAATAAACAAGCGATACTACACTATATCTGCCTTCCCTGGCTCTTTTTGGCGGAGCTTGCTTTGCAGACGTGGGTGATTGATACTAAGGATTTTATCTGGCTGTTCCCAGGCTCATTCGACCTAGTTCATGATCATTTGGGAGAAGATCGTTGAATGGTTTCTAGAGATTGAGGAGCTACTTCATGCTTTATGGTCACTTGCTGGACAGAGCCATCTGGTGAGCGCATTTTGTTGTCACTTTGGGTGAAAAGTCACAAATTTTATCTGGAACACAGATTTTATTTTTCACATGGTGTTTGGAGCAGAATCATCCAAAAAAGATTTCTGGAGATATTTTGAACTTTTTATGACATATTTGTTTTGAGTAATTATAAATTATATATATACCTTTTTGAAACATTTGTGCAGGTGTATAAAGTGAAGCAATTCGCAAATACACGTTTAAACAAGTTTACAAACGTATACACTTTTGCAAAGATCACTCTTTGCACTTTCAGCGCTTGTTTTGGGAGCGCCCTTTATGACATTATCATTCCTCATTCGTTTTTCACTAATTTCAGTGCAGCAACCCTTCTCTTTTTAGTTTCACTATTGGCGCCAGTATCCATTTATATATTATTCATTAAAATTGCACATGCCTGTGCAACTGCGACAAACGATGTACATTTTACTATCCATAGGTGATGCTTCAAAAGCCTTTACAAGTTACTACTAGATTTACACGAGAGGTCTGGTACTAGAATTACTGCCCCTGATCTGATGTTAGCGGTGATACCTCACATGTGTGGGACAATCACTGTTTGCATGCATATGAGAGCGACATGTGCTTCACCTTTGCACGCAGGACGCAGAGATGGGGGCACTTTCACATTTTTTTGTACATTTATTTATTTTTTACAATGTGGCTTTAAATTTTTACATCTATAAGACCTCAAATCCATCCTCTGCCCTTAAAAGCATTTGATCACACCAAGATTGGTGTGTTTTACTGCTTTTGATTATTAAAAATATTTGATTTCACTCCTCACTACCTATCACAGTTTCGAAGGCCATAAAATGCCAAAATAGCAGAAACCCCCCCCCAAATGACCCCATTTTGGAAAGTAGACACCCCAAGCTATTTGCTGAGAGGCATGTTGAGTCCATGGAATATTTTATATTTTGACACAAGTTGCGGGAATATGACAAACTTTTTTTTTTTTGCACAAAGTTGTCACTAAATGATATATTGCTCACACATGCCATGGGCATATGTGAAATTACACCCCAAAATACATTCTGCTGCTTCTCCTGAGTACGGGGATACCACATGTGTGGGACTTTTTGGGAGCCTAGCCGCGTACAGGACCCCAAAAACCAAGCACCGCCTTCAAGATTTCTAAGGGCATAAATTTTTGATTTCACTCCTCACTACCTATCACAGTTTTGAAGGCCATAAAATGCCAAGATAGCAAAAAACCCCCCCAAATGACCCCATTTTGGAAAGTAGACACCCAAGCTATTTGCTGAGAGGCATGGTGAGTATTTTACAGCTCTCATTTGTTTTTGAAAATGAAGAAAGAATTTTTTTTTTTTTTTCAATTTTCAAAACTTTGTGACAAAAAGCGAGATCTGCAAAATACTCAACATACCTCTCAGCAAATAGCTTGGGGTATCTACTTTCCAAAATGGTGTCATTTGGGGGGGAATTGTGCCATCTGGGCATTCCATGGCCTCCGAAACTGTGATAGGCAGTGAGGAGTGAAATCAAAAATTTACACACTTAGAAATCCTGAAGGCGGTGCTTGGTTTTCGGGGGCCTGTACGCGGATAGGCTCCCAAAATGTCTCACACATGTGGTATCCCCGTACTCAGGGGAAGCAACAGAATGCATTTTGGGGTGCAATTCCACATACAACTTTTTGTACATTTTTTTTTGTCATTATTTCATCACAAAAAAAAATATTCAATGGGCTCAACATGCCTCTCAGCAAATAGCTTGGGGTGTCTACTTTCCAAAATGGGGTCATTTGGGGGGGGGGGTTGAACTGTCCTGGCATTTTTTGCACAACATTAGGAAGCTTATGTCGCACATCATCCACTCTTCTAACCACTTGAAGACAAAGCCCTTTCCTGACACAGCATGACAGCATATACGTATGGGAAGGCTCCGCTTTCCTGCCCAATTCAGGACCGGTTATATTATAAAAGTAGGTCTCCTCCCTTCCTGCAGTATTCTCTTTTTTTTCCTCACTGCTACAGCCGGTTATGCTACTGCTAAAAAGCAGAATTTTTATTTTCCCTCACCTTGCCGGACGCTTCTGGCCAAGCCGCACAGGTTCAAGCCTCTCCTGTGATGAAGCTCCCCGCTGTAAAGGCAGACATGAACGCCTATATGGGGGAGACCACACCCCCCCTCTCAAGATCCAGGAAGATATGGGGGTGAGGGCATCTGATCTCTAGGGAGTGCTCCTTTATCATGATGCCATGGATGGACATTCATTGGACTGTCTGTTTGGACATGAAGCATGCAGGTGGTAAGGCACCACATGGTGCAAAATTCCATTCAGTTACTGCTGCAAGTATGTGGTTAAGCTTGCATTTCTGAAGGGTGGTGGTTGTGTCTGCAATACTGCTAATGATGATAGCAGGTGTGCTGTGCTGTGCTGAAGCCTTCCTACTAACTGAACAAGCCTGGCCCTACAGTCTTGACTTATTTTCTGCAGGTATGCTATTGGTTTGCATTTCTGAAAAGCATATATCACACATGTGAATCTAACGGGCTGTCCATAGTACCACTTTGTTTACTAATGTTTCACAGATTGGAGTCTGTGTCTGCAGTTTTGCTAATGCTTGAACTGATAACAGGTGATATTGAGCCCTTTCCTCTTAATGCAGGGCCTGGCCCTGCAGGCTGGGCTCACTGTGTATTGATGCTTGGTTGTGGTATGATCCTTGGTGGTACATGTGTCTAAGGTAGGTTTAACCTGCTAGTGCTAATTGTCAGATGACTATTAACTTGCGCTGCTTGTCTATGATTACATTAACTCTACAGTGTGAATGACTGTGATGTGTTTATTTCTATGCATATACATGCTGACCTTGGTTCTAAAATAAAAGTCAGGATCTGTTTAGTCACATTCCTTAGTACTTACCTGTTAGCAATATGTAATTGCTTGTATTATTTGGGGTACCCCACAGAAAGATATGTGGTTTGTAGTGGTTACTACTTATGGCAAATACCCCAGGCATGGCTCCAGGCTTCAGCTCATCTGTGAACCAGTAGCAATCAGCCTTCCTAGAGACCAGCAACTTTAACTAAGGTGAGGGCAGGTAGGTATATGGTATATCCTAAAAGAGTGCACATTATGGGCATAATGAGCGTAAATCTCTCCAGCCCTCAACACCAACACCAGTCAACCTACTTCTGCAACAGGGGACAGATCCTCTTCAGCCCTGAAAGAACCACTATGTAGTTAACTGCCAGAGGAGGCAGATCAAGAAGTCTCTACAGTAATCATAGTGGTCTGGTGGTAACTGGTGTGTCGGCCAAAATGCAAAACAAGGTTGCAGGCCAAAGACAGTGACAAAGGCGCAGAGACTGAAAAGGCCTACAGTCACTAATGGTTCCATACCAAGCCTAATCAAACAATTGTGCTTGTTTAAAGGCAACCTCTACCTCAGAGCTTGCTTCTGGGAAATTGCTATGACAAGTTGGCATATCAGAAGCAAAAGGTGGATACTTTAACCCCATCCAAGCTGACTGTGTGGAGCTCGGGGACTAAGCTATTCAAACAAAGGCATCTAAAGGGTACCTCTGCCTCAAAAGCAGCCAGCCAAACAAGCTGCATCAGATTAACCAAGGGTGCCATTCTTCCAGCAGAAGAGGCAATATCCTTTGCAGAGACCCTGGGACAGCAAATAGAGCCAGAGATGAAGAAGGTTCACACTGCTGTTAAGTAGTGTTTTGTGTCCTGCGATTGTGCTCACTTCGGTAGCCAGACTGTCAGGACCCCAGACAGGATGAAAGCAGAGCTCTGGTCTGTGATAAAATCTCTATGATGGCGGATCCTAGATTGAAAATGGAGTAGCCAATGATGCAGTTCAGACACTGTGAATACAAAACTATATGCGGTTTCTCCAGTAATCATTGTGGTCAGTGAACCCTTATGTCCCATCCCACAAGTAAACACATGCCGCTTTAAGTCAGAGTGGTGACTGTTCAAGTCGGATCTGGTGATATTTAGAAGGAGGATTAATTCCTTATGTTAATCACCAATGACCAGAGGATGGCCAAAAGGCAAAGTAACAGAGTGAATGACAGGTTAGACCTGGGAGAACTATAGCGGAGAATAAAGAATCAGGAATTATCTTTATTTGCCTAAACCCAAGCCGCCCAATAGGGTCAGCTGACAGTTATATGTAAATTTGAGCTTAGGATCTGTGGGTCCTGTGCATTAAGGAAGCCAATGGAATTTTTTTTCATTTCTCTACCAATTCATTGCATTCCCTTCATGATGCATCAGAGCACAAGGGTTGTGATTACATGGTCGTTAGTCAAAAGTAAGACTTAAATAACAGGCGGAAGGTTAAGGATCCAAAAATTTCACCGGCCATCGTTGCAATTAATCTCTCCAGCCGTCAGTAAGGCTTGACCTCCACAAATCATACCCCATGATTTCCAAGGAGTATCGTTCATAGCGGTGCGACCCCCCCCCCAAGTCGCTGCAACGGTAAAGTAGTCCCTACACTACTTTTAAGCCCACTGTGATCTAACTTGGGGCCATAGACATCAAGAATACACAGTCACATAGAAATCGCAGTAAATCGCACGATTTTAGGTCGCAATAGTGGAAACCTAGGCTAAGACTGTCGATGGTCTTTAGACCTAGCAAGTTGTATATTTGCATGGTTGCATAGGGGGTGAGGTTGAGGATGGACACAGGTCCATCAAGTCCAACCTATGTGTGATTATATGTCGATATTACCTTATATATCCTGTATGTTGTGGTCATCCACAAGTGTGTGTGTGTGTATACTGTATACACACTTCAAAAGACCCATGTTGCAGCAAGTACCTTCGCCTGGCAATTAGAGTTCACTACAAGTTCATCTGGCAGACTGTGACCTTTCCACAAACTCCAGACATTTCCTGGGATATTGGGTCCAGTAAGGGCCGACTTGCGGGACCAAGGACTTCTGGTGAGCCTTGTCTGGACAACAGACTGGCGCAATGACTTCCAGATTCTGGGAAAAGAGTCCCAGTACAGACTCTGATCGAGTTGGGAGGAACCATCATCGAGAGACCATCATCGAGAGACCAACTAGTCTCATCACAACAATGACCTACCGGGAAGCAATTCTGAATCTCTGAAAATAAATACAATAAAGTTACACTCAGAGAGAGCAACAGTATAAGTATCTCACTTGAACAAATGGCTCTTTCCCATGGGTTGCATCCCACGGTCGCAAGACCAATAAAGTAGCCGGTAGTAAACCATGAGGTCCGAGGTGCCCAAGGGAAGGTTGACAACTGTGTTAACTGGTTTTGTAGTAAGGAAAGACTTACTTCCTGCACTAGAAACAGTAACTCCACAGAGGAGAAAAGTCCCCTCTTGGGGAGGTAGCTAAACAAACTAATCTGTCATTGTATCAGCTATTAGGCATACCAATCATCCCAAGTGGTTACTCGTCAGGTATTCATGCCAATGGAGGACAAGGTGTCCAAAAGTCAGAGTTATAGCGGTCGCAGACTGGAGTCTTTCCAAAACGCAACAAATAAGCCTCAACTATGCTGAAAAGACTCAGCAAAATGGGGAAGTCCTATCTTCGCTGTCAAGAAGGAATGCAAAACTAGTCAACTTCTGTCAGATGTATCTCCCAGCACGTTAAGTAGGGTTTTCTAGAACTTACGGCCAGATGGCGTAAGATACAAAAGCCGTCGGATGACAAGGGACGGTCTCCAAAACAAAAAGCTTGTCAAGAGATCGGCAACAAATAAGGCTATCAAGATATTGGTCTGACTGTAACCTGGGTGGCTTCCCAGAGGTGGAAGCAGAGAAACTAATGACAGCCAACTGGGTCGGCAAATTAGCCAATATGTATATTCAACAAACCTAATACTCTCCAGGATCCTTATCCGGATTCGCAGTCATTCGGTGGTGATAACAATAATTGCCCTGTGGCTTGCAGGCCATAATATCCGCGGGTACAGTCTCAGATCCGAGAACCTCCTCCTATTCTCCTTCCTGAGATCCAACACCTCATACAGCGTAGCCAACGGTATCTTCCAAATTTCATACAAGTTATATCTAGAGGCTGGAGACCAAGAAGTAGAGGTCTCACCTTTTAGTGTTTGAAATCCTATGGAGGTCAGAGCGCCTACTCCAAACTTCAAGTACATTAGATACGATAAAAACCTACAGAATTTAAAGGATGGAATTATCTACTCCTTACTGTAAGGATTGCATTGTATACAAGTAAGCCTAGATACGGCATTAAAGGATACATGAAACTCAGTCGTGTCCTCACTCTATGGGATCCAGCAACGGTGGTATCCAGCAACGGTGGTATCCAATAACGGCGGTATCCAATAACGGTGGGATCCAGCAACGGTGGGATCCAGCAACGGTGGGATCCAGTAACGGTTGCATATCTTAGCAACCAATTCCGAAAGACCCGGGCAAGTTATTCTTTTCCCCATTTAGTCTTCCAAATAGTATGAGACTATTATCTCACTCTCCATTTAGAGGGATAGGACATCCTAAATATGGCCAGTAACATGGAATAAGTATTCCTTTTGGCGAATAGGTCTAGAAAGATCTCAGACATCCAAGTGTCAAGCTATAAACTACCTTGTTGCTGAAATTATCAGGCAAAATGGCTCTAGTCTCTTCCTCAACACGATACAAAGGTTGGTATCTTTGCAATCTGGGAAAGAACATCAGCCTTCTGGCATATCCAAACTAAAGTGTTTGAAGTACCATGAACATTGAAAATAGTCAAGGTTTAAAAGAGACATAGAATTGGCCCTTCTTCTAGGAGAAAAACGATAGACTCATCAGGCCTAACGGCATCGGAAAAAGACAATCACTATCTAACGTAGACAATCGCAGTGGTGCGGATTAAGTTAGTCAAAGCTTAGATGACTAGGACAAACCCATCAGATGAGGGCAGAGACCGCTCTTCCAGTCTGATTGCGCATGCATTGACGGAACTCCAAAATAGTTCCTCCAGAGTTAATATGTAAACTACGACCTGGTCTACATTCAACACGTTTTGGGGGTCCATTCTTGTGGACCCAGCAGTCTTAACTACAATACATCTCAGTCGTTAGTGGGGATAGAGCTAATCCTCTTAAACACTTGAGCAGTACCCACCCTTGTTGTCTGGTGATTTGGTACATCCCATACGTATATGCTGTCATGCTGTGTCAGGAAAAGGGAAAATTTTATACTTACCTGACGGTAATTTTCCTTTCCTGATGCAAGCATGACAGCATATAGGTCCCCTCCCAAAAAATAAATAAATAAATAAATAAAATAAAATAAAAATATCACGAAAATATAATAAAGGCCTTCACAGTGATACTAAGTTACGAGAATACTGCAGGAAGGGAGGAGACCTACTTTTATAATATAACCGGTCCTGAATTGGGCAGGGAGGCGGAGCCTTCCCATACATATATGCTGTCATGCTTGCATCAGGAAAGGAAAATTACCGTCAGGTAAGTATAACATTTTCCCTTTTCTGACACTTTTTGTTTACATGAAAACATTTTTTTTTTTTGCAAGAAAATTACGTTGAACTCCCAAACATTATACATTTTTTTAAAGCAAATGCCCTACTGATTAAAATAGTGGGTGTTGCACTTTTTTTTCCACACAGTATTTGCGCAGCGATTTTTCAAATGCATTTTTGGGGGAAAAAACACACTTTTTTTTATTTTTAATGCACTAAAACACACTATATTGCCCAAATGTTTGATGAAATAAAAAAGAGGATCTTAGGCCGAGTACATGGATACCAAACACGACATGCTTTAAAATTGCGCACAAACGCGCAGCGGCGACAAAGTACATACATTTTTAAAAGCCTTTACAGGTTACCACATTAGATTTACAGAGGAGGTCTACTGCTAAAATTACTGCCCTCGATCTGACCTTCGCAGTGATACCTCACATGCATGGTGCAATTGCTGTTTACATATGACGCTAGACCGACGCTTGCGTTCGTCTTTGCGCAAGAGCAGGGGGGGGGACAGGGGTGCTTTTTTTTTTTTTTATTATTTATTTTGCTTTTTTCTTTTATTTTTAAACTGTTTCTTCCATATTATTTTTTTTTACCATTTTTATTGTTATCTCAGGGAATGTAAATATCCCCTATGATAGCAATAGGTAGTGACAGGTACTCTTTTTTTGAAAAAAATTGCGGGGTTAGACCCTAGATCTTTCCTCTGCCCTCAAAGCATCTGACCACACCAAGATCGGTGTGATAAAATGCTTTCCCAATGGCGCTGTTTATATCCGGGGGGGGGGGCATTCCCTCTCACTGCTTGTAAAAGCAGTCTAGAGGCTAATTATCTACTAGGATTGTTTTTACATGAAAGCCGGCCGCTGGCTGAAAAGAATGATACCAAGATGATACCTAAACCCGCAGGCATCATTCTGGTATAACCATTCAAATTCCAGCAACATACCAGTACGTTGCTAGTCTTTGTTGGACATGTATTGTAATCTTTTTTTTCATGCAGCCTGTTGGCTGAACGAAAAAAAGAGATTGATCAGTGGGTATGCCCACCATCAGAATACCTCCCTTCATCCACCCACTTCTAATGATGGGCATACATGCACCATTTATATATGCCGAAGCATGGGGGCATCCTCCCGCAAAAAAGTTATGCCGCGTACACACGGTCGGACATTTCCACGGGCAAGGCTCCGTCGGAGTTTCGACCGTATGTACGCGGCATAAAAGGTTATGCTGCGTACACACGGTCAGACTTTTCCACGGGCAAGCCTCCGTCGGAATTTCGATCGTATGTACGCGGCATTAGGAGCAAAATCGCTCCTCCGCCCCTGCTGCCCCCATGCTTCGGCATATATGCTCTTTTTTTAACTGTGGTGGTGAAATCACCTCCTACAGCGTTGGAGTCACGGCTTTATGTATCGTGGGAGCAAAAGCTGTTGCTGTCAAGATAAATAGATCTGCGCTGCAACTGAATGGTGTACCTGCTAAGCAAATGATGGTTAACCTTACCATACCTGCAAAGCAAATACCAAAAAAAAAACTAGTAAAAAATAAAAAAAATTTTTTAACGCAACCTGTGCCTAAAATATATATATGCCGAAGCATGGGGGCATCCTCCCGCAAAAAAGTTATGCCGCGTACACACGGTCGGACTTTTCCACGGGCAAGCCTCCGTCGGAATTTCGACCGTATGTACGCGGCATTAGGAGCAAAATCGCTCCTCCGCCCCTATGCTTCGGCATATATGCTCTTTTTTTTAACTGTGGTGGTGAAATCACCTCCTACAGCACTGGAGTCACGGCTTTATGTATCGTGGGAGCAAACGCTGTTGCTGTCAAGATAAATAATTCCGCGCTGCAGTTGAATGGCGCACCTGAAAACAAAAAATTACATACCTGAAAAGCAAGCATGATAAAACATTGCAGAATAGAATACAGTAAAAAAGAGCAGAACATTAGAGAGAGAATAGAGAGAGAGAGAGAGAACAATAAAACGAAAACTATTTTTGGTTTTTTTATTTTATATTTTTTTTGTGTTTTTTTTTTTTCTTTTTTACACTTTTTTTTGTAACTTTAACAACTGTAATGGTTCGGGTCTCTCAAAATTTGATGGCATCTTGGGAGACCCTGTGTAAGTGTGTCCTGTTCTGTGCAATGCTGTACCCTACGCTAAAGCTTCACTTTTGAGTGGAAGCGTTCAAAACATTTACCAATGCAAAGACCAGGATTGTCAGGACAGCGCGGACAAAAATAACGGGTGTCACGCCTAAATCCGCGCTTGCTACAGACACGACATCTTTTTTGGGGGGCTCGTTGGGTAGGGGTACTCTCGAGGACATACGGATAATGCCTCTCATGCAGCCGGCTTACTGCATTTGGTTGGGGATGGTGAGGTGCAGAACCGCCTGGATACAGGAGTTCTGTGACTATATCATCCTGGAATTTTAGGAGAGATAACGTCCCGCCTGAAGCTCTGTATAGCACATGAGCGTTCAGCAAAGTCAATTGGAATAAGGATAGAGACACTTTTTTGTACCAGCGTCTCGCCTTACGGTCAATTAGATATGGCGCCAACAACTGGTCGTTGAGGTCCACCTCTCCCATATTTTGGTTATATTCGTGGACACAGAGGGGTTTCTCCACAACACCAGTCGCCGTACGAATTTGGACTGTCGTGTCTGCATGACAGGAGGTAAGAAGGAAAACATTCTTATTATCCCTCCACTTCATAGCGAGCAAGTTATTACGCTTCAAGCAGGCTCTCTCCCCCAGCCTAAGACGGGAATCTACAAGCCTCTGGGGAAAGCCCCGGCGATTAGGTCGCACGGTGCCACATGCTCCAATCTGATGATCAAACAAGTGACTAAACAGTGGCACGCTCGTGTAATAATTGTCCACATACAAGTGGTATCCCTTTCCGAATAAGGGTGACACCAAGTTCCACACTATCTTGCCAGCGCTCCCTATGTAATCTGGGCAGTTGACCGGCTCAACCTGACTATCTTTTCCCTCATAAACCAGAAAGCTCCATACATAGCCTGTTGCCCTGTCACAGAACTTATAGAGCTTGACCCCGTATCTGGCACGCTTGCTGGGAAGATACTGCTTGAAAGACAAGCGGCCAGAAAATGTAATCAGGGACTCATCAACGCAGACAACTTGATCGGGAATAAACAAGGCTGCAAAACATTTGTTGAAGTGGTTTATGAGGGGCCGAATTTTGTAGAGCCGGTCGTATTCAGGGTCTCCACGTGGACGACAAAGTTCATTGTCGTTGAAATGCATGAACTGCAAGATCTGCTTGTATCGTTTCCTGGGCATGGAGGCAGAGAACACGGGCATGTGGTCAATTGGGTGCGTGGACCAATAAGCACGCAATGACTGGAATTTATGTGTGCCCATGTTGAGGGAAAGGCCCAGAAAGGTCTTAAATTCGGAAACCGTAATTGGTTTCCAATCTTTGGCAATGGAAGGCAACTGGGGACTAGCGGCGATGAATTGACCAGCATATAAATTACTCTGGTCCACAATAGATCTATAGAGATCTTCCGTGAAAAACAGCGAATAAAAATCAATTGGCATAAAATCAGCTGTTTCCACCTGAATACCGGGTTGGGCAGTGAATGGGGGAAGTACGGGTTCTGCAGAAGTGGTGGGGACCCAATCAGGATAGGCGAATTCTGCAGGAAGGGCACTATGGGCACGACGGGCCTGCCTTTGTCTTCTTCTTGGTGGCAGCGGGACACTACTTGTGCTTGCCACCTCGCCAGCTTGAACTGCACTTATGGGACTCGCCACGTCACCACGTGATACTGCAGTGCTGGATGTACGCCCAGGCTGTACTAGGCCGCTGGTGCTTGCCAATTCACCAGAATGAAATAGCGGCGCTAGTACCATTCTGCTCCATGATACGAGAGCCCTGCGGTTCTTTCTCCTCAACAACCTCAGAAGATCGGGATCGGGTACGCCTGACCTTAGCAGGGACCTCATCTTCGTCGTCAGAGCTATCTGACATGGAGCCGCTGACTTCAATGTCTTCTAAGGGAAGATATTCTGAGCCTGAATCTGACAGGTGCGTGACCTCCTCTTCACTATCTGTCATGCTCAGAATCTCCTAGGCCTCTTTACTAGTGTACCTTCGATTTGCCATTTTGGGCTCTAAATTTAGGGGTACACTAGTAAGATTCACAGGTAAAAAAAAGCACCTGACTGTCAGCAAATGTATCAAACGCTTAAAAAAAAAAAACTATTAGCGATCGCAGGGATCAGGACTGTCTCTGCGAATGCTGCAGTTATGTGTGTTGTGTTTGGTAAGTGACAGTGATCGATCGATACTGCACTTGGGTGGGCTGGGCTGGGCGGAGGGGCTAAACGCAGGTTCTAGCAGGCATTTGGGCTGATCCCGCTAACACTGCATTTTTGGGAACCCTAAACTGCTGGGGACGCTAGTATAGATCTGATCAGATCAGATATTGATCTGTTCAGTTACTATACCACTAAGGGAGGTGTATGCTTTGCGCGTGGATGTTAGCGTTACTGGCACTAACCTGACGCTGCCTGGGGCGACACAGACCCTCTCTGGCGCTAAAACCTAATTGATATCAGCCGCCGGGCGATCAGGGGGTTAAACCTTTATTGGGTTAAATACGGCGGGTGCCCTGATGCTATAAAAAGCAAACTAACCAACCAGCATCACCCGTAAAACTTATATGGTGATCACTGGTGAAAGGGTTAACTAGGGGCAATCAGGGGGTTAAAACCTTTATTAGGTTATATATGGGGGTACCTGACGCTATATAAAAACCTGACGGGTAACCTAAATAACGAAATAACTAACTGGCTAACCAGTGTCACCAGTAAAACTTATACGGTGATCACTGGTGAAAGGGTTAACTCTAGGGGCAATCAGGAGGTTAAAACAATATATGGGGGTACCTGACGCTATAAAAACCTGCGGCGAACCTAAAAATAAATAACTGGCTATCTAGGGCACCACCGGCACTAAATACAGCGATCGGAAATACGATTGCTTAGTGACGCTGGCGTTAGGGGATGAAAGGGTTACCAGGGGGGCGATCAAGGGGTTAAACCTTTAGGGGGGTTAGGGGGCTACCCTGGACCTAAAGGGGCCTAAACCTAACTGCCCTGACACTTTTTACAGTCACAAATGACACTAAATGCAGTGATCAGTAAATAAATGATCACTGCAATCAGTGACACTGTGACTGGGGGTGCAGGGGATGACCTGGGGGTGATATGGGGGTGATCTGGGGGGTGAAATGTGTGCCTTCGTGTACCTATGTGTTAGTGTAGTGTTGGTGCACTAACCTGATGTCTTCTCTCCACGGCGCTCTGGACGAAAAGACTGCCGCATGGAGAGATGACATCACTTCCTCTGCCTGTGTTTACATTACACAGGCAGAGGAAGATTCTCATTCGCCGGGAGCGATCGCGAGGGGGTGGCCGGAAACGAATGGCCGTCCCCTCATCACAGATCGCTCCCGCACCGAGAACCACCGATAACTGTACCGGAGGGGGGTCCGATGGGACCCCCCAACTATACGAAGGCAGGCGCGTACAGGTACGTGATTGTGCCTGTCCGTGCCATTCTGCCGACGTATATATACAGTGAGCGGTCGTTAAGTGGTTAAGCAACAACATCTTTTTGGATTGATTCTAAATACTATTTATCTAGGACTCTAAGGCCCCTTTCACACTGAGGCGGTTTTCAGGCGTTTTAGCGCTAAAAATAGCGCTGTAAAAACGCCTGAAATAATCCTGCCCCAGCATTCTCAATGTGAAAGCCCTGAGGGATTTCACACTGAGGCGTTGTGCTGGCTGTGCGTTGGAAAAAATCCTGCAAACAGATTTTTTTGGAGCATCTTTGGGGCGCATAAAATAGTGCTGTAAAAACGCCTATCCCCATTGAAATGAATGAGTACCACTGTAAAACCACGGTAATACCGCTTTAAAAACGCCCAGAAGCTATGAAAAACCAGGAAGTGCACAGGATGTGTTGTAAGGGGGTAGGGTTATTAGCTGACGCTAACGAGGTAAAAACGCGGTAAAAACGCATAGGCGTTAGCGCTATTTTTAGCACTAACGTGGTAAAAACACGGTAAAAACGCGGTAATAACGCTAATCGTTTTTAGCGCGTTATTGCAACGCCTCAGTGTGAAAGGGGCCTAAGGAGTGAATGTGCAGTTTCCGATTCGTTCTTTTAGTAAACTTTCCCATCATGTTTCACTACTTTGACTTTCCCATTAAGACCACCTAGCCGGATTCCCTGTCTTCCCTCAAGACTTGGTATTTCAGCCCTCCATTGCATATGGTGCACCTCTGCTTTTCAGAGTGGGGGAATATTTGGTAACCTTTGTGTTTGTTTACCCAACTTACATTTTTGATGCTTGGGTTCAGGAAATGGATATTTAGAGCTACACACTGGAATTCTGCACCCTGCCTCCTCCACGATTTCTCACCTCCATCCTTTCCATCTTGGATATCAAAACTATGAATGTCTTCTTTCTAGTCCAGAAATTCTGCAAGTAATTCACTGGGTTTGTCTTCACCTCTTTGAACTAGGGATGAGGTAGGGTTTGCCCCCAGATTTGGTCCATGAGGCAGCTTTTAGGCTGGGCCAGCCAGCTGTGTGTGGGAGGTTTCCTGAACTGCTAGTACACAAAGGGACAAGGATGCTTTTGAAATCATTGACCTAATATGTTTGCATGACATCAAAGATCAAACTGTTCCTGGCCTGTTGGCTTCAGAATTCAACTCTGGAATCAGGGAAGGCCTTTAAAGACCATTTTACCATCCTGTTTCACCGTCACTGGCTTTAAAAGCGTGGCTGTTGAAGCCCAAGATGTGAGAGATAGGGGCATCTCTAAATCTTGTTAAAAGCTAGGATGTCTACTTCTCACAAAGTCAATAACAATCATCGCTCCTGAAAGACATACTTCACTTGTGAATCATGGTACTTTCACCCTAGAAGTCTCTCCACGGGATGAATCCTATTCTTCCTATAGCTGGATTTGGGCCAGTGTTTGTCTCTTAGCACTATCTAGGCCTCTTCTGTCTTGTTTCTGTGACCCTTGATTATGACCTTTCTATTGGGAGTCACCCGTGTAGCTTGCCCTTTCCTTTTCACTGTGACTTTGTAGGAGGGAGGGATGTACAAAAGTAAATTATCCAATTATCTAATCATGTGCAGGTCAAGAACAAAAATAGGGATATTCTGTTCTCATTAATTGAAGTGAATCTTAACACAATTTAGTGTGTGGTCATTCTCAGATCCTTTAGTTAATCAGGCTCATGGTCTCTAGAATCAGGTTCTAAACTTTCTCCTCAAGATGCTCTACTGGTCAGTATGTTTCTTAGTCTTTTTGGCATCTAGCAACTTTTCCATGATCTGCAAGTCTACCACCTGGGCTTCTGTTTATCCCAGTTCTACCAGGTAGGTATTTAGGCCTCACCTGTGGCCAGATTCAGGTGTAAGGTCTTTTAGGCAGCTCTCGAGCTGCAGGCAGTTCCAAGTTTCTGTGGTATGCTTAGGCCTGTAAACCTTTGTTGACTATCACACATTCCTTAGGCCCCATACACACTATTAGATTTTCTGCAGATTTTTGTCTTCAGATTTACCAAAACCATGTAATATGAGGTCAAACTTTAAGAGCTTCAATTTGTATGCATAAATCTGCAGAAAATCTAATAGTGTGTATAGGGCCTTAGTCAGAGTGTTTATGGATGTTCCAAAAGTTTAAGACTTCCCAAGTCCCTCAAAGGATGGTAAAAAACATAAGATTTTGGTATGCACCATAAAATACCGTATTTTTCGCTCCATAAGACTTGGGGGGGAAATGTCAGTTCGTATTATGGAGCGAATACTGACCAGAAGAGCCACTGATAGGGGGATTGTTTCCGTGGCAGAATGAAGCCCTATGCATCTCTCTGCCCCAGCTAAATCCTGTTTCTCCCCTGCCTTCAGCTGCTATAGGGAGAGAAACACAAGGTATTGTTCTTTAATTAACGCCTACAGGATCGGCATTCACATGTAAATCGCGCAGGCATTGTTATGTAAATGAGGCCGGCCGCCACGATTCATATGCAAACTACGCCCCATCCTCTGCATGCCGCCCACCTAGAGGATGTAAACAGCATACAGGTGAGCATAGGGGGCATGTAGAGGTAATCAAAGAGGGGGGCTTGAGGTGCAGAGGTGAGCAGAGGAGGTGTGCAGTGAGCAGAAGTGGTGTGTAGAGGTGCAGAGTTTAATGGGAAGGAAGGGTTGAAGTGCAGAGGTTAGCAGAGTAGGGTTTTGGGGGACAGAGGTTAGCAGATGATGAGTTAGAGGGGCAGAGTTGTATTGAGAGGGAGATAAGAATGCAGAGATTAGTAGAGAGACAGGGGGGTTACTGTAATTACACCTGTTATATGGCTAGTCAGTGTAAATGTCTCAATTACATTGGTGGTTGATGTAAATACTGGTGTTGTGTTGAGGTCACAGTAAATGTCCCAGTTACATTGGGGATCATTGTAGGGTGCCCCCTTACATTGGTTGTCAGTGTGGAAATAATATTCTGTTATATTTTATTAAATATTTTAGTCCACCATTTGGTTCAGAATTTTTTTTCATATTTTCCTCCTCTAAAACCTAGGTGCGTCTTATGGTCAGGTGCGTCTTATGGAGCGAAAAATACGGTAGTTTTCTTGGGATCCATTGAGCATCGAGGGACAACGTTTTTACTAATCTGTGTTTGTCTTCATTTTCTCAGTACTACATTGCTGCAAAACTGAGCCATTCTGGGTTGTGGTCACCATTATCTTGTCTTGGCTAACAGTTTTTTGTTGCCAGTGCCCATTTATCATGGCATGTAGGTGGCAGTAACCAATGGTTTTAAACATTCTGTGTCCCTCAATGAACACCAAGAAAATTATTTTATGGTACACAAATCCTATTTCCTCATACAGGAACAATGTAAAAAAAAAAATATATATATAATAACGCTGATACATGCTTTAGAGGTAGTCAGAGAGAAGTTTAGGAGTTAATCTGGATAATGCCAGAACATACAATTTAGCTTAGCAGTATTTTAAAAAGCCAAAACATATGAAACACTCTTTGTGTATTGACTTTTCAAAATTCCGCAAAAATCAATAAAATAATATGGTAAATGCTTCTGATGCATGTGGTAATGTATTTAAAAAAGTCTGAGCTTCAAAAAAAACCAAAAAAAACTTGGTACATGAATGAAAAATATATGCACAATTTATTTTGTGGATTAAAGCTATGGAGAGAAAGAAAGCTAGTCGCGGTAATTTTGCATAATTTTAAAGCATATTACTGTAGTGTAAAATAACTTGATTTGCTATCAAATTATTGTGTTTTACTGGTCCTACTTTATCTTATTTGTAGCATTTTAATGCAGTGAGTTTTTGCAACTCAGCTGTCTCTGTTTTGACTGTCATAATTACAAATGAACAGGTAGTGTAAAATTTTCATCTAGGTGTTGTACTTTAAAATGACTTTGATGGTGGATGACGAGCAATGAGTTACACAACACTTTTTCACTGAATTCAAAACAATGCAGGTCTTAGAAACATAATTTTATTGTTTTTAGCTATTAATATATACAATACATAGATAAACATGGCTTTTTGCTGCCCTTGTTGATAGAATGTTACCGGTTTAAAAAGATGTATATATATTGCACTTAAAAATGTAATCCTGTACCGAAAACATTTTACCACCAGCAGTAGACATTATGTATACATTATATATATTATATATTTATATTTTCTTCTATTGGAGCAAAGAAGAAACAAATCATGAATTATACATGTCCATAGAAGTATATTTTTCATACTTTAATAAATACAATATAATTAACTCCGAACATTTGCTTTTCTTACAGGCCCTGTTTTAAATAATAGTGGCTGGTTTATCGATTATAAAGTAAAAACAGGTAATAACAAAATTCTATTCACATGATTAGTTTGAATATCTACGAATGCTTCCAAGCGTTAATGCTGCAATATATGTTCGGAAACGAAACTTCTCTGAATTGCACAGAAGACGCCAATAGACTGATTTATTAACATGGTGCAAATAGCCTATATGTCCCACAACTTGCTCAGCCTTATTTAATAAGGCAAAGAACAACACACATTAACCCAGAACTACCAATGAGAGCACTTTAACTGATTAGATTTCAGTAAACTGAGATCTGTTGTTGCGGGTTACTATATCGTAGCTATATTTGGCACCCTTACTGCTCTTTTCATTCCCATAAATAAATATACAATCTGTCAGTTGTTCTAATGAAACTTATATTACTATCTGAATACAACAGTTAAGAGCACATCGGTGTACTTTGCACTAAATTGTTAAATAAACTTGTATATTTTTGTGATTTGTAAATATATCTAATAATATATTCCTAGGAATAGTAGAGATGATTGAAAAATCTTGGCAAAGTTCAATAAACTTTAAATTTCAGCTTTTCATGATAGGAAATCATACAAAGTGTAGCCAACAATGGTGCAGTTAACATAACTATTGTTTCTTTTTCTGAACAAAAATTATGTTTATTAATGTTGGTTTTGGAAAATAAATTCCAAAAACAGGTAAAATAGTATCCAAAGACGTCAATGATCTAAATCTAAAATCAGACTGAATAGCAGTGTAATGGATATCTTGCACTCAGCCATGAAGAGCTCCAGTCATCCCTAGGTATAGCCACAGGGCCCTCTTTTACATAGTGTCAATGCCACAGGCAGTGTCAGTATCTTCGGTTGATTAGCAGCTGGTAATGAACACAGAATTTGACAATGCTACTACCTGTAGTAGATGTATAGGCCTTTACTGCCTAGATGTTAGATAGATATAGGGGAGGGGAGGGGGAATTTACTGAAACTGGTGCACGCAGAATCTGGTGCAGCTACACATAGGGGTTTATTTACTAAAAGCAAATCCACTTGGAAGTGCAGTGACTGTAGATCCGAGGGGGATATGCAAGGAAAAAAATAAAAACTGTATTTTTGCTTGTACATGATTGGATGATAAAATCAGCAGAGCTTTCCCTCATTTCAGATCTTCCCCTCAGATTTACAGCGAGTGCACTTGTAGTGCAGAGTGGATTTGCCTTTAGTAAATCAACCCCATAGTAACCAATCAGCTTCTAGGTTTAAAATGTCAATGTTTAATTGAACAAGCTGAAGTTGGATGTTGATTGGTTACTAAAGACAGCTACACCAGATTTTGAGTGCACTTGTTTTAGTAAATCCCCTCCCACTGCATAAGCTAGTGTCAAATTCTCAGCTCATCTCCTTGTATACAAAGCATAAAAAGCTTTTAGTAATAGATTGAACATGTCTGTTTTCACTGCCATAAAAAGCTGATTAATAGCCTTTCGCAATATAAAAATAATGCTTATAAGCTTGCATGACATTTAATTATTATCATTTTGGCACTCGTTACAACGGGAGAATTGATTAGTAACATCTGGGCTATTCCAGCCCATTAAACTAGTCATTTCATATTCATCATTCTTCATTGTTTATTTGCAAAGACTGAAATAATAAATTGTTGTGTCCACCAATTATTGCTACCCGGAAAATGATAAGTATTGGAAATAATTATATTTATAGACAGGAGTATTACTTTACAAAAAATTTACTACATCTTTTCTGTGGAGTTCTGTCCCCTAATAAGACAGCTTAAAGACATTGCACCATAGTTCAGTCATCATTACCTCTAGAGAAAAGGGCAGACGAAAATGCTCAGTAAGTGCAGAAAGATAGACAGCTAAAGTTTTCCACAAATCTCTAACTTTCTGGTAGAAATAAACCTTGCCCCACCTGCTCCCAATATACAATCCTACAAATAGGGATTCTCAGATGGTGGGAGGGGAGGACGAAGCCTTCCCTTGAAATTGCTAATAATTTCAGCTGTCTATTGGTAGTTTTATTTTCCATGCTTTTTCACTAAGGATGACTTCTGTTTATGCATGGTTTCATTGTATACAGTTCTTAAAGAGGTTGTAAAAGTTCGTTTTTTATTTTCTAAATAGGTTCCTTTAAGCTAGTGCATTGTTGGATCACTTACCCTTTCCTTAGATTTACCTTCTAAATGTTTTTTTTCTTTGTCTGAATTTCTCACTTCCTGTTTCTCCTCACTAAACTTCACACCATCATCCGAGTGGTGTGGAGTCAGCCAGAACAGCTTACTGAACAGCTTACTGAGGAGGACTAGGAAGTGAGAAATTCAGACAAAGAAAAAAAATATTTCCTGACAGACTCCATGGCAGCCTACGTGTGGGTTAATCCCGCCCCTCATACCTCATAGGACCCTTCTCCCATAAATATTTGCTCTGGGCCAGAGGCCGTGTTCCTTTTTTTGTCCTCCTCCTAGGACCAAGATATAGTCTTACCTTTTCATGAAGTTTTTCTGTAATCCAGGCCTGGCGGTGTGCACGGCGATACGTTGGTGGTTAGCGGTGATCCTCTCTGCAGTCCAGCAATCCTAGCTATTAGCAGGTGGACATGGGCGATATGATGTGATACCATGAAGAGCTTACTAACCTGGCCATTGGCAGGCAAGCGGCAATATGGCCAAACGTCCCAGCTATTAGCGGGAGGCTTTGTAAACGCCCGATCGTGCGGTGGGTCGAGCGAACAGCTCCCCAGTCCCAGGTTCTGGTCCGGATCGTGCCGTGGTGGTGGTAATGTACAAAGATATTCCTTTTATATGGCAGCCGTATCTCTGTGTTTTGTGTGTCTCCTTATTTTCTATCAAGCTCCAGTGAGTGGCCACGGCGGCTGGAGCGCAGCTGCGTTCCAGCTCGCCGTTTCAAGAAGTCGCTGCGCATCCGCAAGTTGCGAACGAAGATTCCGTGCTTGGTTCGTGCAGGCGCAGTTTCGCCAAAATGGCGGCGGCGGTCGCGCATGCGATTGGCCGCCACCGGATGGCAACCGCTATGGGGTGGTGACATCGTTAACGGTGGCAGATTTAAATAGCTGTCAAAGCAGCTATTACTTGGGATGTAAACATATTAGGGTTTGGGGATAGGGAATTGCGCAAGTTCCGCTGGTGAGTGGGTGAAAAGAAATGTTACCCACTGGGGATCGTTTTTACCTGATAAGGTATAGTTGCTGTAACCATATAAGCATACAATATTAATTGGTGGGAAGGGGGGGAGGGGAGGGGGGGAAGGGGGGAAGAGGGAATGGAAGAAAGGGGATCAGTCTGTGTAGAGCAGACCGAAAGCGGTTACTATAGGCAACAGATTATAGATCCAGAGGCGGAAATGATTTTAAAATTAATCATTTATTCCTGTTAACATTTCAAATAGATGTAAGAGGAAACATATGAAAGTGCAGCATTATTTTCAAAAGGTGAATGATCATACATTACATGAATTAATTGGAAACATCTAGTAAACAGACAAGACAAACAAATAACTAAAACATATAACAACACACTTGTCCGGACGTATGGTTCAGTCTTATATAAGTATGTGACCCAGTGAAGGATAATATTGTTTTGTATATTGATTACCGTCCACCAGGGAATATAGGGTAATCTCGGCCACCTGCTAGTAAGTGGATTTATTAATTAAGGTCAAATGGGTTTAACATTTAATATAAGACTGAACCTGATGGGGTGGGAAAGGGGGACCGGGGGAGAAGGGTATTAGCGCTGAGGGCATGCATTAGTACTGGTACAAATTGAAATCTTCTATTATCCAAGTCTCGCGTGGGATGGCTTTCATGTTGGGAGATGATATAGATCAAGAGATCAGAACAGCTTTCCAGAGTGACACACCACACACTTTCGATCAGGATGATGAAATTAAAAATAAATTCAAAGAGCATAAGAAGCTACTAATCAGACACCTGAATCGCAAGTGGGATGTGTCATCACTGGAGACCTATATTCAACATCGAATTGTTCCAAGAGGTCTAAGGGACAAGACAATTCCAGCTGAACATCTCCACACTGACACCTTTCTGCCAAAATGGAAGGAACTCTGCATTAGTCATGGGTTAAATGTCATGGGACTAATTGTACAAGAGGAAAAAATCCAACTAATTAGTATACAGCAACAGATTGAGGAGAGTGCACGAGGGTTAGAGGAATTAAAGGATAAGGAAGAATTTGTAAGGCAAAACGACCTCTTAAAGAAAGAGATAGAAAAAGTACAACTAAATCTTAAAATCACTAAACAGGGAAAATTTAGACGCGACTTAGCAGACTTCGACAAGGACGAAGTCTTTGATCTCACCATACGTCGTGGACGAAGCAAATCGCAGGGACGTGGTATTAGATCACAATCGCGACGTCGTCGCAATAAATCCCTTAGTGATACCGATGAAGACACCCTAAAAACGGTAACTTTTTTAGAGCAAGAGGGGGAGGACCAAGGACTCGATCAGGTGCCACCCCCAAAGCCAAAAATAAGGACACAATCCAGGAACCAAAAATTACCCAAACTAACACAGGAACGAACACACACCAGGAGTCAGAACAAGTAATAATAGTCAAGACAAAACAACAGGCAAGTACTGATATGAGGGTAATCAATTTGTCTGATTACGATTTAAATCCAGACCACCTAAACCTCCTGCAAAAGGGTATGACCTTCTCTCCAGTAGCTAACATGGACGAATTTACAGTCTTTAAGGATATTACATTATTTCTAAGAAAGGCCTTCTTTCGATTATTGTACAGTACAGAGGATACTGGAGCAGTGATGGTTCAGCCAACAGATCCAGAGGATCAGCTGGCTCTCGATATCCTAAATTCACTGCTGGATGAGAACGTCATACCCGATGAGGAATCATCTCCCTCAATAAGACGAGCAAACTTAAAGATACGATCCCAAAAGATGCCCCCATTGTCAAAAAATAGATGGCTAAACACCTTCTTGGACATGGTCCAAATGGACCTGGAGAGGATTGATTGGACAAAAAAATCACCAGATAATTTAACAGCTGGTGAAAGACAAGCCCTTTTGGACTTGGAGAGTAGGAAGGATATCGTTATCAAAAATAGCGATAAGGGGGGCAATGTGGTCTTACTGAACCCACAGCAATACGAATTAGAAGTCAACAGACAACTAATGGATAAATCAACCTATCATCAACTTGACCACAACCCCTTTCCCCTACTGACTGATGAGTTAAATAAAAAATTAAAATACGCAAAAGATGAGGGTTTATTAACAGTAAAGGACTATAACTATCTTTACGTCCATGAGTATAACATACCAACATTTTATATTATACCTAAAGTACATAAAAATTTGCAGAACCCTCCGGGAAGACCGATAGTTTCGGCCTGTCAAGGACCCTTGGAAAGGGTAGGAAAGTACCTAGACTCACTCCTTAAAGACATCGTTACCAATCTAAAATCCTTTGTACAAGATACACGTCAAGTTCTGGCCAAGATCGATGACTTAGGCTACAGTGAACAACCACAGGAAGTGTTACTGGTTGGAATTGATGTGGAGTCCCTGTACACCTCGATTCCCCATTCGGTGGGTATCAAGGCTGTTGAAAACTTTTTAGAGTTACATTACCCCCTACTGGGACCCCAAAATGAGTTCATAACCAAATTATTGAATTTTGCTCTGCACAATAATTTTTTTCAATTTTTGAACAAATTCTACCATCAGATAAGGGGCACCTCTATGGGGGCAGCCTGGGCCCCGGCCTATGCCTGTATCCATCTTGGACAGTGGGAGGAGGAGGATGTTTACCCCTCGACGATGTACCGTCCCCATGTGATGACCTGGTGGCGGTACATCGACGATGTTTTGATGCTATGGCGAGGAACGCCAGAACAGTTACATCAATTTACGTTGGAACTTAATATCAACCAACGGAATATACACTTAACCTACACATTTGATTATGAGAAATTGCCCTTCCTTGACCTCCTAATTACATTCAAACAGGGTAGACTAAAAACTTGCACATATCGCAAAGATACAGCGGCCAATACGCTGCTGTATTCTACAAGTCACCACCCCCATTGGTTAAAAAACGGGATCCCGCTGGGCCAGTTCTTACGTATTAAACGGAACTGTACCAGTGTAGAGGACTATAGACGAGAAAGTCATGAATTATACCTTAGATTTCGTGAACGAGGTTATTCACACAGACAGATCAAACAGGCAAGGAAGAGAGCAGCAAGTAGAGAGCGTTCTGACCTTCTAGCCCCAAAAAAACAAGTAACTAATGAGGATACACCACAAACCAATGACCCAATACGGATTATTACAACATTTGGGTCACAGTGGGAACCAGTACGAAAAACACTGGAAAAGCATTGGGGCATCTTGACCAACACCCCTGACCTGGCCAGGGTTGTTGGTAAATCACCTATTTTGGTGGCACGGCGAGCCAAAAATCTTGGAGACATGCTGGTGAAATCAGAGTTTACTAAAGAGCCACAAACTACCTGGCTCAGTGAATACCCACGGGCAACAGGGATGTTCCCGTGTAATAGATGCCAGGTTTTCCCCTATGTCCATCGAACTAATACCTTCACCGACTCTTTGGGTACTAGATCCTTTCAGATTAGGGATCTTATAAATTGCTCAACGACTCGTGTCATATAAATGATCACTTGTCCTTGCCCTAAGATTTATGTGGGCAAGACCAAGAGATCGCTGAGGATACGAGTCGGTGAGCACTTGAGAGAAATCAATAACAAAGAAAAAATTCCTGAGAAACCCCTAGCCAAACATTTCGCCCAGTATCATGGGCGTAGCTCTAGGGGCTTGATGGTCAAAGGGATATATGTCCTTAAGCTTCCCACCAGAAGAGGCAACTACGATCGCATCCTCCTACAAAAGGAGAAATGGTGGGTATATCGCCTAAAATCCCTTGTTCCTGTTGGCCTAAACACGGAGTTAAATTTGCAGGTGTTTCTGCCAACCTAGAGGTGGGCCATAAATAAAATCCTCCCTCCCCTTCCACCCCTTCCCCCCCCCCCCCTCTTTTCCCTTCCCCCCCCTTTTTTCCTCCTTTTCAAACCCCCCCCTCTTTCTTCTCCTTCGCTTCCCCTTCCCCTTCCCCTACCTCTTTTTTCCCCCCTTCCTTTCCCCCCCCCTTTCCCTTCCTTTGCTAACACTACATGTTGTGACTTGATGATATTCATCAATACTATTACCTTACCAATATCTTTCCTTGATAGTTGAACTATATAATCAATTAATTCAAACATTGTTCATTTATTATTATGTTTTTGCTTTTTCTATTTTTTTCTTGCCATTCCCTATACATAAGGGTCTTTCAAGTATTTCTAATAACACATCAAACTAAGCTTAGGAAAATGATTAATATTAGATCATCATTATGTGTGGTTTTTCTTTTACCCAAATCCCCCCCTTTTCTTCCCCCCCCTTTCCCCCCCCCCCCTTTTACCAAAATGTACTCAATCTGGGCCGTTACCAGCATTGACCTCCTCTATATATGCACCAAGTGTCCATCTCCTTGTTTTCCTCCTTTGTAAAATACATTGAAAATGTATAAAGTCCCTCTTGTCAATACGTTCAGTGACTCTCAGCAAACAAACAAAAAATGAGAATTCAACTGACCCCCCTATGCGCGTTGCAATGAAGATTAACCTCAAACAGGTGAATGTCACATAGGAAATTGGAATAAATCCAGACAGGACGCAACTAAGGGTTGTCTTTCACAAAACCCAACCCCCTAATGATGCGCGTCACTGGTTTCAGTGAAACATAAATATGGGTCCTGTCCAGTGACGTGATACGTCCAGACGAAGCTACGCCACAGAGCACGGCGAAACGCGTTGACGTCACATCCCACACAGTCACGTGACGTTGTTCTGAATGGAGTGGGCGGATCGACATGGCACGGAGCTCGTAAGCCATAGTCAGTACACACGATAGCGGCTATGACCGCGGCAACTGACACTAGGCATTTGCAAAGCAGCCACATTGGATCCCACTTTGATACCGGCGCAGGTAACGCTTGGGGGACCTGGACTTTACCACAATATCCGTTCGGGTTGACGGCCAACACAACAAATAGGTATGGCCAAAATAACACCCTCAAATCAGCTGCCAAATACCAGGTAACCCGGGACCTATGGTAAAGTACTTTGACTTGTAGGTTGAAATTGAGCTGCAGACAATGATAAAGAGACTAATTACACACTGCCTATATGTGCAAACCAGAGCTATGTTGTAAAAGCATCACAGATTTCTGTACTAATAACCGTATTGATGAACTTTCTCTGCTAGCAACTTTTGGAGGACATTTATTCATTACCATTGTGCCAATACAACAGCCCTATTATTAACATCAATTAACCCTTTCAATCTTCAAAGAACTTTTCCATTAGTGGATTCCCAGAGTATACCCAATGCAAATACTGCATTTAGGCAAACGGCTTCGATTTGTACCAGTCCTAATGCATGCCCTCAGCGCTAATACCCTCCTCCCCCGGTCCCCCTTTTCCCACCCCATCAGGTTCAGTCTTATATTAAATGTTAAACCCATTTGACCTTAATTAATAAATCCACTTACTAGCAGGTGGCCGAGATTACCCTATATTCCCTGGTGGACGGTAATCAATATACAAAACAATATTATCCTTCACTGGGTCACATACTTATATAAGACTGAACCATACGTCCGGACAAGTGTGTTGTTATATGTTTTAGTTATTTGTTTGTCTTGTCTGTTTACTAGATGTTTCCAATTAATTCATGTAATGTATGATCATTCACCTTTTGAAAATAATGCTGCACTTTCATATGTTTCCTCTTACATCTATTTGAAATGTTAACAGGAATAAATGATTAATTTTAAAATCATTTCCGCCTCTGGATCTATAATCTGTTGCCTATAGTAACCGCTTTCGGTCTGCTCTACACAGACTGATCCCCTTTCTTCCATTCCCGCTCTCGCAGCCCTTTCTAAAGCGATGGAAGTCTGCGCAGATGACGTAGATGCTTCTCTGAGGAGCATCTCGGAAGAACTGGCCAGGAGCTCACCTATTCATGGGCTAAGGTTGACGTTGGCTTTTCTCGTGGGGCTTCCCTAGACATAATTCGCCTGGTGGCTCGGATCATGCTGACATCTGTCACGGCTAAGCGTGCCTTGTGGCTGCGCCCATGGGTAGCTGACCCTGCCTCCAAGCAGGCATGGTGCAGGATTCCATTTGGGGGTTCGTCCCTCTTTGAGAACATATCGGACAGTGCCATCACCCGTGCCACAGGGGGCAAGTCGGGGTTCCTTCCCCAGGATCGCCGTCTGCTAAACCAGAAGAGAACACAGCCCAGGCAAAGTTCAGATCGAGCAAGGAATGCTCGCTACTATAGGCCTGGCCGTGAGTTCAAGAAGACCTGGAAGAAAAAACAGCCTTCAGGCCAGAAGTTTTCAAAAGGGGCATCTTCCGGTGGACAAGAATCCCCTAAGTCTTTATGATATTGCACCTGCCTAAAACAGAGCGAGTCGGCATCCTTGCCTCTCTCGGAAGAGAAAAAGCGAATTCTCCTGTCTCTCTTGTGGCTCAGGGCGCTGCAATTCCAGTTCCAGATGACAAAAGGTTTTAAGGGGTCTACTCGCCCCTCTTCATGGTGTTGAAGAAAAACGTCTCCTGGAGGCCAGTTATAGACCTAACCCACTTGAATTCTTTCATCTAGAAGGAGAAGTTCAAGATGGAGACACTACTCATGATCAGTCAAGCAATCCAACCAGGCGATTGGTTTGTCTCTATAGACCGGAAGGACGCCTACTTCCATGTTCCGATAGCGTCAGAATTCCAGAAATACCTTCGCTTTGCTGTCGATCAAATCCGTCTGCAGTTTACCTGTCTCCCCTTCGGGCTTACAACATCGCCTCGTGTGTTTTCAAAACTTGTTGGCTGTCGTGGCTCTGATCAGGACCAGAGGTATCCGTTTGTATCACTATCTAGACGACCTGCTGTTGTCTCGGGACAAGGAGCAGTTGCTAATCCACAGATCCCAGGTCATCTCCACTCTACTCGAGTTTGGTTGGCTTCTGAATCTGTAAAAGAGCCATCTGGATCCTACGCAGTCCCTGGTATTCCTCGGGGCACACTTCAACGCTATCAAGAGCACCATCTTGTTACCCCTGGAAAAATCCCAGTGATCCGGGACAGAGTTTGGCTTGCAATGTTGTTCTCATCTCCAAGCCTCTCAATGCCTAAAGTTCATTGGCACCATGGTGGCAACAACACCCATGTTATAGTGGGCTCAGTGGAAAATGCGGCCCTTCCAGAAGGGTTTCCTCCAGCAGTATAATCCAGGGCTTCGGGATCATTTTATCCAAATAACCTCATCCATGCGGGAGAGATTTCCTTGGTGGCTACAACAGAGGAACCTCCTCAATTGTCAGTCCATCGCACCTGTGTCTTGGGTCACCATCACTACAGATGCCAGCAACAGGGGCTGACAGAAGTAGCCCAAGGCATATGGAATTTTCCCTCTCACAGGATAGTCTCCAATGTTCTGGAACTCCGGGCAGCGTTCTGCGCTCTGCAGGCCTTTCACCACTTAACAGCAGGAGACTCAGTCCTCCTAAGACTGGACAACACAACGGCAGTCGCATACATCAAGAGACAGGGGGGTACTCGCAGTCTCTCCCTGTCAAAGGAAATAGAGCCCATCATGATCTGGGCCCAGAAAAACCTGGCCAACCTGACAGCTGTCTATCTCCCTGGAGTCCCGAACGTTCAGGCAGATTTTCTGTTGAGTTTCTCTGGACAACGAGTGGACTTCCCCCCCGAAGACTTCAGGTGGGTCCTGTCCCTGGGAGTCATTCCGGAAGTAGACTTGTTCGCCTCCCCATGCAACTTCAGACTAGAGAGATACTACACGAGGTCTTGGTATCCCCAGGCTTTTGGGTAGATGCTCTGACAGACCATTGGCGGTTCCACAGGGCCTATGCCTTTCCCCCGATTCCTGTCATTCTCCGTTTTTTGTCGAGGCTCAGGTTGGAAGAAGCAGAGATAGTGGCAATAGTCCCGTACTGGCCAAACAAGCCATGGTTTCCACTGCTGATGCAACTCAGCTTCCGGGACCCAGTTCCTCTACCCTCCAGACCAGATCTCCTATCACAAGGGGCATTTCTACATCCATGCCCGGCCCCATCTACATCTGATGATCTGGTTCTTGAGAGGGGAAGGTTAGAGGCCCTAGGCTGTCCAAGTAGGGCCATCTCCACAATATTAAATGCCAGAAGAACAGGCACCAACAGGGTCTACCAGAGGATTTGGAAAAAGTTTTCAGACTACACCTCTTCCACTGCAGGTTCTTGCAATAACCCAAAGATACATGATATCCTGGGCTTCTTACAATCAGGATTGGATCTCTCATTGTCAGTCAGCTCGCTGCGAGTCCAAATCACTGTAATCTCTGCCTTTACGGGTATTTCCTGGGCTAGACACCCTCTTACTCAGTAGTTTTTCAGAGGAGCAATAAGGCTCAGACCTCAGAGCCAAGTTTTTCTAATTGGGATCTTCCCCTTGTCCTGGATTTTTTCTTGGGTAGAGAGTTGGAACATGAAGATCAATCTTCTGTCAAATGACTCTCTCTAATAGTTGTCTTCTTGGTGGCTATAACATCGGCCAAGAGGGTCTCTGAAATCAGCTCTCAGGGATGCAAGGAGCCATTTCTAAACTTTTTAATTGCTATGTTGGGTTCAAACCCCAAAGTGGCATCTGTGTTTCATGACAATCAGGAGATTGCTCTTCCAACATTCAGATCTACCAAGGATTCCACTGTTTATCCCTTAGATGTTGGAAAAGCTCTGAGTCAGTATCTTGAAGCTACAGCTTCTTTCCGTCAGACCGACCACCTGCTCGTTCTTTTCACAGGAAGTATAAGGGAATGCGTGCCTCTTCCAGATCTATCGGAGCATGGATTGTTCAGGCCATTCAGTGGGCCTATAAAGCCAAGGGCTTGGCGCCTCCAGAAGCGGTGACTGCTCACTTAACTAGAAGTGTCTTCATCATGGGCGGCATCACGTCACGTGCCTCCAGAAGTTATTTGTAAGGTGGCCTTGTGGTCTTCAATTAACACGTTCATGGCACACTACTGCGTAGTGGTTTACGTATCTTGTCTGTTGATGGTGCCAATTAAACCTTTTTTCTTTTGTCCAGCACTCTGCCCACCCGGGTGTGTATGGCTAGTTATTTCCCACACGTAGGCTGCCATGGAGTCTGTCAGGAAAACGGAAAATTTATATCAAATACTTACCGTAATTTTCCTTTCCTGATGGACTCCATGGCAGCAGGAGTTCCCTCCCAGTGGCTGGAGTAGGCTAAATTATGGAACACGGCCTCTGGCCCAGAGCAAAGATTTATGGGAGAAGGGTCCTATGAGGTATGAGGGGCGGGATTAACCCACACGTAGGCTGCCATGGAGTCCATCGGGAAAGGAAAATTACGGTAAGTATTTGATATAAATTTTCCGTTTTAGAAGGGAAATCTAAGGAAAAGGTAAGTGAACCAACAATGCACTAGCTTAAAGGAACCTATTTAGAAAATAAAAAACGTACCTTTACAACCCCTTTAAGTTTGTTATCAAATGACTTTAGGACTTGAAATCAGTGGAGGGGGCTCCTAATTACACTAATGTCTTTCCCTATGACAAATATAGAAATAATATTAATTTTAATTCCTACTGTGTTGCTCTTTGAAAAGTGGCTTGATAATGGTTACCCTAAACTCCAAAGATGAAGTATATGGAAATTATATTGAGTGAATTCAGTGGTGGACTGTGATGGCAGAGAGTCCTTCTGCAGAGTTTACAATTGTTCTACCTTCTTGGTAGTTACTCGGTAAAGAGGTCTATTTTATTCTGGACTGCCCACACTGCCAGTACACCTGTATACATTACAGTAGCAGGACCTGCAAATAAGGAGCTATACAATCACAGCCTGTGATGGTATAGACAACTTACTTTACAGGACTCCACTATTATAATGACAATGACAGCACAGAACAAGCATTGTTTTCAAAATTTCCTCTTGTCACTTTTTTATAGATATATATATATATATATATATATACACACATATAAGCAGAAATATAATAGATATATACTTTAATTTGATTTTAAACTTATGCATTCATCCATTGTATAGTTTTTCTTTCAGTTACACTTTAAGGCGGTTTGGTAATACATCTTTCTGGATATGTCAGATCTGATATGAGAACATTTCCATCTACTGATCTCCTATCTATTCCTGTTTGAGATAACAAGGATCCAAGGTGAAACATGCTTGTTTATGTATACTCCATATACAGTTCATGCTTATTTAAGTATTTGCTTTCTATAAATCTCTTAGTATAAGAAACAATAAGGTTACCATCGCAACCCTAATTTAGCAGGCATATGATAGACTCATTGGGATGCTGACCTATAGATAAAGTGCTGTTTGAGGTGTAAAAAAAAACAAACAGATGGTAGCATAGGATAATACATTTTAGTGGTTAACTGTTCTCAGAATACTTTGGAATCCAGAAATAATAAGTGCAAAATGTGCACAACACGCCAGTAAGACAATAGGTCTCCTTACTACAATAAAGGTTTTCAATATTTTTGTTTGGCACATCTGACTTTATTTTGTATCAGAATACGTAAACATTACATAAAAACTACATTTTTAAAATGAAATTATAATTTTCTTAAGAATGGTGTATAAAATAAATTAACTGGAGATTTTTTTCTGTAGGCTCTTAGCTTGATATGTTTCAATGTATCAATGACCTTGGATCAATGCAATGATAAATCCAAAAACATTTTACTTATTTTAGGGCCGGAAGTAAAACTAGATTTAATAAATATATGGCCCAAACATTAAATACAAATCAATAAACTAATGTCTTGCATTATGTGTACATTTGTTTCCTGGAGAGATGTGTTGTCTTTAGCTGCCAGTAGTGGTTTTGGAATAGTTGTTGTAGCCACACTAGTGACTAGACCCCAAGGAAACAGAGGGTTTAAACTGGCTACATGTGTTTTCCTGCTCACTAATATATTTCTCTCCAGTCTTGGGGGTCCTCCTTTTATTTTTTTTAGCAATGCCTTTTAACTTTAGAGAAGGACAGCGTGGTCCAAGCATCCCTATGGTCAGATACCAGTACTGGTAAGGAAGTTTAGGGATGCAGCATGTTCTGTAAAGGTTCTACAATTAAGAAACCTTGTGCTCAGATTTAAAACTATCAATCATCGATCACTATAGCTATTCTTTAGTATTCTTAAGGATGCCCCAACATTGAAATGATATAGAAATCTAAGGCTGCTATAGTAGCTTTTTGTATTATTTATCAATTTAAATGTATGCTATTATACGTCAGTCAATGAAAAGATAGAATTATTACAAAGCAACTTCATATTTTGTTTAAGAAAAAAATACTTATACCCTGAATATTTAAAATGCAATAGAAATGGAAGTACTCGGTTATATAACACTATGTAACTATATTGTACTTACAGATATTTACAGTAGTCTTTAGTATTTGTGGCACAAGAAAAGCTATTTACCTTACAAATTTGGTAAGGTGCACCTAAATATGTACATGTGCTACAGAGATGCACTTAGTTCATGAGAGCTACATCCAACACAAAATGATTTAGCAAGCCTTGCAGGATTGTGTGTAAAAGTTTAATAGCAATCATATGTAATTAACATAATTTTGATAATATGAAAAGCTTTTTAATCACTAATTCTTCCAGTAGAGTAATTGAAGAAACCTGGGGGAATTTTAATTTTTTTACTTAGTATGTTGCAGTTGAGTATGCAGTGCTCATTGTCATGAGACAAATACAAAGGGCAGAGAACTGCAGGTTCAACCCTGGAAAGTAAAGGCACACTTGCACTCTCTCCCTGCTCTTTTCTCCATCACAACCAGCATGTATATCCCTAGGCACTAGGGGAAGCAGTAATGTCACTCCCTCTGTCATGTGACAGTGCTTGGGCCTAGCGAGTGGCTGCCAGATCCAAGCACTGTCATATGGAATGAGGTCACATGCTTCCCCATACTTGGAAGCACTGGGTATTTTTGCTAACTGTGACAGAAGAAGGAATCACAGGTTATCAATGGCAAGGTGAGTATCAGTGGGTCAGGAGGCCCCTTTTTTAAAGCCACGGGGGCTAATTTACTAAAGGCAAATAGGCTGTTTACTTTGCAAGAGAATGAGGTGAAGCTTGGCTGACCTACATAATCTAATCACGTGCAAATGTACAAAGCAAAAGTACTGTTTTTTTTATTATAATCCTTGCACGGGTATTCTTTAAAAGGTGAATTTTCACGGCTGTCACTAAGCTAAGGGAAAATTCTCTTTCAAAGTGAACAGCTTATTTGCCTTTAGTAAATCAACCTCACTGTCCCTTTGTCCTAAATTTGCAAGTTAGTGCTGTCTCATTTAAAGTATCAGACCACCCAAAGGTAATACTTTAGTTAAAGTGGTTCTAAAGCCTAAACATTTTTTACATGCATTCCTTGCTTTAAGGTAAAAAATGTTTAGGTAGCACTATACCCCCTCACCCCCCTTATACTTACGTGAGCCCTCATTTAATCCAGTGCTGTGCCCACCTGTAGTGGATCTCACCCTTCTGCCTGCTCTCACAGGCTTGGCTAAGAGAAGCGGAAGCCATTGGCTCCTACTGCTGTCGGTCAAATCCTGTGATGAGGGAGAGAGGAATGGGGCCAAGCTGTGTTGTCTGTGTCTATAGACACAGGCAGTGTGGCTCAGGATCGGGCCTGCAGCTGTGCTATGACAGGAAGTGTCTTCCTATGATGGCACACCAAGAAGAGGAGGCACCAGGAGTGCAGGTGGGGACCCGAGAAGAGGTGGTTCAGGGCCATCTGTGCAATTCCATTGCACAGTACAGGTAAATTTTAACCTGTTTGTTATTTTAAAAAAAACAATAAAAAAGAGTTTACAATCACCTAAAAGGTGAAGACTGGCTGGCTTATTATAAATAATGCATGTTCTAACTGCAAGATCTCCCGGGCATAATTACTAATTCTGTTCCTGAAATTTTGGTGTCCCCCCCTCAGATTTGCATTGGCCGATATCTCACACTACATTCCTCATTATATTCCTCATTTATGTCTATGGTCGCCTGGGCTTCCTGTGCGAGGGAAACATGCACCCGTGTGCAAAAGCCCTAACTCTTCATATTTGTCAAAAACATTGGCTTTGATAGAATGACTTATAATTTTAGTGGAGCTCATCCAACACAGAATTTGTAATGTTTTAAGTAGGGAAAGGCAATATGTATATAAAGATGTTTGAGGGCGTAATGCCAATCTCCCATCTTATAGTCCCTCCATAATTTTTTTTTTCTTGTAATTGAGAGATGTATTTTACATTTCAAAATGCCAAATTTATTGCAAAGGGATCAAAAAAGCTTTATAAATTAGGGTCCTATTTTGATTTTGCCTGCAACATTCAATTATTATTATCTTATGTAATGATTTCAGATTCTCAACCTGAATATCTTTGCATGAATGTAAATTCTCTATATGTGCACCTTAACAAACCTGCACAAGAGCACTTAAACTAATATTACATATGAACAAAGGAATGAGTACATTCACATTTTCCATGAAATCAGCTCCGGTTCTGGGGACAGAAATATTTTAAATACAGTAATAAATTCCAGTAACAATACATTTTCCAAAGATGTCAAAGTATGCCCTCTGCAAAACAGTAGAGCCTTTTGTTTGGCTAAGCCAAATGCACATAATGTACATTTTTTATTTATACCAAATTAAATAAAACATCAAGCAAACTTTTCTTTAACATTGCTAAAAGATAAGCAAGTTTACATTCAATTGCTTTGATGATTTACATACTTATTTTCAGTTCTAATATAGTGAAAGCAATTTAAAACAGCACTGGAAATTCAGTTTTGAGTGGAATGCAGTGTCAGCTCATCATAAATACACCAGTTTATTCAGATTTGGGCTGAAAAAAAAAAAGTGGTTTGTCTCTGCCTACTGGTTTATCCGCTGAAATAAAAGGGCAATTATTGTCTCTGTACATTAACACCAAATTGTTGCCCAAATTTGGTATCAAAGGGTATTATACTTCATATTTGGGTTAGCAAATCAAAGTTAGTTTTGAAGTAACACTACTGAAGTTAAATTAATACATTTAAATGGAAAGAAGGCCTTGAATTGAGGAAATAGGGACATCTTGGAAGTCAAATTACGCAGCTTGAAAAAGATAACTAAAACTAAAAAAAGATGGAGGCAGATGGTTATGGGGAATTCCATAGGAAAAGGTTTATGAAACCAAGGAAAGGTTTATGAAGGCAGTTAGCCCCTCTTGTTAAAATATACACAGCATTACTGCTGCTTGCAGGTTACAAATTGGCAATTAAATTGGAAATATTTACAATGAGGGGAAACTTTAACAACTGGAAGGATGACACCGCTTTAGGATTTGGGGCTGACGTAGTAAAAAGGGAAAATAAATACAGCTGATTTACATATGTAGTAGGTAATTTACTATTTTCTTATGTGCTAAATTAATATGGCATACAAACATGTCTTTCAGATTATATGTGAGCTCTTAATAGCTGGCCAGAAGGTTTTACAATAATCAGAATCAAGTGCATGACATCCCAAAGGAACCAAGTTACTAGCAACAGTGCATATTCCTGAAGCAGGAGCAGTCTATATCTGTGACAAACGAGCCCTTTATGTGAGGGCCTGGTCAGGTAACAGGTTTGTATGTTTTCAATTTTGTACTGAAGAGTCATGTGGACAACCTCCATTGGTTATGAAAAGTGTGCTGCTAGGAAAATAATCCGACAGGGTATGAAAAAGTATTCATTATTTTAGGATATGTTTTTGGTAATTGTTTATATAAAGTAATCATGGAAACCTGTCATCAGAACTTGCCCTCAATAAGCTACACATAAAAATGGAAGAGCTCTGACAAACAAAATGAAACATACACATACCAGTAAATAAAATAAAAATAAATCTGAGGTTTCATTGTTCCTATTTTAGTTTTGCACACATTTAAATGGACACATGGATAAAATAAACTGCTACATTCCCCATATTTTATGATTGCATGTCCCTTGCAGCCATTTGCTGAAACAATCAAGTTGTTACAGAATTCTCATAAGGAAAAAAAAAAAAAAAGAGAAATAAATTACAGGTGTAAATCACATTTCACCATTACTGTACCTTAAATTAACCATTGAAGCAAAATATATTTACCACTGATATTAATGATTCTTAAGTTGCTTACCACATCACAACTGGCATTTTAAAAAGCAAACATTTATATACGTTTTCAAGGATGCCCTTTCAATGTAATAGCAGCTTTGTGTGTTTCTTTAGTAAACACACTAAGTTACACAGCAAATGATAAAATAATTTAGTCAAAAAAAATAAGACAAAAAATGTAAACATAAATATAGGGTCCGTGGAAGGATGTTCTAGTATCCCTTTCATATACTGGTTAATAAAGATCATTCTTTTTTTTTTTTTTTTTTTTTTTTTTTTTAAGGCATTCACTTTCTTTCCACCTGTATCCTCCTTGAGTTTTTCTGCATTGAGAATACAGAGCTGGATGGAGAGAGGAGACTGTCCACCCAGTAGATGGTTCCATACCAGATCTTGGGAGCTTGACTGGATGTTGGGTCTTCAGCTTTATTTTTTAAAATCCAAACAATTTGAAATGATACTGGTTGGTAATCTATAGAAGAACACATGTGGTTGCATAATGCAACGCAGCAGTGCTTACTGAAGCAGCATCAGTACCTATTTAAAATAAACTGAAATATCATAAAACAATGCATCCTTAACCCCTGCATGTCTAATGTGTAGCACCTTCTACTTGTAATAGCTAATGCCTCTAGGGAGTGGTGAGATGTACCCATTTAGTTATTCTTGTTCCTAATTATCACATCATTTATAAAAATAGAAATATACAAGAATTGACGCTGGGTTCCATCTTGAGAGGTTTTTCTCGTTGTCCTCTGAGAACATGTTGGAGAATCAGGTCTCAACAAGCCCTATGCATGTAGCTGATTTGAAGTCAGACATGATTTGCAAAACAACACATTTTTTTGCAATGAGTTTAGCAAACTCTAAGGAAAAAAATAATAAAATAAAATCCACTGTGTGTATGGCACAAAGAGCACAATGACAAGGGCATATTCAGTAGCAATTGATTCGAATGGTTGGTAATGTGTGCTACAAACTGTACAAGCATGTTGTTTTAAAAAAAGATCTAAGTGGTTCTTTGTTCTTAAAGCCTAGTTTGGGCTTCAGGTATATATATTTCAATGCTGTCTGCCCGCTCACTGGCTGAATTTTGCCGAAATGAGGCTGCTCTTTTTGCAGCCATTAGCCGCCTTCTGGCTTCTTGTCTTTGTCTGTCAGGTAGGTCCAGAGACTTTTCTCGAGTGATAGGGAATTTTCCCCTGGAAGGTTTCTTTGGTATTGGAGGTGGGGGTTTCTTGTCATCCTAAAATTATAATCAAATTAGATATTTATAGTTTGAAAACGTAATGCGAATATTCACTATTATCTTATGCATATTGATGATATATTCATATTGTAAATTATATACATAGTGAAACAATACTTTATTAATGAAGATGATTAAAAGGACTGCTTTCATGAAATATAAAAAGTGCAGAGCATAAGTAGCTTGATAACTGTTTCCATGACAGCTGCTATCTCTCTGACTTCAAAAGACAAACGCTATACAGAGGGTAAATAAGGGATCTGTTACATATATACAATATTGTATATATGTATGTCTCTCTCTCTCTATATATATATATATATATATATATATATATATATATACATACAGTACATACATACACTGTGTGTGTGCGTGTGTTCACTGCATATTGCAGTTAATTTTGTAAGAGGGGAGGATTTGTTTTTTGTGTTTGTTGCCCATATGAACTACATTCCACAGGTGCCATCAATAAAACAGACAAACTATACTACATCACTAAGTAATCCATTGGATATAGACTTGGATATGTAACTTAACTGTAATTGTAAATACACATGCATTTTAATGTTTTAAATGGACAGGTACAATTCAGTGGAATGTGAGCTGTGTTGCCAGCTGGATTGTTTCTGCTTGTACCACTGTAACTGACTGTTGCCTGTAAGTGTACACCTGTAAACCTGCTGACCTCTCAGAATAGCCCCGCTGTTATGTAAAGCAATACTGCTAACTCTACATTCTGCTTATGAGTGACTCAACAATATTTACTGCCCCCCAGATAAACAGCAGTGGCAGTATTATGTAGCTTTGTTCAGCTTGGACTGCACATCTTAAAGAACAAGAGAAGTACTCTCAGAAAGAAATATACATTTTTCACCTCCAAATGCATATTAGCATGGGCTAAAATGTCTTAAACTGTTGTATGGGGCATCTTCTTTTACAACTTTAAAGAGACTCATGTAATTCCTCCTGCTTTCTTATCTAACAGTTCCTGTGTGCATACATTGTTGCAAGCATTTTGTTGCTCCATCTTTCATGCTACAGCTCTCTAGAAATCACCAGATAACAGCTGTGAAAACTCAAAGTAAAAAATCCATGTTGCATCATCTCGACTGACCTCAGATAACAGAGAAAAAAAATGGGAAAGGAGAGATGATGTTATAGTATCTAGACTGTGTACTAGAAGACTTTACCTTTAAAAGTCTGTTTTTTAAAGTTGCTATGGCACGGGTCACTTTACCTGTGGTCCATAATTTTTTTTTTTTACAGATCTTAAGCCTTGGTACAGAAATATCACAGAACCCAACTGATGCCACCAATCTTGACAAGAGGGTGTAAGTACACAGATGTTCATGTGCTTTTTGTAATTAAAAAGGTATTAAGTTTGAAGAAGGAAAAAAAAAATATATAACAACTCTTCATAGGTTTTCACATGCCAATTGTATCCTTCAGCTAGGAGGTTGCAAAGGAAGGGGACCTAAGACTAAAGCAGCACTGTTGGCCAGGTTTTGGTGAAAATAATAGGATTTTTATAACAGCTTACCTGTAAAATCCTTTTCTTGGAGTACATCACGGGACACAGAGCGACATAGTCATTACTAATGGGTTATATAGATACCGTCAGGTGCTGGCACTGGCAACTTCCAAAACCAGAAGTACCCTCCCCTATATAAGCCCCTCCCATCCGGGAGCACCTCAGTTTTGTAGCAAAGCAATAAGTGTCCCCAAAGAGGGGCGGGAGCTCTGTGTCCCGTGATGTACTCCAAGAAAAGGATTTTACAGGTAAGCTGTTATAAAAATCCTATTTTCTTTCTCGTACATCACGGGACACAGAGCGACATAGTCATTACTAATGGGATGTCCTAAAGCAATGCCCAATGAGGGGGGGGGGATACACCATATATAAGCTGAGCGCTATCAGACATGAGGATCTTTTGCGGCCTGCAACACACTGCGCCCAAAGGCGACATCCTCCTGACTTCTAACGTCCACCTGGTAGAACCTAGTAAACGTGTGAACTGAAGACCATGTTGCGGCCTTACAGATCTGAGCCAGGGAGGCCTGGTGATGCACTGCCCATGAAGTTCCAACTGCTCTCGTGGAGTGCGCTCTAACTTTGAACGGAGGCGGTCTCCTTCTCAAGCCATAGGCTTGTATTATGACCTGTCGAATCCACTTGGCTAAAGTAGATTTTGACGCTGCCTGACCCTTTCTGGGGCCTTCCGGCAGAATAAACAAAGTATCCGTTCTGCGAATCTGAGCAGTGGCTTTTAGATAAGCTTTAACTGCTCTTACTACATCCAAAGAATGCAATAACTTTTCCTCTACCGAAGTAGGTTTGGGGAAAAAAGAAGGAAGAACCACATCTTGGTTCAAATGAAACCTCGATACCACCTTAGGAAGAAAGGCTGGATGAGGACGTAACACTACTCTATCCTTATGGATAACCAGATATGGCTCCTTACAGGACATAGCTGCTAATTCCGACACTCTTTTAGCCGAACAAATGGCTACTAGAAAAATCAATTTCCTGGTGAGAAGCACCAAAGAAATATGCTGTAATGGTTCAAATGGTTGTTTCTGTAGAACCGACAGAACCAAGTTTAGATCCCATGGACATATGGGAATATTAACCGGAGGACTAATACGCATCACTCCTTGTATAAAGGCTTTGACTAGTGAATGCGAAGCCAAGGGCCTTTGAAAAAATATTGACAAGGCCGAAATCTGACCCTTGATAGTACTCAAGGCAAGCTTCCTATCTACAGCCCATTGTAGGAAGTCCAGAATCCTACCTATTACGTATTTACGTGGATGCCATTTCTTGGCCTCACACCAGGCGATGTACGCCTTCCAGATTCTATAGTAGATCTGCCTGGATACCGGCTTCCTGGCATTGATCATGGTAGATACCACAGCATTAGAGAGCCCTCTCTTTTTTAGAATGTGGGCTTCAATAGCCAGGCCGTCAAACCTAGGGCTGGTAAGGAAGGGTGGTATATCGGTCCTTGCGAAAGCAGGTCCGGACGATGTGGGAGGGTCCAAGGACTCCCCACAGACATTTTTACAATCTCCGCGTACCATGCTCTTCGGGGCCACGCTGGAGCCACCAGAATCACTGGTTTCTTTTCTACCCTGATTCTGCGGAGTAATCGAGGTAACAATTGTGGCGGTGGGAATGCATATATCAGCTTGAACTGATCCCAAGGGAACACTAGGGCATCCGAGCCGCAAGCTAGGGGATCCCTTGTCCAAGAGACAAACCTGTCCACTTTTGTGTTGAATCTGGATGCTAGCAGATCTACATCCGGTGTTCCCCACCGCTGACATATTGTCCGGAAAACCTCGGGATGAAGGGACCATTCCCCTGGGCATAATTGTTGGCGACTTAGAAAGTCCGCCTTCCA
The DNA here is from genome assembly GCA_029206835.1 of Rana muscosa. Classification (NCBI taxonomy): domain Eukaryota; kingdom Metazoa; phylum Chordata; class Amphibia; order Anura; family Ranidae; genus Rana; species Rana muscosa. Next base: position 662,415,991 of record CM055121.1, on the reverse strand, counting down.
ATTCTCCACTCCTGGAATGAAAACCGCAGATATGGCTGGGACATATCTTTCTGCCCATCTCAGGATGTAATTTACTTCCCTTTGGGCTGCACGACTCCTGGTGCCCCCCTGACGATTGATATATGCCACTGCTGTGGCATTGTCTGATTGAATTCTGACAGGGGACCCTTGGAGTTTGGATGTCCATGCTACTAGGGCATACCGGGCTGCTCGTATCTCTAAGAGATTGATGGGCAGGGCCTTTTCCGCATCCGACCATCTGCCCTGGAGAGACCATTGCTCCAGTACTGCTCCCCAGCCTATAAGGCTGGCATCTGTAGTGACCACCTTCCAGGAAATCGGGCTGAAGGATTTCCCTCTTTCCAGATTCTGGGGAACCAACCACCAGCGGAGGCTCTTGCGAACGGAAGGGGACAAGGACATTGGTAAGTCCAGAGCCTGAACTTTTTTGTTCCAGGCTGACAGTATGGCCCTTTGCAAATTCCTTGAATGGAATTGACCGTAGGGTACTGCTTCGAATGATGCCACCATTTTTCCCAGCAGCCTCATGCACAGGCGTATGGATGGCTGTCTTTTTGAACCCACTAAGTGGATCAAATCTCTCAAAGACGACCCCTTTTCTTGAGGCAAGAAAATTTTTCTCTGGTCTGAATCCAGCCTTAGCCCCAAGTATTCCAGACTTTTGACTGGTTTTAGGGCTGACTTGTCTCGGTTGATAATCCAACCGTGATATTCCAGATACTTGATTGTCTCGTGAACAACCACTTCTAGTTTTTCCACTGAGTGGTCTATCAGCAACAAGTCGTCTAGATATGCCATTATCGTTACACCTCGTGTTCTTAGATTGGCCAATAATGGGGCCAGAATTTTTGTGAACACTCGTGGTGCTGTGGCCAGACCGAAGGGTAAGGCTCTGAACTGAAAATGGCGCCCTTCTACCGCAAAGCGTAGAAATTTTTGGTGGGCTGGAAAGATGGGAATGTGCAAATAAGCATCTTTGATGTCGATCGAGGCTAACCATTCCTCCCCTTGTAGGGCAGTGGCCACCGACCGGATCGACTCCATCCGGAAAGTCCTGATATGTAGGAATTTGTTTAGCCCTTTTAGATTTAATATGGGCCTCACGTCCCCGTTTGGCTTCGGGACTGTAAAGAGGTTTGAGTAAAACCCGAACCCCCATTCTTCCAGGGGAACCTCTATAATTACTGCTTGGAGCAATAATTGTTCTAGTGCCAACAGGAGGGATCCTCTCTTCTGGGGATCCCTTGGCACGTTTGACCTTATAAAGCGGGAAGGAGGGGAGTTTTTTAACTCCAATTTGTATCCCAGATTTACTGCGGAGAGCACCCATCTGTCTCTGATCGTGTCCCGCCAGGTCTCTGTGAACAACTGAAGTCTTCCCCCCACCCGATTGAGTGGGGGCAACCCTTCATGCATTTGACTTTGGGGGAGGTTTTGTACCTCTCCTGCCCCAGGGTTTCTTGTTACCCTGCAATTGTCCCTGATTTTTACCTCCGGGATTTGACCGAGGAGGCCGTCGGAACTGTTTCACAGCCGATGTCCTAGGGACTGGAGAAGCAGGCCTCTTAAAAGAGGGACCTCTAACTCTATTTTTAACCGGCAAAAGTGTACTTTTACCGCTGGAAATTCTCTGGATATATTTGTCCAGGTCTTCCCCGAATAAGCGTTCACCATGAAATGGGAAGCTGACCAGCAATTTTTTACAGGGAGCTTCAGCAGACCAGTTTTTGAGCCATAGAAGCCTGCGCATATGTACTACAGACAGCGTAAGGCGGGAGGCCTGATGGATTGAATCCTTTATAGCGTCCACCGCAAAGCATAAGGCTCTGGGTAGATTGGCTAGGGCAAGAGCCTGCTGATCTGGCAAGTCCCTTAAGACCTGTTTCAACTGATCCTTCACTGCTTGGCAGACCCCAATAGCTGCCACTGCTGGTTGTGTCACCAATCCTGCTATAGAAAAAGCAGATTTTAATAAGGACTCCAATTTTTTATCTATTGGGTCCTTGAACATTTGGACATTATCAACGGGACATGTCAGTGATTTGTTCACACAAGAGATGGCTGCATCCACTGTAGGGACCCTCCATTTTCTGATGAACTTATCCTCCATGGGATAGACCACCGGAAATCTCTTGGGGGGAGTAAATATTTTATCAGGATGCTCCCAATCCTGGTAAATGAGCCCTTCCAGTAAAGGATGGATCGGAAAGGAACAAACAGTCTGGGGAGCTTTTAGCGACCCCAACGAGGAGACAGAAGTGGATGATGGCTCCGCGAGGGGCATTTTAAATGCTGATCGGACCATATTAGTCAGGGACTGAACCCATAACCTTTCAGCATGTGATGCTGAGAATGGCTCTTCCACTGTTGATTCCTCTACAACCGAATCGACCTCATCCTGATCCCCTTCAGGTAGGTCGATCCCTGTATGGGACTGTTGCTCTGTTAACAGGCACTCTGAGGGAGGAGACGGAGATCGGGCGCTTTTTTCCTGTGACAGGGAAGCAGCGATCAATGCTGACAATCTCTCTTCCAGCCCTCCCAGAGCTGAGGAAAAAAGCTCCTCTGTTACATACACAGGAGCAGGTGAACTGAGGACAGCCACAGTACCAGGTACTCCTGAGGGTGCTCTACGGTCACTAACCTCTGATTCTTCAGGGGAGACTGGTGCAGCCGAAGCATGCCCAAGATCCTCAGAGCCCGATGGAGACCCCCTATGCCTCCTGGAATTTCTAGTCCCGGAGTTTTTAGACGGCATATTCCTAAGCCACAAAGCTGAGGTATTCCAGCCGAAATACACCACTTACTGACAATAGTCTAGCATAAATGCTGCTATAAGAAACAGTTGGTGTCTACTAATGTGCCTTTCTAGGGGATGCCTGCATCAACCGCTTGCTGTATGCCTTTTTTAAATGTTGCCAGCTCTGTCTCTGCACTCCATAGCCAGCTCACCACACCAAATTGTGGTTTTTAACATGCTGGGACGCCCGCACATGCGCAGAAGCGCTGCGGCGCGCACAGAGCGTCATCCCCCAGGCTCCGCCCCCTTTCCCGGCTCACCTCTATATATAGAGGCGCGTGCACGCGCACGCGCGCGGCCACGTGCGCCTTCGGCGCTAATTTCGAAAATGGAAACTAGGGACAAGAGCCAGGGCCCCTCTTTGCCGCAGGCCGGGGGATGGACGAGCATTGCAACATGGCAGAGGAAGCAGTTTCCCATAAGAGAACTCACCATCTGCCTGGACTTGCTCTGATGAAAAGAAACTAGTCCACATGACAAGAAACGTTCCACAGCGGCCTCTAGTGGACAAACACAGGTACCGCAGTCTAATATATTAAATATATATATATATATAAAAAAATTTTTATTTTTTTTTTTCTTGACCACTATTAAAATTATTACATTTTTTTAGTAGTTACAGGCATGCACAGATATTAGCGGGAATACCGTTAGGTAACAGACAGAAAGACAAATTAGGCTTGGGGGTCCCCCAATAGAACCAAGTTCCTGGGGGCCCCCACTTACCTGTTCCCCGCCGCAGGACTTTGTTTGGTCCACAAAAGCCCAAACTTCACCTATCACGGCAGGCATTGTAATCAAACCTTCAGGGACCGGGTTCCCAAGGATTCCACTCCCCTGGACCTGTATAGCACCCTGCACAGAAAACATCTTGGACGTGGGTATGACCAGAGCTCTGGATCCCAGGGTCCAGCTCTCCTAAGAGAAGCATTACAGGCAAAACCTTGCTCTTCTCTGCAAGGCCCAGGTACCGACCGTTTAGCTATGAAGCTTTTTTGGTCGGATCCGGAATAGCTTACTGAGGCCCAAAAGAACCTGTACGCAAGCTCAGTGAAAAACACATGTTTCTTCTTGGCCAACACCTTAGACACTGGCAAAAAACTGAGGTGCTCCCGGATGGGAGGGGCTTATATAGGGGAGGGTACTTCCGGTTTTGGAAGTTGCCAGTGCCAGCACCTGACGGTATCTATATAACCCATTAGTAATGACTATGTCGCTCTGTGTCCCGTGATGTACGAGAAAGAAATGTAATTTGGACTTTAAGTAGCACATCACTATGAACACGATTATCCTGCACTACATTTACAGGAGAAGTGATGTGATATCACAGCACTTTTTTTTAGTACAGAGGCTTTGGCAGCTTTGTTTAAAGTGGTTCTAAAGGCTGAAGGTTTTTTACCTTCATACATTCTATGCATGGAGGTAAAAAACCTTCTGTGTGCAGCAGCCCCTCTAATGCTTACCTGATCTCCCTCCGATCCAGCATTTTTCACAATAGCCTCGGCTGTCCCGGGACTCTCCCTTCTCATTGGCTGTGACAGCAGCGGGAGGCCATTGGCTCTGACTGCTGTCAATCAACAGCCAGTGACCCAGTGAGGAGAGAGCAGGGAGGCAGGGCCGAGTCGTGGCTCTATGTGTCTTATGGACGCAAAGAGGAGTGGCTTGGGAGTGAGCAGCAGCTTGGGAGCGAGTACGCAGCGGTGCCCCCAGGGCAAGCTGCTATCTCTGGGGGCTCTGCCGGAGGGGGAGGAGCCAGGACACTAGAAGGGGACCCGAAAAGAAGAGGACAGAAGCTGCTCTGTGCAAAACCACTGCACAGAGCAGGTGTCAGGAAAGGCGTTTCCATAATCTGCCTGGCAACAGCGGTGTCAGGAGAACGCCTGTGTTCGGAAGAACCATCCGGCGCATGCGCGCGCGATAGCGCAACCGGCGCGCGCACTCGCGCGGTGACAGCGCTTGGCGCCAGGATTGCCATTTAAACCATTCTGACACTCTGCTCCTTGCTGTCCGGTCTACAGCGTTCCTGAGACCCCTGCTATCTGACTTCTGATCTTGAATACCAGCTATCTGACCCGGCTCGCCTCTGATTATCCCTGCTTGCTGCCTGTCCTGATCTCGGCTTGTCCTGACTACTTCTTCTGATCACCCCTGAACCTAGTTGCTGCCCACCTGATGAACTGACCTGGCCTGGACTTGATCACTCGCACCTCCCTGCTGCTGCAGACCAGTCTCGGACTACAGTGCACCTCCCTGTGCCCTTCCTGTTGTTGCAGATCAGTTCTGGACTATAATACACCAACCTGCTGTTGTATCCAGTCCTGCACTACAGTGCACCTCCCTGCTGCTGCAGACCAGTCTTGGACTACAGTGCATCTCCCTGAGCCCTTCTTGCTGTTGCAGATCAGTTCTGGACTATAATACACCAACCTGCTGTTGTATCCAGTCCTGCACTACAGTGCACCTCCCAGCTGCCGTAAGCCTGCTCCAGTCTACAGTGCACCACCTGTTGCTGCATCGGCCCTCTACTCAGCTTACCCGCCAGGCACTTGTGCCCTTTGTCCTCCGGAGCCCCTGTCTGCTCTATCAGGGGTTCTCAAGCCAGAGGCTTACGAGAGGCCACTCCCTGCACGTTGGGCTCCACTACCAGGTACGTGACAGTACCGGACAGCCATGTCCGAGCACACGAAGGGAGGCTCTCCCATGGAGGATTTATGCCGTCACCTGGATGGACTTACCACGGCAGTCAGAAACCTGCAGGAAGGTTACACCCATTTGGAAGAGCGGGTCCAGACCCTGTCTACCACAGCCTCTGGTCCTTCTGGAGCCTCCCCTGCACCCTCAGTTGTCATGATGCCACCTGAACCCAGGGTCCCCACGCCAGAGAGGTTTTCTGGGGATCGCAGCAAGTATAGGGCCTTCCGCAATGCTTGTGAACTCTTCTTTGCTCTTCAGCCCAGGACTTTCTCCCTCGAATCCACCAAGGTGGGCTTTGTTATTGCCCTGCTGTCTGGCGAACCTCCTGGAACATAAGGACGTTTGCCTCAACCTCTTGAGTACCTTCTTTCAGGCAATGGACCTTCTCTATGAGGACCCGCAACTGGCAGCCACCGCAGAAGCAGCGTTATTCTCTCTACAGCAGGGTCGTAGGGCAGCAGAGGACTATGTGTCAGAATTCAGGCGCTGGAGTTCTGATACCAACTGGAACGACGCTGCCCTGTGACACCAGTTTCGTTTGGGTCTCTCTGAACCCCTAAAAGATGAGTTGCCCCGGGTCGGCATACCAGCCAGGCTTGACGCCTTAATCCTCCAGTCCATTCAGATTGATAGGCGGTTGAGAGAACAAAGAGCTGAGCGGACTTCGGGACCATCTCGCCCGGTGTGGATGCTACCACGTGTACCCAACTCTCCTCACTCCGCTCCTCCGACTCCCATGCGCTCCACTGCCGATACCTCCGAGCCAATGCAATTAGGGTTGCTCCGACCCTCACTCACTCCTGAGGAGCGGCAACGCCGGCAGGCCCACAATCTTTGCCTCTACTGTGGGGAACCAGGGCATTATGTGAGGATGTGCCCCACCAAGCTTCGCAAGTGCTCCTATCTCTCTTCTTCTGTCTCACCTGCTCAGTCTAACAATACCACTCACCTGACAATCTCCATCTCTCTACAGCTTCCAGGAAGGAACATCCGGGTCCCCGCCATTATTGACTACAGTGCTTGCAGCGGCTTCATGGACCTCTCCTTTGCCTTAAAACATCAAGTCCCTCTAAGGCCCAGATCCAAGGAGCTTGCTGTCCATTTAGCCGACGGATCGGCCATCAGATCTGGCCCTGTTACACGAGAAACAGTTCCCTTGAATACTAACATCGCTGACAATCACCAAGAGCTGCTCTGCCTGGATATTATTGAATCCCCTCTTTTCCCAATCATTTTGGGAATGCCATGGCTGAGGGCCCATAACCCACAGATCGTTTGGAACTCCGGAAAAACTCATTTTCTATCTCCTTACTGCCACTAACACTGCTTTCAAGAGTCCACCGACATTCCGTCTCCATTACTATGTCTAGAGAGTGATGTGGAGAGCTGTAAACTTGTCCCAGAGGCCTACCACAGCTTTCTGGATGTCTTCAGTAAAAAGGGTGCAGAGACTCTAGCCCCACATAGGCCCTATGAGTGCCCTATCAAACTCCTCCCTGGGGCAGAGGTTCCTTTTGGAAGGATCTTTCCCCTGTCCGAATTGGAGCTTGGGACCTTAAAGACGTATCTGGATGACAACCTGGAGAAGGGATTCATACATCCCTCCACCTCTCCCGCAGGAGCCAGAATATTCTTCGTAGAGAAGAAAGACCACTCTCTACGCCCCTGCGTGGACTACAGATATTTAAATACAATAACTATTAAGAACAGGTACCCCCTTCCACTGGTACCTGAACTGTTCCAAAGACTCGGAACAGCGGTCATCTTTACCAAATTGGACCTCCCTGGGGCCTACAACTTGGTCTGTATTCGGAGTGGCGACGAGTGGAAGACAGCGTTCTGTACCAGATTCGGGCACTTCGAATACCTGGTCATGCCCTTCGGCCTTTGTAACGCTCCCGCCACTTTCCAACACTTTGTGAATGACATCTTCAGAGACTACCTAGACCTATTCGTCATAATCTACCTAGACGACATTCTGATGTTCTCCTCTTCCCTGCCTAATCACCGTGAGCATGTCTGGAAGGTATTGACCCAGGTTCGCCAACATGGCTTGTACGCCAAACCTGAGAAATGTGAATTCGAACAGCGGAGTATCCAATTCCTAGGACTGATTATCTCGGTGGAGGACATTAAGATGGACCCCCAAAAGGTCACGGCCATCTTGGACTGGCCAGCCCCCACCGATAAGAAGGGGATCCAGCGCTTTGTGGGATTCGCGAACTTCTACCGGAAGTTTATTAAGGGATTTTCCACCATCATTTCCCCTATCACCAGTCTAACCAAACAAGGTACCTGGTTCCACTGGTCTCCTGAAGCTCAGGCCGCCTTCACCACCCTTAAGAACCTGTTCATCTCAGCCTCTGTCCTGAAGCACCCCGATCCGGCCTTACCTTACATTTTGGAAGTGGATGCCTCTGAGGTGGCGGTTGGAGCAGTGCTTTCCCAGAGACAGGGTCCCAAGGCCTTGTTGCACCCAGTTGCATTCTTCTCCCGTAAGCTAACGGAGGCTGAGAGGAATTACGATGTCGGGGACAGGGAACTTCTTGCAATAAAATCTGCACTCGAGGAGTGGCGCTATCTTCTGCAGGGAGCGGCACACCCTATCTTGATTTATACCGACCATAAGAATCTTGAGTACCTGAAATTGCCAAGAGACTAAGACCACGCCAGGCCAGGTGGGCACTCTTTTTTACTTGATTCTCATTTCATATTACTTACAGACCAGGGTCCAAGAACACTAAACCGGACGCTCTTTCCTGTATGTTTGCCGAACCCGAAGCTCTCTCACCTCCAGATACCATCCTAGCCCCCGGAAACTTCCTCTTACTGCAGGAAGATCTCTTGTCCCAAATCAGACAAGCTTCTTCGGAATCTCCTCAACCTTCAGACCTTGCCCTTCAGTTTAAGGATGGTCTGTTGTGGAACAAGGACAATATTTTTGTGCCTCAGCAATTACGGGTGGCGGTCTTGAAGTCCTGTCATGATCACCAACTGGCCGGCCACTTTGGTGTTCACAAGACCTCTGAGCTCCTCCAGCAGACATTCTGGTGGCCGCAGTTACTCCAAGATTGCAGGAGCTAGGTGGAGTCTTGCACCATCTGCATCCAAAACAAGGGCAGCAAAACCAGTGCCTGGGGGCTGTTAAAGCCACTACCTGTCCCGGAGAGACCATGGAGGATGATCTCTATGGACTTCATAGTCGAGCTACCTCCCTCAGAGGAGTTTACCACCATCTTTGTGGTAGTTGATAGGCTCTCTAAGATGACCCACTTCCTGCCTATGGTGGGTACCCCCTCGGCCTCCGAGACTGCTAAAGTTTTCATCAGGGAGATGGTGAGACTCCACGGCATACCTGCTAACATCACATCTGACCGTGGGGTGCAGTTTACATCAAGGTTCTGGAGAGCACTGTGCAGATCCCTGAAGATCGATCTTTTATTTTCCTCTGCATATCACCCCCATACCAACGGTCAAACAGAACGCACCAATCAAACGCTCGAGTAGTATCTGCGCTGTTTTTCAAGCTTCTCCCAGGATGATTGGGCTTCTCTATTGCCCCTTGCCGAGTTCGCTTATGATAACTCTGTTCATTCCGCCATCAAACAGTCTCCGTTCTTTGCAAACTATGGGTTCCACCCCTTGTTTTTGTCCAACAATATTCCAGAATGTCCAGTGCCAGCCGCCCAGGAAACTTTAGATTTCTTTTCAACCAATAACAAATTACTCCAGGAGACAATGACTAAGGCTCAGAAATATAACAAGGAGGTATTTGACAGAAAGAGGAGAGGGAAGCTCAACCTAGCACCTGGGGACCAAGTCTGGCTATCTACCCTGAATCTAAAACTGGCATGCCCATCCAAAAAGTTGGGTCCTAAATTCGTGGGCCCCTTCCAAGTAACGAGGAAGATCAATGAGGTGGCCTACGAATTAAAACTGCCAGAGTCCTTCCGGATCCATCCAGTTTTTCATGCGGTTCTGCTCAGACCTGCAGTCCCAGATCCCTTTACCAACCGGAACACCGGTCCCCCTGAACCAGTGCTCATCAATGGGGAGGAGGAGTTTGAGGTGGAGTCCATCCTGGATTGCAGGAAGAGACACAACCAGATTCAGTACCTGGTGAAATGGAAGGGCTACGGCCCAGAGGAGAACTCATGGGAACCGGAAACGAATGTCCATGCTGGAAGGCTGATTAGGGACTTTAAGAGGTCTCACCCAGACAGGATGGCCCGGCTGGGCATCCGGAGGCTGCCCCTTGGGGGGGACAATGTCAGGAAAGGCGTTTCCATAATCTGCTTGGAAACAGCAGTGTCAGGAGAACGCCTGTGTTCGGAAGGACCATCCAGCGCATGCGCGCGCGCTATATCGCAACCGGCGCGCGTGGTGACAGCACTTGGCGCCAGGATTGCCATTTAAACCATTCTGACACTCTGCTCCTTGCTGTCCGGTCTACAGTGTTCCTGAGACCCCTGCTATCTGACTTCTGATCTTGAATACCAGCTATCTGACCCGGCTCGCCTCTGATTATCCCTGATTGCTGCCTGTCCTGATCTCGGCTTGTCCTGACTACTCTTCTGATCACCCCTGAACCTAGTTGCTGCCCACCTGATGAACTGACCTGGCCTGGACTTGATCACTCGCACCTCCCTGCTGCTGCAGACCAGTCTCGGACTACAGTGCACCTCCCTGTGCCCTTCCTGTTGTTGCAGATCAGTTCTGGACTATAATACACCAACCTGCTGTTGTATCCAGTCCTGCACTACAGTGCACCTCCCTGCTGCTGCAGACCAGTCTCGGACTACAGTGCACCTCCCTGTGCCCTTCTTGTTGTTGCAGATCAGTTCTGGACTATAATACACCAACCTGCTGTTGTATCCAGTCCTGCACTACAGTGCACCTCCCAGCTGCCGTAAGCCTGCTCCAGTCTACAGTGCACCACCTGTTGCTGCATCGGCCCTCTACTCAGCTTACCCGCCAGGCACTTGTGCCCTTTGTCCTCCGGAGCCCCTGTCTGCTCTATCAGGGGTTCTCGAGCCAGAGGCTTACGAGAGGCCACTCCCTGCACGTTGGGCTCCACTACCAGGTACGTGACAGCAGGTAAGCAAAACATGTTCGTTATTTAAAAAACAAAGCAAAAAAAAATGAAGTTTTAATACCACTTTAACATTCCCTACAGCAGTAGATCACTGCTGCCAGTATATAGTGTGTATATGTATATCTTAAATATAAATAAAAAGTTATCCCCAGCTCCCTAGAATGTCATTGGATGGTCTTTATAAAAACACATACCTTTTTCTCAGGAGAATCTATTGTCTTCCAATCATTGGCTTTTAGCTGGTGCAACTTGTCAAACTTCATGCTTACATCTTCAATCGATAACTGCAACAAGTCCCAAAATCCTGCTAAGTCTTGTGATGTTGGCCTGGGCATAGCACTTGGATCCTTATTTTAATAAGACATAATAATAGAATGTCAGTATGACCCTTTCATACACACAGTGTTACCAATCTTACCTGTTTAGCTCAAAACTTGTTGCAATAATGCTATATGAAAATCTCTAAATAATACAGCAAATTATCATTCTTTTCTACTATTGTCTTGTCTATACAAAATTATTTAATATTATATTACATCAGAAAATGTGTGCCCATTCATAAAAGAGTTTATTTAGGCACATTTTGGTCTCAGGTACTATACTGCTGCTTAATCACAGAGTATTTTAGCTGGAAATGTATTATTTGGCCTGGTGGGTTAACATGGATTGGGGAAATAGATGAGATAAATGGGCACCTGATTGCCGACCAGGAAGCATAAAGGAAAGGGGCAGAGGGGAAAGGACCATTGGACATAGCAGAAGAGGCAGAGTAGGACCTGGCAATTAATGGAAAGAGAGACAAGGTAGAGTGTGAGCAGATTCAATAAAGGAGAGTGAAAAAATGCAGAAAACAGATAATCGTGAATGGCAACTGTTTGAGTTCCACTGGAAAAGGATGCAGCAGCAGAGCTGGACATGGACAGGAGGTCGAAAAAAAAGAAGGCAGATTTTGGAATAGGCACGTATGAAGTTCAATTTCTCCCTCTTTGGAGAAGGTGCACCCTTTTGGAGGGTGTGCTGCATTTCATACCCTTTCTCCTGATGTGTGAAGTTGTGGTGCAAGTATTTGCACTAGTTATGACACACCTCTGACAGGGTGTGGGACATGAGGGTGGTTCTTTATGGGAATGGACATTGCTTATTATATGTGGGGCGCCTGCATATTTACTAAACGTCAGTCAGAATTTATTACTATTTGCTCACAGGTTGAGTTTCAGTCTACCTTCTTGTATTTTAAAAAGAGATTGTAACTTTCCTATTCACTACTGGAGGATTTTTTCCTCCGTGAATGAGCATAGCAGAAAGGCACACATACTTCTGTAGCCGGTATGTACTTTTAAAACTGGTGAGGACACCAGTGATGCATAGTTTCCTGCGGCCCAGCAGGTGGCGCTGTCACTTTGGCCCGGGGGTTGAACCATCGCTGCAGTGCTGTACCCTTTGTGACCTCTCGCAGCGGTTGTAGGGCGGGGCGGGGAACCCACCGTGCTTGCTGGGAGAGGGTATAAAGGGGGCGGACATCTTCGCCACGAGGTGCGAGTCCCGGGCACCTTCAGCCTGAGGGCGGTTGTTGCGGTCGGTGTCCAGGTGGCCTAGGCCTGGACACCTGGAGTTCGTGTTCCATCCCAGACACCTTCAGTCTGGGGTGAGATACTCAGCCGGATGCCTGGGGCCCAGTACCTTCCGCTGGGTCCCGCGAGGGAGGGATCGTCCTAGGGGGCCCAGGGAGTGGGGCACCCGAATCCAGAGGCGTAAGGGACAGGAGGAGGGACTCACCCGAAGACCTGGTGCAGCAGATTGCCAGTGCCGGGTGAACCTCTGGAGACCGCCCGGAGGGATATCTTTCCCAAACAGGGGCCAAGTTCAGTGAGGAAGTTCAGTCCACGTTCAATGACCGGTGGCAGCGGTCCAACTATTCCAATCAGGTCAGTGGCAGAGACCTGCTATTAGGCCTGTGGCAGGGGCCTCAACAGTTCACCCGGTCGGTGGCAGCGACCAAAACTCACGGTCGGTGGCTGAGACCGTGCGCCAGGCCTATTCGCTAGCACAGGAATAGGAGAGTTCAGTTCGGCCTGGGCCTACTCGTTCCCACACCCCCATGTTCGTCTGTTATTGGAAGTCCAACTGATGGTGTTCACCGTATTGTACGAGAAATAAAGAAGTGTTGGACTTTTGATTGGTGTGGGGCTCTATTATTGGCAGACACGTCTCCATGGAACAACCGAGGCTTCGTATGCAGTGGACAGACCCGTAGGTAAATCAATTAACTCTGCTCAACCCTCCTACACACACAAGGGGAGAGCTTGGCGTAGTGTTCCTGCACTCTCCTCTCCCAGGTACCCCTAGACACAAGCCCCTCTCATACGAGGAATAGCAGAGAGGGAGAGTGAGGCTCCGTTACACGTGGGGGCTCTGGTCCAGGATGTGTTCGTGCTACAATGGAGCTGGAGTTGTTGGAATTTGAAAGTGTCTGCCCGAAAGAGTTCAGAGTAGGTCGGCCATATTGGCCACTGCGCCATCAGGCACACCCTCCCTGCTCAGTTCGTGGGCGTGACCCAGGGAAGGAGAAAGCCCGCGAACTGGAGTGCAAGAAGGGAGGAGTCCAATCGTGTGAAGGATTACACGTGGGGACTTTGGCGCCAACAAGGCAGTGCGCAATGGATCAGCAGAGAGTCGCCATGTTCACTAATGCATCGTGGATTCCTATTCATCCCACTAACACGAGTCTGACTACCGCTGCTCCAATAACGGATACGGGGATTCGGCCAAAGCCCCGGGGACGATTCGCCCTGTACTCATGCATGGACGTTGAGGCCCTGGGTTTGATTTGTCCCGGCTGTTCGGGACTGGTGTGTCAGCTAAAGCTATTCGGGCGCTGCGAGGCCTGCGGAGAGTTCCTATTTGAGGTGGAACCAACCATTGAAAAACCCAGAACCATCCACCTCAACCGCGCTACAGGCCACACCACTCAAGAAGGAGGAATCGCTGCTTTTACAGCCATCCCTGTGCGCACTGCAGCGACCGCAGGGGAGGTCGCAATCACTGAGGTACGGGAGAAATCCGAGGATGTTGACTCGGTTGCCACTGTTTCCCAGCGTCCACCGCCAAAGAGGAAGACCGGCTTGGTTGCCCCGTCCAGCGGTTGCGGTGGATCACCCTGCTTGCCTACGCCCGCCCCGGATGGATCCGGTCGGAAGAGTCCCGGACATCCCTTCTCCACTTTGGGCCAAGGTAAGCCGGGCAAAGGGACTTGGTGTTGGGGCGGAGGTGTCGGGGAGTCACGGCCCTGTGTGCCCGCGGGAGGTAGCAATTCAGCCTCCACTACAGGCTACTTGCCCGCGGAGGAGTGTGACACCTCCGACCTAGAATCGCTCTCCGATCCGGGAGACGATGTCATCATAGATGAACTTTTTGCAAAGAAGGGCTGGGACAAGATGCCTCTCTCCTCGTCCCGCAGAGTCAGGGATCCACCCATGTCTACAGGGGATAGTACACCCCGGGTGGAGGCACCAGCGCCTGAGGAGGGATCCCGTCCCCAGTCTGCCCTTCTACCTCCGGTGCCTCCTGCATCTGGCACCGGGGAAAAGAGACTGTTGTTGCGGCCGCCTATGCCTAGAGTGGAGGTGGTCAAGGCACCTCGTCACCTGCACGCCATCGTCTTACCGGGTGAGGGAGACCGGGCCACTATGCCTCCGCTGGTGAGACTTCAGCCTCTCTTCGGCCAAAAAGTTGCTAACGAATACGGGTGGGAGTACCCGTATTTACCCGAGGAGCTTCTGTATGAAGTGGAAGTCTGCCGGGAACGCTGGTACAACGAATTTGTGTGGACACACCTTCAGGTCCCACATGCCCGCAGGTACCTCGCATGTTCCCCTAAAGCCTCTCAGCGGTTCAAGGACTGCAAGTTAGAATGGATGTTGGGTCGGCACATCCACGCAGACAAGGTGTTAATTCGGCGCAAAGAGGGTGAGGATGTCGAATACCATATAGAGACAATGGACCAGCACTTGAAACCCCTTGTCTTGCTGCACCCAAAGTTCTATTTGTAGAGAAAAAAAAGGGACTCCGTTCTTGCTTTGTCTTGTTACTGCTGAACTTTCCGGGGTTGTTTCCCGGGAAAACCCAGTGACTATACCCGTGCTATGGGTGTTTGTGCTCTCTGGAGGAATTGAAGGACTGTTGCCGTTGTTCTTCATTCTTCCATCCCACAAAGTGATTATGGACTTTGGGGTAGTTAGAGAAAAAGAAAAAAAAATAGGATCTTCAACCAGTGCAGTTACCGCGACACTGTCACCAGGTGGCAGTGTTGCGCATCGATATTCACTGTTCACTCACACACTTAGAGAAGGAAAGGGTTTCTCTGCGGAGAGGTTCTTTCATTCTTACACAAACATATGTGTCAGAGATATGTGTGTTTAACGTTTCTTTTCCACTCTGCAGGAGAACACCTTATCAAGACCACTGAGAAATGGGTGGGTCTTAGTCAGGATGGGGGGGAAGGAATGTTGATGTGAACATGTGATTCTGATAATGTGGTTATGTGTTGTTTGTTTCCTTCCCTTTCATGTCAGGTTCAGGCACAACTGTTTAGTTAGTTTTCAAAACTTTTGTATTTTTGAAATTCGTTAGTCGGTTTCTGGATCAGGCTATGATGGCCCTTTTTGGGCATGGTTTGCTCCAGACACTTGGGACCAGTGTCAAATAACACGGGGGAGAGTGTAGCGGATATGTACTTTTAAAACTGGTGAGGACACCAGTGATGCATAGTTCCCTGCAGCCCAGCAGGTGGCATTGTCACTTTGGGCCCGGGGGTTGAACCATCGCTGCAGTACCGTACCCTTTGTGACCTCTCACAGCGATTGTACGGCGGGGCGGGGAACCCGCCGTGCTTGCTGGGAGAGGGTATAAAGGGGGCGGACATCTTCGCCACGAGGTGCGAGTCCCAGGCACCGTCAGCCTGAGGGCGGTTGTTGCGGTCGGTGTCCAGGTGGCCTAGGCCTGGACACCTGGAGTTCGTGTTCCATCCCAGACACCTTCAGTCTGGGGTGAGATACTCAGCCGGAGGCCTGGGGCCCAGTACCTTCCGCTGGGTCCCGCGAGGGAGGGATCGTCCTAGGGGGCCCAGGGAGTGGGGCAACCGAATCCAGAGGCGTAAGGGACAGGAGGAGGGACTCACCCGAAGACCTTGTGCAGCAGATTGCCAGTGCCGGGTGAACCTCTGGAGACCGCCCGGAGGGATATCTTTCCCAAACAGGGGCCAAGTTCAGAGAGGAAATTCAGTCCACATTCAATGACCGGTGGCAGCGGTCCAACTATTCCAATCAGGTCAGTGGCAGAGACCTGCTATTAGGCCTGTGGCAGGGGCCTCAACAGTTCACCCGGTCGGTGGCAGCGACCAAAGCTCACGGTCGGTGGCAGAGACAGGCCTATTCGCTAGCACAGGAATAGGAGAGTTCAGTTGTGCCTGGGCCTACTCGTTCCCACACCCCCATGTTCGTCTGTTATTGGAAATCCAACTGATGGTGTTCACCGTATTGTACGAGAAATAAAGGAGTGTTGGACTTTTGATTGGTGTGGGGCTCTATTATTGGCAGACACGTCTCCATGGAACAACCGAGGCTTCGTATGCAGTGGACAGACCCGTAGGTAAATCAATTAACTCTGCTCAACCCTCCTACACACACGAGGGGAGAGCTTGGCGTAGTGTTCCTGCACTCTCCTCTCCCAGGTACCCCTAGACACAAGCCCCTCTCATACAAGGAATAGCAGAGAGGGAGAGTGAGGCTCCGCTACACTTCCTTTTAGATCCAAACCCTCAAGAGCAAAACAAAGATGGTTTGGTTTAGACTGTACCAGTAAAAGTGGCGGATTATGAAGAAATCACATACGAGTGACATATAGTTTGCTAATGTATATGAGATTCATGTGAACATCAATAACAGTGAAAGGAAAGGGGTTTTTACCTTTTCAAAAAGTTATTGTACTTAGCAGGGCAGTTACAACCCTTATAAATAGGTTTTCTATAGGCGTGGATGAGGCAAGCCACTGTTCATACTTCCCAACTATCCCAGATTCCGTGGATGCTGGGATTTTGTGGAAATCCTGAGACAGTTGGGTGGTATTAACACTGGCTTGCCTTATCCACTCCAATGCTGCAAGAGTGTGTTAGAACAATGAAGGAATGTGCATGATGAATATGTATACTGTATATGACAAGTTTTTTTTTAGATCCTAATTAAAGTATTTGTATGCTTGCCAGAAATCTCCCTAAAGGTTTAGTGATCTTTGCATGATGTACTATATCGGTGTACTGTATTCCACAATGCAGGTGCTGTAAAAAAATGTCAATGTTCATAAAACCTTTTTTAATAGTTTTTTTTACTAATGTAATTATGCTATATTTCCACTAGATGGCAGTGCCACACTCTTCTATTAAACATTGAACCAATTCTTCACTATACAGTACTATAATACAAATACTGTATATTTGGCACAAATGGTACATATTAAGTTTAATCTCCTGACCAAAAAAGTTAAAGTGATTGTAAGCCTTTGTTATGTTAAATAATAAAAAAAAAAACGAACATGTCATACTTACCTCCACTGTGCACTTGTTTTGCACAGAGTGGTCCTGATCCTCGACTTCTGGGGTCCCTCGGCGGCTCTCGCGGCTCCTCCTCTCATTAGATAACCCCCTAGGAGAAGCGCTCTCCCAGGGGGTTACCTTACGGGCGCGCTCCCGAGTCCAGCAGTCCAGCTCCAGAGTCCAGCGTGCTCTTTTTGTTGGTAAAAAAAAGGACATCAATTTTATTTGGGTACAGCATTGCACGACCGCGCAATTGTCTGTTAAAGCAACGGGGCAAATCCTAGTAGTTAAATGATCACAGAGGTATCTTAGGTATATGCCCTAACTAAGATTTAAAAAAATGCTTAGTATAGGTTAAAAAACTTCTGGCAGTCACCGGTCCCCCAGCCCCCCCCCCCTTTACTTAAAGTGGAGCTCCACCCTAAATAGCAACTTTTGCTATTTGGAACCCTCCCCCCCTCCGGTGTCACAATTGACACCTTTCAGGGGGGAGGGGGGTGAAGATACCTGTCTAAGACAGGTATTTTCACCCACATCCGGGAGTCCTGTCTCCGGGAATCTGCGGGAGTTACGTCACTTCCCGCAGACTTCCCTTGGTGTTCTGGGAGACACTCGGCTCCCAGAACACAGGAGCACCAATCAGAACGGCGCAGCGCGACTCGCGCATGCGCCGTAGGGAACCGGGCATGAAGCCGCAGGGCTTCACTTCCTGGTTCCCTCAGCGAGGATGGCGGAGGGAGCAGCAGAGCGACGAGCGGTCGCTCGTCCTCTGCTGCGGACGTCGCTGGACTCCAGGACAGGTAAGTGTCCAAATATTAAAAGCCAGCAGCTGCTGTAGCTGTAGCTGCTGGCTTTTAATTTTTTTTTTTCCGGTGGAGCAACCCCTTTAACTGAGCCCCGTATTTCCCTTGGCAGAGACGCGCTTTCCCTCTCTGCACGGGGTCCTGGCTCTTGATTGGATAGATTGATAGCAGCGAAACCATTTGGCCTGCCCAGAGTCCTAACCTCAACCTGATAAAACACCTTTGGGATACTTTAGAGCGGAGACTGTGAAGCCAGGCCTTCTCGTCCTTATCAGTGCCTGACCTCACAAATTCGCTTCTGGAAGAATGGTCAAACATTTCCATAGACACACTCCTAAAGCTTGTGGACAGCCTTCCCAGAAGAGTTGAAGCTGTTATAGCTGCATAGGGTGGGCCAACTCATTATTGAACCCTACCGACTAATACTGGGATGCCATTAAAGTTCATGTGTGTAAAGGCAGGCGTCCCAATACCTTTGGTAATGTAGTGTATATTTGGGTGAAGGTCTAACGTGGCACTGGCTTTTCAAAACGATAGCACAAATATGGTTGAAAAAAATCAAATTCAGTTTGGCTAAACTACTATTGGTCTGACGTCTGTATTTTAGGGGTTAAAGAGGAACTGCAGTCTGCTCACATAATTTGTAATAAAAACATCTTGCCATTCTGAAGCTTTCCTCCAACCACTTTGCATATTATTTTATATATATTGTGACTCTGTACTTGCCAATGATGCTGCATAAATCTCCCTCCACTGAGTCTAGCTGCATCCATTTTAACTGTGGGCAGCTGAAGCTGCTGCCTGTTCACTTCCTGGATTTACACAGACACACAGCTCCAGCTTTGCAGCTTTCATTGGCCCTCTTATGACTCACTCCCCCTCCTTTCCTGGCAAACTCTCAAGAGCATGAGAGAGAGAGAGAGCTGTGCATGATGTCATAAGCCTAGGCTAATGACCAGACAAGAAACAAAAAGTGGGCTGTAAAAGGTATTAACTGGCAGAAAAAAAAACGTTTTACTAGCCAAAGTTAAAACAACAAGGGCAGAAGATTTAATAGATGGAAAAATGAAAAAATTACTGAAGGTCTGCTTTAACTTACATGCAGCTATAGTTCATTGCAGTCTCTAAATACTTTAACTGGAAACAAAAACTTTAATTCAAATATATTACTTAACAGCCAAAAGGGATATGAATCCACTTTGTGTGCACCAAGTCAACCCCTGATATTGCCTTGTAAAAGTAGCAGTGACATAATCACTATGCTCTACATGGCCTGTTCGGAAAGCAAAGCTGTGAGAGGGACCCACAAGGCTCCATAGAGGTTGCCTGTAGATAACTGCTGGAGGGGACAAGGCCAGTCTCCCTGCACAAGGAGAGACAGCAGCAGTGACTGGTTTTTTTACAGGAAGCTGCTTCACAAAAGCAACGTTTTACTCTGGATTATTGCACAGATCTAGAAGAAAAACACAAAGCACACCAAGATACAAGTAAAATGAACATGACTCTTGTATTTAGACAATATTTTCGTATCCTGGAGTTATGCTTTAATATGCCTTCTCAAGATAAACGTTTTTTCTAATTTATAGAAATTGTATTTATTTAGAAATGATAAATACCTTTTTTTCTTTTTTTTATAAATTATAACATGACTTCTGTTCTCAGCTTCATAAGGAGCTTGGAGAGGTGAGGGTGGAGAAACAGCAGCACACTGATCTTCCCAGTGAATGGCTGTGCAGGGGGTGTTTCAGCACAAGTCTTTGCCATTGAATTACAGACAGGCTGTTCTCCCAGCACAGTTAGAAAACTGACCATGCTAGAAATGAGAGTACATCTATACCAGTGTGGTCAGTTTGAAATCGGAAAGTAGGGGGGCTGGTAGGATCAGCAGGTATTTCACACAAAGGAAGAAATACAAAGCAAACAGAATACTTTTTTAACACAAGTACATGGTACAACAGACACGTATCAGGAATATGAAATACTGGCATAGCATTATCTTTAACGATAAGTGTTGTACTACTTTCTGAACAGTTCATATGTAAAGATGTTTCTGGTTATTTCTAAAAGATTTGACCCTGGGTCACCTCTGTTATAGCATCATGCTAAAGAATTATCACAGGTGTAAGAAAAGTTGATGCAAAATGACATACATAAGTTTTTCTTATTTATAATTTTGCAGAAGTGACTTACCAGATTTTGCTGACAAAGCCAATAAAATTGCTGAAACTTCTGTGACATGAGCAGCTGTGCACTTCCCACTGCACTCCGGATTTTACCTAGATCTAAACACAGAAGCAAAATATAAGTTGATCCTAAAAAAAAATAGCAATCAACAACAGCAATGTTTGATTTAATTAAAATATTTAATAATGTTGTGGCTGAGAGTGTCTACTTCCCAACAACCAAAATGATATATTGGGTGACCATCAAAAAAGTTCCTTCCCTTTCTTCTGATTAAGACCACTCGGGGAGGGCAGGGATATAGCTGGTGGAACAGTAACTTGGTGTATTGCATTAGAAGTCACTGGGTAGCAGAAAACGTGGCTTCTTCAAGAAGATCTTAAACTTTATTGGTAATGGTGTAGTAGCTGAGAGAAAAGTACAGCTGTGTCTGTTGGATCTATTCCGCAACCGGTGGGCAATCCTCTGAATGCAATACCTTTGTGTGTGTCCTCCTCTTTGCAACAAAATGTGCTCTGTCTTCCAGGTTGAATCATTTCCCAGTTTCATTAAACCCAGGTGTATAAAGTTAGGTATACACTGAGTTTTTCTTCATTTAACAAGTGGGTTAAAGTAGTTCTAAAGGCAGAAGGTTTTTTTCATCTTAATGCATTCTATACATTAGGTTAAAAAAACCTTCTCGGGGCGGCTTCCCCCTCAGCCCCCCTAATGTGAGTCTCATCTCATTCCAGCAATGTGCATGAGGGCAACGGCTCTCTTGGGTCTCTCTCTCTCTTCATCGGCTCACACAGCAGCTGTTTATTACAGCCAGTGAGCCAATGAGGAGAGAGCGGGGGGTGACGGGAGTGAGCCACGCTCTGTGTCCATATACTGGAGCATGGCTCGAGAGCCCCCATAGCAAAAGTCTTGCTGTTGATGGCAAGACCACCAGCGGTCCAAAAAAGAAGAGGATCAGGGCTTCTCTGTGCAAAACGATTGCAAAGAGCAGGTAAGTATAACATGTTTATTTAATTTTTTTTTAAATACAACCTTTAGAAACCCTTTGAAAGCAAATAAACTCACAAATTCCTGCATCAACACAATCCTTGTAGAAGCAGGGATCTCCTCTGCTGCACTATTGTATTCTGACAGCAGGACACCCCCACCCACCCCGGTCAGAATACAATGATCAGTGATGCATCCATTGAATTTCAATAAGTGTATACCCAGCAAGGAAATATTGTTTTACATACAAATAGTAAAGTAGTATTATGGGAGGTAGTTCTGACTAAAACCAGAGACTAACCTTACTTGCAGAGCATTTATACATATTTTGATGCTTTGATTTCTTGGTCAGTTTCTTACTGTGGAGTTGGAAGTGATTTTTTTTTTTCCCATAAAATTTTTATTAGAGTATTCAGGTATACAGAGATCACGATGCAGCCTGTAAGTATGACCAAACTAAATTGGATCTAGTAAAGATTTTTTTTGATTTAACTAATTTTATCCTTCTATATTCTCTTTTGTAGCCTGATCATTTTGCCCCTCCTGCAGTCACAAAATGACCACTTAAAATCTGTCATTGGTGACAATTTTTAACATACACAAAAATTGAAAATCGCTTTGATGAAAAGCTAACCTTTGGTTGGATGGGTAAGCACATATAACATATCCCAAGGTAGATGGCAGGAATGCAACAATATTTGATTGTATAATCATTTTTATATATTGTGTTTATCTTATACAGCCTAAAATATATCAGCAACACTTCTCCAGAGGAAGCCCCTCATCGGCGAAACATGTTGAGAAAGTAAAATCTGTATAGCTGTTACGAAATACGGACAAAAAGACCTTGTTGTAAAACATAATATATAACATAATTTTTTTATGTTTTTAATTGTAACACAAATAAAGTTGTCATTTTTTTTTTTAAACTTACATTTTTTTTTGTCTTGTATAATTGCACCTCAAAAATTCTGTACCATTTTTTGTTAATTTGAACTAATACTGGGATTTGCTGACTAAACAATATCCACCTTCTAGCCAAATTATAAGTTTTTTTTTAAGACCTCTCCTCCTGCCACTGACTTTCCTATTTATTTTTATTTTTTTTAAAGGTTTAAGACTCTCCTATTTCTAGGTTGGCAAGGCAACCATGATACCGGTGGAGAAGACTCCTCCTATAACAATCCTTAGGAAAGCAGTATCGCTCACCTGCTCCATGTTTACGGTGGCTGGCTCAGCTCTTTGTCCAGTTTTAACCACTATTCTTTTGTCAGAAACACTCACCCAGTAGGCTAAACCTTTATGCCAAGGACTGGGTAATAAACAGGTCTCCCCAATCTACTTGGAATAGGTTAACCAAATAGTTCAGGGCCTCAAGTGCGTGTGTGCTGTGTCCTTAGATGCAGCTCGACTGCTTTCCAAGCTCTCCATCTCAGCTGTGGTAATCTAAAGGAGTCCTCTGGCCATGGGACCAGATGTCAAAGAAAGCCTTGGCTGATATGCCCCTCCAGGGTGAGCAGCTTTTTGAGACAACCCTGCACAACATTATTAAGAATCTTAGGAGAGTGAAGAGTACATTTCTCCTGCAATCTAGAAAAGGGGAGTATCCGGGTCACAAGCAGGATCCCTCCTTCTGCACACAAGTGGATTTTTCGTTTACCAGGTTCCTCAGACAAGGGATCAAAGCCCTTCAAGGGTCCTGCAGGTGGTGCACAAGCTCACTAAGCCTGCGTACAAGTCTTTCTTGGCATGATGGCTTGCCCCAACCTGTTTTCAGGGTGGAGGGTCGCCTTCGTTGGTTCACGGGTCCATGGACCTCTCCTCAATCTGATTCTCTGAGGCTACAAAATAGAATTTCTTTGCTATCCACCAGACAAGCTCTTTCTTTCCAATCTTCTTCTTTCACTGTCTTGTCTACAGGCTCTTTATTGGGCGGTGCAGTATCTGCATCTCCAGGGCTTGATAGCTCCTGTTCTGGACCCAGGAGATTTTGCTCCAACCTGATTACGGTACCAAAAAAGGAAGGTCTGATACTGGACCTTAAGGCCGTGAACTGCTCTGAAATGTACTCCTGGAATTCATCCTTTTGGTGGTGGCCTCCTTTCATTAGGGGTATTTCCTGGCTTCCATAGACACCAAGGATGTATAATTACACATTCCCATCTAAGCCGGGCACCAGCGCTTCCTGCGCTTTGTAGTTGGGATGTGTATTATTTTTTTTTGCCGCTGCCGTTTGGTATGGCCTCTGCTCCCTGGGTGTTTACCAAAGTGCTGGCTCTGGTCCTGGCTTGGCTGAGACAGCAGGGGATTGCTGTTATACAATCTCTGGATGACCTACTCCTATGAATGGAATCTGTGCACTAATTGACATTGTGACGATCACATGCACACTCTTCAGGAGTTTGGCTGGGCTTTGAACCTTAGGAAGCCGTCTCTGACCCCGTCTAGGCATCTGGTATATCTGGGGCTGATCCTTGACTTGGCACAGGCCAAGGTGTTCCTCCAGCCGGACAAGCTCCAGACTGCGGTTTGGTTGCTGCTGTCCCACAAGTGGTCCCCTCTGAATGCAGGTTCTGGGCCTCATGGCGTCTACCTTTGAGGCGGTCCTATGTGTGTAGATCCACATGAGGGTCATCTGAATGAGGACATTATCCTTCTGTCCCTGTGTCCTCATCCTTCACTACTTGGATGTGTTTTGGGTGTATCTGTCGGCTACAACCTCCTTTCAGATGTCTGGCTCTCTCCTTTCAGATGTCTGGCTCTCTTTTTGTGATTGCAGACAGCCCTTGAAAAGGCTTGGCGGTCTCATCTACTATTATTTCTCAATGAATCAGGCAGATGGTGGTTCATGCCACTCTCTTCTGTCACGGCACACTCCACCAGGGCGGTCAGTGCCGCCTGGGTGTACCGACATCAGACCTCTGTATCTGAAATTTGCAAGGTGGCTAGCTGGTTGTCTGTGTACACCTTTACCAAGTTATACAAAGATATTTGGGCACCTTTTGGGAGGGTTCTTCAGTTTTGTTGCATGTTCTTTTTCTGTTTGCCCAATCCTCATTAAGGCACTGCTTTGGGACATCCCTACGGTCAAGATTAAGAATAACTTATTACTCAACGTAAAATCCCTTTCTCTGAGTTCATTGATGAACACAGCACCCACCCCTCTTGGAGGTTATTTTTTAACACTATACTGCTTTGTGATGAACTGAGCTGCCTATGGCAGAGAGGGGGCTGACTTCTAGCTAGGACTTTCCAAGGATGGTGCTGTGTTCTTTTTTTCGGCCTAGTTCCACTACTCCTGAAGGTTAAGATATAATCCTACACTCAATATTAAGAAGAGCCATTGAAATGAAAACAAGCTGTAATTTAATGCCATTAGCATGAGCTTTCTATTATAATCTTCAGCAGTTATCGGTCTTGATTCCTCACGATCATGGCACAGACATTGCTTTCTCAGAACTATGGGCATTTTCCTCTAATGTTTGTTATTTTGTAGTTGAATTATTCGATTTGACTGGCTGCTGCTTTGCCAATAAACCTGTGATGTGACGCTTAACCCCCACCTGCAACATTTCTCTCATGGAAAAGTTCTCACCAGTTCCATTAAGAAGATCACCAACACATCTTTTGCGTGCTCTTAAAAACTTGTCTGTAAATGCTTTACACATTCTCTAAATCTCATCACCCACCTTTTTTTTAACATGCTTCCCCATATAAGCAGTTACAAATCACCCCTCAGAATAAAGCCTTTCACATATGGCTTGTTCACTGCTCCATTACAAAGCACTTTTCCCATAAAATATAAGAGATCCTCTTTTCATTTATTTCAAATCATGTATTGGTGTCCCTATGTGTATCATACTGACTACATATTTACCTGCCTATTGTGTAGTGGACTTGCACAGTATGACAGTATAAATATAAGTTATATATTTTGATATAAATATCAAAGTAAACTAGAGTGATAATAAGTTTAAAAAATAAAGGGGATTAAAATTCATACTTAACGCAATTTAGTAAGGCACATTTTAGGATTAACAGTGTTATTTTGAGTTAAAAATACAAATTTCTTTATATGAGTAAAATCACTGCTTGAAAACTCTCTTATACCTAAAGGTTTAGCATTGGTTTAGCTCCCTCATGAAGCCTAAAGTCGAGGCAGCAGAGATGACACGATCTCCGGCTAGCAAGAACATTAAGGGTGTTTCATGTAATTAGTGACTACAGAGTCTATTCTTTTTAGATAGTCAGAACAAGTCTGATAGAAATGCAAGGAATTACACAGCCTTGCAATACTAAGCATTAAGTAGTGTATACAAAATATAATGAGTGATTATGGCTTTTATCGTATAGATATGTACTTAAAAAATGTACACAGAAGCAAGGGTTTTAAAACATTAGTAGGTAAAACATTATTAATGTTAGTAATTTGTTCCCGTGGAGCCCCTTAGGTCCAGGGCACAATTTAAGATTAAGTCCTGCCCTTTTGCTGGGCTAAGTCCTGCCAAATGCCAGAGCTTCAACTGCTCATGTAAAAGTGGAATTACGACAGTAATAAGTGTCACAATGGGTGGGGCTTAATCTCAACTTGGAGAAATGTCAGGGCTCAATTAATTTAAAGACAGGTACCTGTATTGATTATTGATTTTTGTGTCCATGCATAAAATAGTTTAGTTCAAACTAAGAAAATATTTGTGAGAATATTCCATGTCGAATACCTTGTTTTTTATACTGTATTTTAAATAAATGGAATTACGCTATATTTACGCTATATTTCCCTTTCTTTTGTTATTTATTACTATACATGAGCACACCTTTACCTGCAATTAAGGAGCCACGGAGAAGGACTACAAAGCCCAGTATCTGAGACATATACACAAGCGCATAGCAGCTGATTAGTGGGCACAAAGGAGGGGAGCACGGACTGCACCAATTTATGTTTACAGCACTTGGCACTTTATGCACAATGGAAGTTTAATTAAGAAGATCACTATTAACGATGGACATTGTTTGGATATTTGATGCATTTAAGTCATGACTTTGTTCACTTAATAATGTGTTTTATGAAATTGGTTTATATATATTTTTACTAGCACTAGGATTGATCATTGAGTAGCACTCTTTACACACACGCATATGATTTAAAGGTACTACACCTTGAAGGAGCAGCAACCCCATAAATTGTTTATTCATTTAATTTATTTTTACATAATTTTGGCGCATATCCTAAGCGTATATAAATTTACATTTGTGAGAGTGCTTTATGCTTTGTAAAACAAATAGCTGTGTAGACGTAATTTTTTAGATAACATCTGTTTTTTTTTTGTTTTTTTTTAGCTAGTAGACTTAGAGCAAAACAGTTAATAAATGGTGTCTTGTCTTTTCTGAAACACGGCATTTTTATTTTATTTTACTATGAGTGACGCATGACTTGGCACCTGTGTAATAAATAATTACAATGAAGTGTCTTGAAGGAGGAAAAAAATTACCTTTAATTAACTATTTAAACATTTTATTTACCCATACATCATAAATGTCAAGCAAATGTGATTAAAGCAAAATTGTAATGCATTTTCATTTTGTGTTGCTCTACTATGTACACAAAGACAATTTGTGATGTGCAGTTCACATTTTTATATTATAACATTGCTTCATATTTAATGTTTGTGAATTATCTTTCTCCCTGCATGTTTTATACAGTGTAGGCAGCATGACACCGCTGAGATTCCAAGTAAAAAAAAGCCAAATAGTCTATTATTGTTAGTCAGTCAAAGCTGATTTGGACTTGTATTGATAGAAAGGAACAGTAAGGCTGGACATTACATTTATACAATTTTCTTATTCAATTTTCCTTTAGATTTACCAAATCCATATAATATGAGGTCAAACCTAATCACTTTCAATGTGTATGCAATCAGGCAGGCCCTTGCACTACATAGTTGAAGGTAAATCTAAAGGAAATTGAATAAGTAAATCTAAAGCACAATTTTAACCGGTTCCCGACCGGCCGCCGCAGTTTTACTGTGGCAGAATGGCTCCCCTGGGCGAGCTGCCGTAACTGTACATTGGCCCTTTAAGACGCTGTAGGAGTGCGCGCGCCCGCCTGCAGCGTGTGCCTGGAGCCGATGGGAGTGCCCGGCGGGCGCAATGACTACAGGGCACCCGCGATCGCTCGTGACAGAGTGAGAACCGGGATCTGTGTGTGTAAACACACAGATCCCGGTTCTTTCAGAGGAGAGGTGTGCGCTATATGTTAAATTATAGTTATCTGAGAAATAGTTTGGCTCAGAGGGATTGTATTATAAATTGCACTCTGTTTCAGTTCAGCTGGTTGTGTGATTTCCCTCCTGACAGTGGTTGTCGCTGCCACCTCTGGTCAGGATTGGAATGGCTACAGGCTGGACGTATTGGGTACCTCTTTCCTAGCAAGCAGCCCAGGGGGTGTGGTAAACCCGCTGTGCATGCTGGGAGGGGGTATTTAAGTAACAGATGCCATTAGGGCGAGGAGAGATTCTGGGGTCGTGTGTTCGGTCCCCACCTGAGGGCCCTCATGGCCTCAGGGAAGTGTTGGCAGTTTCCGCCTTGGGGCCACGTTGGCCTGATGGTCCATTACTGATGGGTAGGCCCAGAAGTTGCTGGGGCCTACTGATCCAGGGATGATCCTGTGTCGCCTTGCCTGCCGGAAGGGACCAAGCAATTGAAGACTCAATTAGAGGATGCACCTGGATCCTAATCTACCTCACAATGCTGCCGGAACTAGGGTTGCCACCTTATCCCTTTAAACCCGAACACATATTAATTACACAGGTTCTGTGGCTGATTAAGGTGGTAATTAAACTCACTATGTGCCTCATCTGCATTAAATTAGCCTCAGAACCTGTGCAATTCATATGTGTTCGGGTTTAAAGGGATGAGGTGGCAACCCTAGCCGGAACGGCTGAAAGATTCTAACACTGAGAGCTGTATTCTTCATTCAGAAGGTAACCCAGGTAAAGGTTATTCCAAGTCTGTGGCAGAGACTGTTCTAATTACACCAAGTCTGTGGAGGCAGTTATTCCTCTGTACCTAGGAGAATTCTTATGAGTCGCAATTAAGGTACCTGAGTCCTCCCCATCCCTTCATCCCCTCTGTTGGAAACTTTATTTCAAATAAACCCTTGAAAGAGACCTTTGTGTTGGTGCAAACTTCTTCTAGACAACTCTTCAAGGAAAACCCCTGAGACGAGCATACGGAACAGTGAGGTAACGCGCAAGGCCCAAAATTAAACCAGCGGCCCTTACGGGGGTATTGCTATAAATATGTATCACACTCTGCACAAACTAAAAATTCTAACCAGACCCACAGTTGAGATTGTACAACAATATCTACTATCTCTGACCATATGTTGGTACAGGGGGTCCCCAGGTTACGAACAAGATAGGGACTGTAGGTTTGTTCTTAAGTCGAATATGTTTGTAAGTCGGGACAGTACCTTTTTTAAGTGCTCCACATAGGCAGATGATATGAGCTCATGCTGGGACACAGGCATAGAATGTACAGTACATTCTATCCCTGTGTTTCAGCATGAGCTCAAATCATCTGCTTATGTGGAGCTCTTATTCAATCGTGTGTGGTACAAGTACAGTACTGTACAGGGCATATACTGTAGCAGTGGGCACAGAACAGTACAGTATGTAATCTCACCAGCTTTTAAGGTCGCTTCTGATGCAGTTCAGTACTCTATGTGGGGCGTGGAGAACATCTGCAGTCCAGTGAGGGTGGCTGGCTGGGAGTACCAGGCAGGGAAGGCCCAGAGCGCTGCAAGACAGGCAGAAGGATGTAAATATGCTGGGCTCCAGGACACCTCAACCAGCCCACACAGGCAGTCTCCGCTGGGCAGCTCACCAGATCACAGCAGGGAGATGGATGGCTGGTGAGGCAGGTGAGAGCAGCAGTGTCCGCACATCTGAGTCCAGGCCAGGCTGGCCGCGGTGCACCTCCGCGGGGCAGCAGCACAGGAAAGAGCGGGGATCTGCAGACTTCACTAGGCCACACTAGGCCGGGCCAGGCCGCGGCCGCAATACAGGCACAGGACACAGCAGGGTATGGAGAGGAACAGGTAGGCATGTAATTAGGTTGTTTTTATGTGTTTATGTGCACGGATGGCTAAGGATGGAGTGCAGGACCCCGTTTGTAAGTAGAAGTCGATCGCAACTCGGATGTTCGTAACTCAGGGACCCCCTGTATCTGCTTAATGTACTTGAACAGACCCATTTCTCATGTTGTTATCATGGTATTTGTTTTGCTATTGTACCAATTTCTCTAACCATTTGGATTGCTTTTCTGTTTATTTTTATTTTCTCAATAAAACTAATTTCAAGTAAAAAAAAAAAAAACATAAAATTGTGCCATATTTTTCAGGTGAAATCCAGAGTCTGTTTCCTTTTTTATTATTACAGCATGACAAAACTGTGAGGTATGTAAGTATGTAATTTAATAACTTTGTGTACATTTTGAACCAACAATATGATGGTAATGACTGTGTCTGTTATTTCAAGTTAGTCAGCATGATACAGCAAAAGCAAAATATGCTGCCTAATACCTGACCTAACACAGAACTAATTGAACACATGCATCTATATACAGATCTACCAGTCTCTCTATTCGTCACATTTTTAAAATAAAACAAATGCACTGCCTCTTTAAATGTTGAACAAAATTATAAATCAATACCAATAATTGAAAAATGTTTCCATTCCATGTACATAATTCATAAAGGTAAAAAATCTATGAAAAAAATCCTTATTTAATACTTGTCATAGATTATGTGAATCAATACCCATAATTGATAAAGGTGCAAAAGCCATAATTTTCTAAACAAATGAATTACTATAAAAAAAAATTCATATAAAAAAAAAATCCTCCCTTGCAGTGGAACTGCCCCTGAACTCCAATGGTTAAATGCTTATTTATGTCCAGGGTATCAGAAAAGTTGTGTAGCGGGTGTCAAATTTAGAGGGGCGTGTCTGGGCAATAGATGGCTCAGATACATTGATTTTGGGGATTTATGGACACTTTGGAGTGTGGGAGGTATGAATGGTGTCATGTTCCCTGTGGTCCCTAGGTGGCGCTGTCACCTGGGACCGGGGTTGAACTGCCATTCTAGCGCCGTGCCCTTTGTATCCTCTTGCGGCAGTAGTACGGCGGGGCGGGGAACCCGCTGTGCCTGCTGGGAGAGGATATAAAGGGGGCGGACATCTTGCGCACAAGGTCCATTCCCCAGGCACCTTCAGCCTGGGGGCTGCTGCGGTTCGTCTGTGCCCAGGCGCCCTTGGCCTGGGCGCGTGGAGTCGAGTTCCATCCCAGGCATCTTCAGCCTGGGGTGAGGCACTTTGCAAGGAGGCCTGGGGCCCAGTACCTTTGACTGGTCCCACAAGGGAGAAGCATTCCTAAGGTGCCCCCGGTATTGGGTGCCTGAATCCAGGGCGTAAGGGACCGGAGACGTGACCCTCCTGTAGAGCCGGTGCAGTATTTGGCCAGTGCCGGTGTGGGCATCTGGTGACCGTCCGGATGGATGTCTTCCCCTGACAGGGGTCGTTTGTCCTAAAAGAGGTATTTCATGTTCTTATGGTCTGTGGCAGAGACCCATCTTCATCAGGTCAGTGGCAGGCCTCCTCTAAGGCCTGTGGCAGAGGCCTCAACGTTCACCCAGGTCAGTGGCAGGGACCAAATTCACAGTCGGTGGCAGCGACTGTGCGCCAAGCCTGTTTGCACTAAACGGAACAGGAGAGACTTTATTCATTAAGTGTGCCTGGGTCTACTTTTTCCCACACCCTGTCTGTTCTTTTAAAGTTCAACCAGCCTACCTATTGATCAAAGCAAGTAAAACAGTGTTGGACTTTCCATGGTGTGGAACTCGTGTTACTGGAAGCTAAGTGTCCCTGTCAGTGACAGTGATAATTATCCTCCACAGGAGAAGCTGAGGTTCCGGCCTAAAACGCAGACCCGAAGGTAAACGGTTTTGCTCATATCTCTGCATACTACATCAGAGAGCCGAGCTGGTGGTGTACATCTTCCCCCTTCTCCCAGATACACCTAGACGAGTCACACAGCCATAAGAGAGGGGAGAAGGCGGGTGAGGGCGCTACAATTGGTTTTGCTTACCTGTTGGCAGCAGAACAATAATGTAAATTGTAAGACACACTAATAAGGGCGAAGGATTGCCACATGGAAAAAAATCAATTGACTTCCACTTTAAATAATACTATTAAGGACACTGTAAACAAAATGTTAGCAAACTCATATGGCAAGGTAAACCAAGTTATACAACCCAATGTCAGTTGTGTCTATGCACTGACACATTTTTATGTGTCTCACAAACTAAATTACAGCTCTTAGGAATGTCATGGAACACAGAACATGATGCAGATTTTATGCCCCACAGCTTTGTTCATTAACTTTATAGGCTCTGCTGAAACACAGTTTACATTTTTTGTAAGAATATTGATTAATGTCCTTATTTAATGTCACAGGCCTGTAACTGTCTTGCCAATGACTCCTGTTTCTCGTTTTTCTGATAGATATGTCAGCAGGAGACAAACATTTTCATATTTTACAAGGAGAGGAATGCTATTTACATATGATGTGCTAAAAGACAATTGGAAAATAAACATATTAAATTCTCACTGGGTTTGGGGAATAGATATCCAATGCACAAACCTACACAAGCAGGGAAAGTCAGCTTACCATGAAAGTTTGCTTATATACAGGATACTTTTTCAAAACATTTGACATAAGATGCAATAAAACTTAAATGTTCTAAAATAACATTAAAAACGTCAGTACCAATGCATTTTCAGAATGACCCTAATGAAAGGAAGTAGCATATTTTGTAATGGTATTATGCAACCTGAATAGTTTGGCTTGACTGATATCTCCCTTGTTTGTTGCCAGACATATTTTGTGTACCTATCCATATTGTGCTTGTCTTTCCACTGGTCATATTCTCATTAAATCTTTAAAAAAAATTGATGCAGACCAACTTTTACAGTGCCTTGAAAAAGTATTGTTTACCCCTTGAAATTTTCCACATTTTGTCATGTTACAACCAAAAATGTAAATGTATTTTATTGGGATTTTATGTGATAGCCCAACACAAAGTGGCACATAATTGTGAAGTGGAAGGAAAATGATTTACAAATAAATATCTTAAAAGTGTGGCATGCATTTGTATTCAGCCCCCTTTACTCTGATACCCCTAACTAAAATCTAATGGAACCAATTGCTTCAGAAATCACCTAATTAGTAGATAGAGTCCACCTGTGTGTAATTTATTCTCCGTATAACTACAGCTGTTCTGTGAAGCCCTCAGAAGTTTGTTAGATAACCTTAGTAAACAAACAGCATCATGATAGCCAAGGAACACACAAGACAGGTCAGGGATAAAGTTGTGGAGAAGTTTTTTTTTTTTTTTTTAAATTTATGTTTATTGATTTTTCCATTGAACAGAGAAAAATTACAGAGCATATCAACATACACGCTTACACATTATTTTCTTGTATTCAGTAGCAATATACCAGTATTACACCGTGAAGCGGGAGCATAAACAATATAGTCTCGAAATAACATTCAAGCCTAATAAGGCCTACAGCTTGTGGCCACATGGCCACATGGCCACATAGGTGTCCCAGTTCCTCAACGGAGGAGAAGAAAAAAAAAAAAAAGAAACACAAAACCCTAATACCAAAGGTGTATCGAGAGTATTTAACTGTGATTTTCACAGGACTCATTCGGTTATCCTTATTCAGTAATACTTAAGTGCTTGCATTCACTCACACAACACTCATACCCATTCACCCAGCACTTCCACCCATTTCCCCAGCCGAAACTACAGCTGGGTGGGGGCACTCCTCCTACTCCCCCCCCACATTTATGTGGGATATGTTTCATGTCCCCAGCTTCTTTATTTAGGATAGGAGGTAGTTCTCCCCCCCCCCCATCAAACAGGAGGGGCTGAATCAGGGCCCACTACTGCTGAGACAGAGGGGTATCCTTCCAAAAGGAGCTGTCTATATCCAGCCAAGGTTGCCAGATCTTGTAGAATTTCTGTATACAGGCCCTTCCTTTATAGATTAGTTTAAAGGTTGGTACGACTTTGTTTATCATGCGGTACAGCAGTTGGATGTTGGGAGCAGATTCACACTTCCATTGTAGTAATATCAGTTTTCTGGCATAAAAGAGTATCAAGTGGACTAGGGTCCGTTCGTGGGTTCTGGGTATGTGGTCATTAAGGATGCCCAGGAGCCCCACTTCAACAGTGTGGGGGGTCACTAGGCATAGATTGTTTTCAAAAAAAGAGAATAGGTCCACCCAGAACCCCAAGAGGGCCGGGCAGGACCAAAACATGTGTACATAACCAGCATTGGTGCACTTACATCTAGGGCAGAGGGCCCCTGAAACATAACCCATGCGAGCCAGACGGGCCGGCGTGTAATGCAGTTGATGAATAAATTTGAACTGTATATATTGGTCGTTAGACCCAACAATATCCAAGAAACAGGCCCCAGAGGCCTCCTCCCACCCCTCCTCTGAAAGCCCAGGGATGTCGACCATCCACTTCCGCTGTGCAGCACGGAAGGGAGAACTCCCACCCGTCTGCAGTCGGGAGTAAATGGTCGTGGCTAATTTCGTAATGCCAGAACACGACATCAATGCCTCAAGCGGGGATTCAGCGAGCTCAAGAGTCAGGCCATGAAACTGCGCACGGACAGCGTGTCGTATGAGAAGATATTTAAAATAGAATTTATTTGATAATCCACTTGTAGCTTTTAGGACTTCAAAAGAGATAAATTCACCATTGAGAAAAATGTGGGCAGCGTGGGTAATGCCCAGCCGTGTCCACCACAATGCATCGGGGTGACCCATGAGCTCCAGAAGATTGGGGTTATGCCATAGGGGGGTTTTCGGTGAGACCCCCCCCAATTCTGAAATCGTCTTATTCCCTTCATGCCAGGCCAACCAACTCACTTCTATCGGGGAGCCGCGGGAGCATCGTTTTGGTAAAGATCTATGCATAATATCTACCAATGGGGTCTCTAGGCCAGCAAGTGCCTGCAGTAGATAGGTAGAGCAGGATACGGAGGCCCCCTGGAACCATTCATAGACATAGGTTAATTGGGCTGCTATAAAATAGTGTCGCAAGTTGGGGCAGGCCAGTCCCCCATCACCCTTAGAGGCCTGGAGGGAAGCCTTCGCTATTCTGGGATTGGTCCCCTGCCATAGGAAGGAGGATAATAACGAGTCTATTCTTTTGAAGAGCTTTTTGTAGAGAAAAATAGGGGATGCCCTAAAGGCATATAAAAATTTAGGTAGGTATATCATTTTAAATATGTTCACCCGCCCTATCAAATTCAAAGGTAATGAGGCCCAAGTTTGCAACCTGGTCTCCATGTGTGTAACAACTGGGGCAATGTTAAGAGATTCAAAGAGGGCCAGGTCTGCATTAATGTGAATGCCCAAATATTTAAATGTGGATCTGACTGACAGGTTAGAGTGAGATAAGTAAGTATAATCCTGTTTGGGGCCTATGGGAAAAGCAACAGACTTGTCCCAGCCCACCTTTAGTCCCGAGACCCTCCCGAACTCCTACACCACTTCCATTAAAGATTTAAAGGACTGTTCTGTGCCATCAAGGTATATTAATGCGTCATCAGCATATAATGAGATCTTCTCTGTAAGATTACCATAACATATGCCGCCCACCGACGCCGTCTGTCGCACCGCCAGAGCCAAAGGCTCTATGGCAAGTGCGAACAGGAGTGGCGAGAGCGGGCAGCCCTGCCGTGTTCCCCTGTGTAAAGAAAAGACATCCGATACATCCTTGTTAGTACATATTCTTGCCCTGGGATTGATATATAGCAGGCGAACCCATTTTATAAATTGGTGACTAAAACCCATTCGGTGCATGACTTCCCACAAAAAGGTCCATTTCACAGTATCAAAGGCCTTCATCACATCCAGGGACAACACCAGGCCACTTTTATGCTCAGTGTCAGCTCTATGGATATGTATGAACAATCGTCTAATGTTGTCATATGTACTCTTTCCAGGCAGGAATCCAGTTTGGTCCCTATGGATAAGGTGTAGGATAATCTTTTGTAGTCTCACTGCCAGTACCTTGGCCAGTATCTTAACATCGCTATTGAGTAAGGAGATTGGACGGTATGAGCCACATAGCGTTGGATCTTTATCAGGCTTGGGGATCACCACAATCAGGGCCTCACACATGGAGGAGGGGAGAACGCCCTCCTCCATTGCCTGCCCAAACTGAGAGTGCAACCTCTGTGCCAAGTCCCCAGCATAGTGTTTGTACCATTCAGCGGGCAAACCGTCCAATCCAGGAGTTTTGTTCGGGGGGAGTGAGTATATGGCAGTGGTAATTTCTTCTACCGTCAAAGGTTCATTTAAGATGGATCTGTGTGAGTCCTCCAGTACAGGGAACCGGAGAGACTCGAAGAAACCCATAGTTTCCCATTCAGGTGGAGAGGGCTGGGACGAATATAGGTCCTCATAGAAGGATTTAAAAGTTAGATTAATGGTCCTAGGGTCTGAAGCGATGGAGCCATCCGGCACCTGGATTTGCGGAATAGTCCTATCAACACAGTCCATGCGGGAGAGATATGCCAACATCTTGCCATTTTTCCCACTGTGTTCAAGCAGCCTGGCCGTCAGATATCTCTGTTGTTTCTGCGTTACATCCACCCTGTGGAGGTCCAGGGCCCTATGCGCCCCCACCAGGACCCCGTGGGAGTCCGGGGTGGGGGACGCAGAATACTGGGCCCTCGCAATCTCCAAGGAGGACTCTAGGGCTAAAAGAGTGGCCTGGAGGTTTTTTTTATGTCTGGTAGTGTTAGAGATGTATGAACCCCGCACAGTCGCCTTAAAGGCGTCCCATGTGGGGCCAGGGGAGGCAGATCCTTCATTATCCGCCCAAAAGTGGGACATGTCCTGTCCCACCGGGTCCTGTATTTCGGGGGTGGAGATCCAGCAAGGGCTGAGCCTCCACTGCCGAAAAGAGGGTCGGTGACCCATCACCAACTCTATCTTAAGGGCCGAATGGTCTGAGATTGTCTGCGAGATGTATGCGACCGACTTAACATAAGGGACCATATCAGAGGTTCCCAGGGCATAATCCAGCCTGGAAAGAGTACCATATGTTCTGGATTGACAGGAGTATTCTTTTATCAGTGGATGGCCACGCCGCCAAAGGTCGACGTAACCAAAGGAGGCACACCAGTGGCTAAATAGCTTGGATTCATATTGGAGGGGCCTCAACCTGTCCAGACCTGGGTCCAGGACAGAATTGAAATCCCCCAGCACAAGGGTAGGCAGACCCGGCAATTTAGAAAACTGTAAACTTAAGTCAGTGAAGATTGCAGCCGTGACAGGGGGGGGGGCATACACCACCACCAAGAGCAATGGGGTGGCGTGGATTTTACACAGTAAAAAAACGTACCGACCCATTGGGTCAATAACTACCTGGTCACAGGAGAAAGGGAGTCCCTTCCTTATGAGGACAGAGACTCCCCTAGCATAATTTGAGTACGTGGAATGATACCCCTGTGACACCCAGTGTTTTTTCAAAGCAAGTATTTTGGAGCCTAGGAGATGTGTCTCCTGTAGGCATAGTATCTGTGGCCTATGTGGCTTGAGAAATTCAAATAAGGATGCTCTTTTAAATTTAGAATTTAACCCCCGGACATTCCAGGAGATGCATGTGATTATAGACATGGCGGGGGGTTAAAAAGGGGCCCATATATGGTAATACAAATCAGACACTTGTCACCGGCGCGGCTGCAATCCAACACTGGGGGGGAGCAGGAGAAAAGGAGTACCCATGAACACATCCACACAACCACCATCCATGCAAACACACAAACCATTACACATACATTACCAGTTGAAATCCACATTGATTTCGTTACTACCCCTGCCGTACCCCAAGAACAAGGGGCCGGCTTTGTCCCAAAACTGCTAGTAGACACTAGGAACATGGCCAATACAGGCAAGTCAGCAAACTATTTCGATCAGTCAATGATCAGAGAACAAAAAAAGAAAAAAAAAAAGAAAACCAAAGGGGAAAGAAAAAGGAAAACAACTGCAGCATCCCAATCTTCCCCTTAAAGATCCATAGCCTCTTGTCGAGCTGTAGAATAAGGTACCTGCCATAGGCACAAAGAGCCCCCGATTGGGGCGAGAAAAAGAAAATGAAGTGGCTTTGTAGCCTGTGCGGGGGGGATACCCCGATCAGGTTGCAGGTGGTCGGTCAGATGCGCGGCCGGGTTTGGACAGGGATTCATACCAGGAAAGCGCAGTAGCAGGGTTCTGAAAAAAGTGCACTTGGTCCTGGTGGACGACTCTCAGCGTCGCGGGAAATTGCATGGAGTATTGTATGGTCTGTTCTCTCAACTTCTGTTTAACATGTTGATACTTGGCTCTCGCAGCACGAACTGCTGGGGAGTAATCTGGGTAGAGGGAGACCGATGCGTTGTTGATTTTCAGGCTTCCCTTTATGCGGGCAGCCCTCAGGATAGCGTCCCTGTCCCTATAATTTAGGAGACGGATAACCATGGTGCGAGGGGGGTTTCCAGCAGGGAGCGGTCTCCCAGGGACCCTGTGGGCCCGTTCGATCACAAAACATGGGGACAGGCAGTCTTTGCCAAATTCCTGGGTAAACCAGCATTCAAGGAAGGATACCGGGTCTGCACCCTCGACCCGTTCTGGGAGGCCCACCAGGCGCAGGTTATTCCTACGTAAACGATTTTCCAAATCGTCGATCTTATCTGCCAACGATTGAATTCTGTTGCCATGGGTTTTCAGCACAGGCAGGGCCGGGCCTACAGTGTCTTCCAGGTCACTAATGCGGCGTTCTGTCTCAGCGACCCGGTCCCTGACCTTATGCATGTCCTGGCGCATTATAGTAATGTCCAGCTTTAGTTCCTCCACCTTCCCCATAATATCAGAATGATTTACCTTCAGGATTTTGAGAACATCCAGCAAGGTGGGCTCCGGTTCCGGCCCCTCCTCGAGACCGTCATCACTCGGAGCGGGGTGGGCCAGGGGTATTGAAGGGGCTGAAGCCCCAGGGGATGGTGGTAGTGAGGGGTCCAGATAGTCACCGAAGAGTTCCGGTGTAGATGAGAGAGGCACATGTAGCATGGTGGAGCGGCGGCCATCTTGGGAGGACCGAGTGGTAATATTCATCCTGACCGGGGGCTGTTTTCTCCCTTTTCTTCCTCCCATCCACCAAAATTCTTCCGTGGATGAGTAGCAGGGTCCCTCTTGGGTGTCTGGAGAAAGTTTTGGGCCGATTGGTTTGGCAGGTTAGCAGGATTGCGAAGGATTGTGCAGAGGGATCTTGGAGCTGCAGAGAGGAACGTCTGCTCACATGCTGCGTCAGGCCACGCCCCGTGGAGAAGTTTAAAGCAGGGTTAGGTTATAAAAAAAATATCCCAAGATTTGAAAATCTCATGGAGCACGGTTCAATCCATCATCCGAAAATGGAAAGAGTATGGCACAACTGCAAACCTACCAAGTCACGGCCGTCCACCTAAACTGACAGGCCGGGTAAGGAGAGCATTTTTATTTTAGAGAAGCAGTCAAGAGGCCCATGGTAACTCTGGAGGAGCTGCAGAGATCCACAGCTCAAGTGGGAGAATCTGTCCACAGGGCAACTATTAGTCTAAATCTGGCCTTTATGGAAGAGTGCCAGAAGAAAGCCATTTTTTGAACGAAAGCCATAAGAAGTCACGTTTGCAGTTTGCAAGAAGTCATGTGGGGGACACAACAAACATGTGGAAGAAGATGCTCTGGTCAGATGAGACAAAAATTTTATTTTTTGGCCTAAAAATGCTATGTGTGGTGGAAAACTAACACTGCAAATCACACTGAACACACCAGTATGGTGGCAGTATCATGTTGTGGGGATGCTTTTCTTCAGCGGGCACAGGGAAGCTGGTCAGAGTTGATGGGAAGATGGACGGAGCCAAATACAGGGCAATCTTAGAAGAAAACCTGTTAAGAGTCTGCAAAAGACTTGAGACTGGGGCGGAGGTTCACCTTCCAGCAGGACAACAACCCTAAACATACAGCCATAGCTACAATGGAATGGTTTAGATCAAAGCATATTCATGTGTTAGAATGGCACAGTCAAAGTTCAGACCTAAATACAATTGAGAATCATTGGCAAGACTTGAAAATTGCTGTTCATAGACTCTCCATCCAATCTGACAGAGCTTGAGCTATTTTACAAAGAAGAATGGGCAAAATTTTTACTCTCTAGATGTGCAAAGCTGGTAGAGCCATATCCAAAAAGACTTGCAGCTGTAATTGCAGCGAAAGGTGGTTCTACAAAGTATTGACTCAGGGGGTGCTGAATACAAATGCACGCCAAACTTTCTAGATATTTATGTGTTAAAAAAAAATTGAAAACCATTTATAATTTTCCTTCCATTTCACAATTATGTGCCACTTTGTGTTGGTCTATCACATAAAATCCCAATAAAATACATTTACATTTTTGGTTGTAACATAGGGGTATGAATACTTTTTCAAGGCACTGTAGTGATTTTTCAGGCACTCCTTAGGTACATACAAAGATACATTAATATATAATATTCACTAATTCGTTAATTTTAATTCAATACAAAATACAAATAAAAAGCCATGAATAAAAGCAAGACTTGTGCCTTTATACATCCCAGCATTATATTTGTTATTTTGAACACAAATCTGTTAACATGTTTTAAGTGTATATTTCCATGACTAAAAGCCACACCTCAAGCCCTGTACACACGATCGGATTTCCTATGGATTCTAATCCAATGGATTTTTCCATCGGAAATCCGATGAAGCTGACTTCCATCAGTCTTGCCTACACACCATCAGTCAAAAATCCAACCGTCCCAAACGCCGTGACGTAAAACACTCCGACAAGCCGAGAAAAATGAAGTTCAATGCTTCTGAGCATGCGTCGACTTGATTCTGAGCATGCGTGGGTTTTTTGTCCGATGGAGTTCCACACAGATCGGAATTTGCTATCGTTTTTTTTTTCCCCATCGGATAAATTTAAAACATGTTCTATTTTTTCTCACCGATGGAAAAAAAGACCGATGGGGCCCATACACGATCGGTTTGTCCAATGAGAAAAGTCCATCAGACTGTTTTCATCTGTAAAACCGATTGTGTGTACACGGCATCAAAATACAGATGCATACTATGTATAAATATTTCATATTCCCTCAACACATTTTTTTAGGATAACTTGCATTCTTAGGAATATGGGATATTAGCTTAGCTTTACCTACGATAGCATAAATGTATACGCAAAAAGTCAAAATGCAACATCAAAATCTAACAATTACAGTATATAGTATATATCAGAGTTACTTACAATAATATTTATTCATTTAAATGTGCAGCCAACCACATGTTCCAGATTACAGCCATCTTTCTGGGAACCATTAAGGATATTGTATGGAGGCTTTGGTTAAATTTACACAGAAAATTACAATCCAAGGAGTATACGTTGCATATTATTTCTTTAAAACCAAGATAATATAATTTCATATTATATAATAACTTGCTTGGATACATGGGATTACCACTAATCCTATATAGTTCCCATCAGTGAGTGTTTTACACCTACATGATGCAGTGGAAAATTACAGTAAACTGAAATGAGATTTCTTTAATCATAGGGGAATAACCCAAACATATCTTGATTCAAAATAAAACAATGATGGATATATGAGAGGGTAGGAATTAGAGGGATTCCTTTACTTCTGTGGTGGCTTCACTTGGAACTGGAGGTTACTGAATGACAGTGTTACAAACTGAAATATCTCTAAGTATACTGACGTTATTTTAAACCTAGATAAGTTGAGGTTATTCGGCAGTAATTTTAAAGCGGAGTTCCACCCGCGATTTTTTATTTTTTTAAAGTCAGCAGCTACAAACACTGTAGCTGCTGACTTTTAATAAGGACCCTTACCTGTCCTACTCGCCCGCGATGATGGCCCCCCGATGCCGATCCCTCGATCACTGCAGGTCCTGCGCCGCCATTCTCACTAAGGGAAACATGCAGTGAAGCCTTACGGCTTCACTGCTCGTTTCCTACTGCGCATGCGCGAGTCTCGCGCCGAATTGTGAATGTGCGGCTGCTCTCTGGGATTACACACAGTTCCCAGAAGGCAGCGCGCCCCATTTACTAGAAGAGGATGCGGAAGAAGACCCACCGTGGATAAGGAATAGGCAGATTAGGGACTTCCGCATAGCAACTGCTATTTCGGGTGAGTAAAAATGTATTTATTTTTTAAATTTTTTATTTTTTATTTTTTTGCAGCATTTTTGTGTAATTTTTTTTTTCAGGGTGGAACTCCACTTTAAGTAAACTGAGTTGTTCTTTGAATTATTTTCAACACATATACTGTATATGTAAAATGCTGACCAATCAATTGTTAGTATAAAATATTAAAGAAGAATCTCTGTATCCGAGTGCGTACTTGAATGATTTGAAAATATCTTGGTTTTAAAAGAATATTATGCAACATTTTGTTTGGTTTGCAATTTTCTGTAGATAAGTAGTCAAAACCCCAATACAATATCCCTAATGGTCCATGGGGAGACATGTATGACTGGGCAAAACAGATTATAGCGCACACATTCAAGAACGACATTTATCCTGCAAGGCTAGTTAAAAACACCTGAACATATACAAAAATATATACAGGGGTATGACTGGGAACACATGTCTACACATTTAAATGA
This sequence comes from Rana muscosa, assembly GCA_029206835.1. Taxonomy (NCBI): domain Eukaryota; kingdom Metazoa; phylum Chordata; class Amphibia; order Anura; family Ranidae; genus Rana; species Rana muscosa. The sequence goes on along the minus strand of CM055121.1, from coordinate 662,374,022 downwards.
ATAAATAATTAACTCTTTTGATGAATACTATATTGTTTGATTGTTAGAATTTGATGTATATTTTGACTTTTTGTTCATACATCTATACTACTGCAGGTACAGCACCTAAACTGATATTCCATTCTAAAGAACCAGGTTTTCCTGTGAAATGCATCAAGGAGATGGGGTAATTCTACACTGTAACACATCTGGATTTCAAGGATGCAGCTGAGATGTGATTTCTGGACATGGAAATATATACTTAAAGGCTAAGTACACCATTGCAGAAAAAATAATAAATGCACATATTGTTGTAAAAGAAAAATGTGCATTTAATATTTTTTTCCTGCAGTAGCCTGAAAAGCATTGCACCCGCAGATATGTCCTTGGGCTTTCAGCTTTATGTTTAAAAGCTGGAGGATAAATAGACTATGAGCACGCTCATCAGCGTCTCAACATCCAACTGAAACTATAATGCTGCGTACACACGGTCGGAATTTCCGACAACAAATGTTCCATGGGAGCTTGTTGTCGGAAATTCCGACCGTGTGTAGGCTCCATCGGACATTTGCTGTCGGAATTTCCGACAACAAAAATTTCAGAGCTGGTTCTCAAATTTCCCGACAACAAAACATTATCTATCAAGTGGGGCTTACACAGTCATTTATTACAACCAGTGACTATTGATGCAGGGGCAATTATTACTCACGCAGAGGCATTTATTACTCCCATTTTTTTCTCCTACCGACAATATCAGACTTTATTCAGCTCAGTTTGCCAACATATGTGCTACATGCTAATTATTCTGTTCTTGTTGTGGTGGTCATTTTTATGCTTCACATACATTGGTTAGTTTGGATACCAGTATCACAGGGTATGAGATCTCATAGTACCCACCACAGCACATTCACATTTTCTTATTCTATATTGGGTTCATGTTTCTGTCTAGTGCTTGTGTAGCAGAATCTCAATGATACGCTCTGTAGCATATCATATGTAATACATTTTGTCAGTCTGTAGGCGGAATTTCTTCCGTCAAACATTATCTATCAAGTGGGGCTTAATTGTCTTTCCTGCATAAGATAACACTAAGGCTTTTTTGCAAGGGCTTACTGAAAGATTACATACTACATATAATTGAATGAAGTAATTATGTGGATCCAGCAAGAAATCTAAAGCTTTAACACAAATCTAGATATAAATTATTCAAGTGTCAATTCTCACTAAGGGATTAAGTAGCCTGGGACTGTTTATTATAAAACTATCACACAATTACAGATCTCAACATTTCCATAGTATGCTTTGGAATTCTTTAGAATTTTAAGGTGATGTTATCATGTCACCATAGTTTTTGTACATTAAAGTGGGAGTAAACTCCCTTGGTTGATGTTTACGTATAGGTAAGCCTATAATAAGGCTTACCTATAGATACAATAAATATCTCCTAAATGTGCACCGTTTAGGAGATATTTACTTTACAAGCAGCTGGTGACATCACCGGCGCATGCACTCTGAAGGAATGCCATTCCTTCAGAGCCCTGTGCTGTAAACAGTGACTCCTACACCCATGCGCGGTAGTGGCGTCATCGCAGGTTTCTCCATTCATGCCGCCAAAACCTGCAAACCCAGAGGGAAGACCAGGTGAAGAGGGAAGTGCCTACAACGGTGACAGCGCTCTGCTGGAGGGCTTAATTTTTAGGGAGGTCTGTCATAATGTGCTAGTATGCGGTGCATACTAGCACATAATGACTTAAACTGCCTGTGGCCCAATTATTATTATTTTTTTTTTCTTGTGGTTTACTACTGCTTTAAGAAATTCAATGCTAATCAGCTGGCAGTAGAGTACATTTTTAAAGGGAGAAACTAGTGAAACCTATTATACTGGTTTATAATATAAACTATACATAATCCTGTAATCTTGATATGCAGCACAAACAGGTCTACAGCTACAGTTCTTGTAAAGGGATATCATTTGTTTGGAACAGTATTTCTTTTCTGCTGTCTTTAGGTACCCCTAACAAGTCCTGTGTTTTTTAATTCCTTATTATATTAGGTGATTTAATTGCTTCCACAGCCCCCTGCGTATAACACGCAGGCACAGTTTACCCTCTATTTTTAGGGTAAAAAAGTGAGTGTTATACGCCAAGAAATACAGTAATATCACATGCTCAATCATTACCATGGCTGTTTTATTTTTGGGAAATCCTAAAATCGTTAACTTTTGGAGTTTGTTAAGGACTAGAGTTGAGACTTTTTTTTATCTAGTTCCATTTTGAGTAGGCTTTTATTTACATCTTCAAATAACACCAGTGTCCTATTCCTGTAATGACATGTATGTTGTGCATTGGTAGGGATTACCATATCATAATAGGTAGAGGTTCAGTGTGGGCCACAATAGATGTAGTAGGAATTATAGCCATATCAACCATTAGAAACTGAATTCCGTTACTTTCATAGCATCAAACACTAATAGGTGTATTTTGCTGGTCAACCAAAAGCTTAAAACTTGTATTAAAGGGTTAGCTCGCGTTTACCAAAAAACTGCCTATGGATAAAAGCAAACTATGCAGCTTTGATCAAAGTTGAATAATACCTTTGCTATAGTGTGGGTCATTTATGCACCTCCCAAAGCGGGAGAAAAAAACTCCTGGAGATGGCATCATCCTATCCTGCTGTGATACTAGATCATTGCTAGGACACTCCCAGCTTATTCGTGAAACCCCCTGGCATGTGCTCTCTCTCCTGTCTCCTGAGCTCTGAGCTCAGTAAATGCTGTTACAGAGGAGATAGTGGACCACGCATGCGTTGGAGTTTGAGAGCATGCTTCTGTGATGGTGGGGTGAGCAGTAATGGCTGGGAGTAGGGATGAGCTTCGTGTTCGAGTCGAACATACGTTCGACTCGAACATCGGCTGTTCGATCGTTCGACGAAGATCGAACGATTTGGGCCGTTCGCGCCAAATTCGAGTGACGCGAACGGCCCACAATGCACTACGCCATCGCAGTGTCATCCAGGCGCTGTGATTGGCCAAGCATGCACTGTGACCCCGCATGCTTGGCCAATCACAGCGCCGGCAGCGAGGAGAGCAATGATTGGCCACAGGCAGGATGCCTGTGGCCAATTATTGCTGAGGGTGTTTAGTACACGCCCCACACTATAAAAGGCCGCCAGCACGGCGGCCTAGTGTAGTGTGTTCCGGAGCAGGGATAGAGCAGCATAGGCAGGGACAGTGACTGTTATTTCTTTCTTGCTTAACCTGGATTCCTTTAGTTTAGGGAAAGAGAAGGATAGGTAGGGAGAGTGTCAGTGTGTTTTGTGCTTGTGCTATAGTGTGCTTAAAAAAAACATTTATTCTAGGGACAGAAAACTGTAGGTAGGGACAGTGTCAGTTTCTTTCACTCTGCAAGTCCTTGTTTCCAGGGACCTGGAAGGACAGTGAGTGAATTGTCCTTGTGCTATATTGTGCTTGAAAAAACATTTATTCTAGGGACAGAAAACTGTAGGTAGGGAGAGTGTCAGTTTCTTTCACTCTGCAAGTCCTTGTTTCCAGGGACCTGTAAGGACAGTGAGTGAATTGTCCTTGTGCTATATTGTGATTAAAAAAAACATTTTTTCTAGGGACAGAAAACTGTAGGTAGGGAGAGTGTTTTTTTTCTTTCACTCTGCAAGTCCTTGTTTCCAGGGACCTGGAAGGACAGTGAGTGAATTGTCCTTGTGCTATATTGTGCTTAAAAAAAAACATTTTTTCTAGGGACAGAAAACTGTAGGTAGGGAGAGTGTTTTTTTTCTTTCACTCTGCAAGTCCTTGTTTCCAGGGACCTGGAAGGACAGTGAGTGAATTGTCCTTGTGCTATATTGTGCTTAAAAAAAACATTTTTTCTAGGGACAGAAAACTGTAGGTAGGGAGAGTGTTTTTTTTCTTTCACTCTGCAAGTCCTTGTTTCCAGGGACCTCTAAGGACAGTGAGTGAATTGTCCTTGTGCTATATTGTGCTTAAAAAAACATTTATTCTAGGGACAGAAAACTGTAGGTAGGGAGAGTGTCAGTTTATTTCACTCTGCAAGTCCTTGTTTCCAGGGACCTGGAAGGACAGTGAGTGAATTGTCCTTGTGCTATATTGTGATTAAAAAAAACATTTTTTCTAGGGACAGAAAACTGTAGGTAGGGAGAGTGTTTTTTTTCTTTCACTCTGCAAGTCCTTGTTTCCAGGGACCTGGAAGGACAGTGAGTGAATTCTCCTTGTGCTATATTGTGCTTAAAAAAAAACATTTATTCTAGGGACAGAAAACTGTAGGTAGGGAGAGTGTCAGTTTATTTCACTCTGCAAGTCCTTGTTTCCAGGGACCTGTAAGGACAGTGAGTGAATTGTCCTTGTGCTATATTGTGATTAAAAAAAACATTTTTTCTAGGGACAGAAAACTGTAGGTAGGGAGAGTGTTTTTTTTCTTTCACTCTGCAAGTCCTTGTTTCCAGGGACCTGTAAGGACAGTGAGTGAATTGTCCTTGTGCTATATTGTGCTTAAAAAAAACATTTATTCTAGGGACAGAAAACTGTAGGTAGGGAGAGTGTCAGTTTATTTCACTCTGCAAGTCCTTGTTTCCAGGGACCTGTAAGGACAGTGAGTGAATTGTCCTTGTGCTATATTGTGATTAAAAAAAACATTTTTTCTAGGGACAGAAAACTGTAGGTAGGGAGAGTGTTTTTTTTCTTTCACTCTGCAAGTCCTTGTTTCCAGGGACCTGGAAGGACAGTGAGTGAATTGTCCTTGTGCTATGTTGTGCTTAAAAAAAACATTTTTTCTAGGGACAGAAAACTGTAGGTAGGGAGAGTGTTTTTTTTCTTTCACTCTGCAAGTCCTTGTTTCCAGGGACCTGGAAGGACAGTGAGTGAATTGTCCTTGTGCTATATTGTGCTTAAAAAAAAACATTTTTTCTAGGGACAGAAAACTGTAGGTAGGGAGAGTGTTTTTTTTCTTTCACTCTGCAAGTCCTTGTTTCCAGGGACCTGTAAGGACAGTGAGTGAATTGTCCTTGTGCTATATTGTGCTTAAAAAAAACATTTATTCTAGGGACAGAAAACTGTAGGTAGGGAGAGTGTCAGTTTATTTCACTCTGCAAGTCCTTGTTTCCAGGGACCTGGAAGGACAGTGAGTGAATTGTCCTTGTGCTATATTGTGATTTAAAAAAACATTTTTTCTAGGGACAGAAAACTGTAGGTAGGGAGAGTGTTTTTTTTCTTTCACTCTGCAAGTCCTTGTTTCCAGGGACCTGTAAGGACAGTGAGTGAATTGTCCTTGTGCTATATTGTGATTAAAAAAAACATTTTTTCTAGGGACAGAAAACTGTAGGTAGGGAGAGTGTTTTTTTTCTTTCACTCTGCAAGTCCTTGTTTCCAGGGACCTGTAAGGACAGTGAGTGAATTGTCCTTGTGCTATATTGTGATTAAAAAAAACATTTTTTCTAGGGACAGAAAACTGTAGGTAGGGAGAGTGTTTTTTTTCTTTCACTCTGCAAGTCCTTGTTTCCAGGGACCTGTAAGGACAGTGAGTGAATTGTTCTTGTGCTATATTGTGATTAAAAAAAACATTTTTTCTAGGGACAGAAAACTGTAGGTAGGGAGAGTGTTTTTTTTCTTTCACTCTGCAAGTCCTTGTTTCCAGGGACCTGTAAGGACAGTGAGTGAATTGTTCTTGTGCTATATTGTGATTAAAAAAAACATTTTTTCTAGGGACAGAAAACTGTAGGTAGGGAGAGTGTTTTTTTTCTTTCACTCTGCAAGTCCTTGTTTCCAGGGACCTGTAAGGACAGTGAGTGAATTGTTCTTGTGCTATTTTGTGATTAAAAAAAACATTTTTTCTAGGGACAGAAAACTGTAGGTAGGGAGAGTGTTTTTTTTCTTTCACTCTGCAAGTCCTTGTTTCCAGGGACCTGTAAGGACAGTGAGTGAATTGTCCTTGTGCTATATTGTGCTTAAAAAAAATATTTTTTCTAGGGACAGAAAACTGTAGGTAGGGAGAGTGTCAGTTTCTTTCACTGTGAAAGTCCTTGTTTCAAGGGACAGAGAAGGACACCTGAAGGTAGCCCTTATTGCTTTTTTCCCATCTCCCTGCAGGCCATCTATTAGAATGTCTGGAAGGCAAACAAGGAGAGGCAGACAGTCAGGAGGCAATAAAAGAGGGCAAGCAGGCTCTGTGTCTGGGGGCAACAGTGCTGGTCGTGGACGCGGTGCATTGTCATCAGCACATGGCCATGGGACACGCTTGTCCTTCTTTTCGGCAGCTGGACATGTTGAGCCACATCATGCCGAAGACTTGGTAGAGTGGATGACCAAGCCCTCCTCCTCCTCCTCCTCCTCTCTCACCCAGGCTCAGGGTACTGGAAAAGCAGCTGCCAAAGCGTCGTCTTCCCTGGTATCAATGTCAGACAAATCATCAGTCACTCCTTCCCTAGACCCACCATGTCCTCCTCCTGAGGAGTCCCCCGAACTGTTTCAGCACAGTGTTGGGTACATGCTCCAGGAGGATGCCCAGCGTTTCGAAGGGTCTGATGATGAAACCCAGCTAGAGGAAGGCAGTAGCGTGAGAGCAGACAGAGGGGATGCTCAAGAAGGACACCAATCTGGCAGTCATGTTCCAGCAGCTGCAGCATACTGCCAGATTGGCTCCAGTGATGAGGAGGGAGGGGATGATGAGGTCACTGACTCCACGTGGGTGCCTAATAGGAGAGAGGAGGAGGAGGAGGATGAGGAGGAGGCACATCTCCAACGAGGCAGGATGCCCTTTGGTGGCCAGCGTAAGGGCAGTACACCGACGGAATCACACCGCAGAGCTCCGCCTGTGCAGGGCGCTGCCTCTGCCCGTCATTCAAAAAGTTCTTTGGTGTGGGCCTTTTTTGAGGCTAGTGCATCAGATCGCACAGCTGCTGTTTGCAACATATGTCTCAAGCGTATATCGCGTGGCCAAAACATCAGCCGCTTGGGTACCACATGCCTGACCAGACATATGTTGACCTGCCATGCAGCTCGTTGGCAAGCCTACCTCAAAGACCCACACCAAAGAACAAAGCGGACCTCTCCTTGCACCGCATCAGCTGGGATCTCCAACCCCACTATAACTTCAGTCCTCTCTGAAACATGCACTGAGAGGAATGAAGGTGTAGAATTAGGTGTGTCACAGCCAAGTACTTGCGCCCACTCTGCTAGCAGTACACCGACGTCCGATTCTAGCAGGCAAATTTCCCTGCCCCAGCTGCTGGACCGTTGAAAGAAGTTCACTCCCAGCCATCCACATGCCCAGCGGTTGAATGCTAGCTTGGCTAAATTGCTAGCGCTTCAACTGCTGCCTTTTCAGTTGGTAGACTCGGCCCCCTTCCGTGAGTTTGTGCAATGTGCGGTTCCTCAGTGGCAGGTTCCCAAACGCCACTTTTTCTCACGGAAGGCTATTCCGGCTCTCTACCGGCATGTGGAAGGCAATGTCTTGGCCTCGCTGGACAGGGCGGTCAGCGGTAAGGTGCATATTACCGCTGACTCATGGTCCAGCAGGCATGGACAGGGACGTTACCTTTCTTTCACGGCCCATTGGGTCACTCTTTTGGCAGCTGGGAAGGATTCAGGACAAGGTGCAGTAGTGTTGGAGGTTGTCCCACCGCCACGCCTCCAAAATGCTACTACTGGTTGTGACACACCTCTCTCCTCCACCCCCTCCTCTTCTTCTTCCTCCATGGCCTCTTCCTGTGGTTTGTCCTATGAACCAGCGGTGCTCCGTAGCCGTTCACGGGGCTACGCAAGTACGCAGGCAAAAAGATGCCATGCCGTGCTTGCGCTGGTGTGTTTGGGGGACAGAAGCCACACTGGGGCAGAGGTCCTGTCTGCTCTGCAGGGCCAGGCCGAGAGGTGGTTGACGCCACGCCAGCTTAAGCCAGGAATGGTGGTTTGCGACAATGGCACCAACCTCCTCTCCGCCCTCCGACAGGGACAACTGACCCATGTGCCCTGTGTGGCTCACGTCCTTAACCTGGTGGTGCAGCGCTTCTTGGGCAGGTACCCGGGCTTACAGGATGTCCTGAGGCAGGCCAGGAAAGTCTGTGTGCATTTCCGCAGATCTTATAATGCCAGTGCTCGCCTGGCTGAGCTGCAAAAGGAGTTGAACCTGCCCAAGAACCGCCTTATATGTGACATGCCCACCAGGTGGAACTCAACGTTGGCCATGCTGCAGCGGCTGCACACGCAGCAGAGGGCCATCAATGAGTACCTGTGCGACTACGGCACCAGGACAGGGTCAGGGGAGCTTGGTTTTTTTTCTCCACGCCAGTGGGGCATGATCAGGGATGCATGCACTGTCCTGGCACCATTTGAGGAGGCCACGAGGATGGTGAGCAGTGACAGTGCATGCATCAGTGACACTGTACCTCTTGTCCACCTGTTGGAGCACACGCTGCGTGGAATAATGGACAGGGCACTTGAGGCAGAACAGAGGCAGGAAGAGGAGGACTTCCTTGCCTCTCAAGGCCCCCTTTACCCAGACAGTGTTCCTTCTGTCCCACCCATCGCACAGGAAGAGGAGGAGGAGGAGGAGGAGGAGGAGGAGGATTGTGTCAGCATGGAGGTGGAGGCTGGCACTCAGCATCATCAGCAGCAGTCTTTTAGGGATGATTTACAGTCCCAAGAAACCAGTGGACTTGTACGTGGCTGGGAGGAGGTGGCTGCGGATCATGTCGTCCTTAGTGACCCAGAGGACTCCGGAGCGAATGCCTCAGCAAACCTACGCTGCATGGCCTCCCTGATCCTGCAAAGTCTGCGGAAGGATCCTCGTATTCTTCGGATCAAGGAGAGGGACCATTACTGGCTGGCCACTCTCCTTGATCCACGGTACAAGGGTAAGGTTGCGGACCTTATGTTACCGTCGCAGAGGGAGCAGAGGATGAGACAACTCCGGGAGGCCTTGCAGAAAGGTCTGTGCAACGCGTTCCCAGAGACTGGGAGGTTGCAAACTCCTGGTCCTGGACAACGAGTTGCTGAGGCTTCGGCCAGTCAAAGAAGGAGCGGTGGGGAAGGTGGCCGTCTGACCGATGCGTTCAGACAATTCTTTAGTCCGCAGCCCCAAAGTATGATCGGTTCCAGCAACCATCGCCAGCGTCTGATAAACATGGTGCAGGAATATCTAGGGGCAAGGTCAGACTTGGACACCTTCCCCACCGAAAATCCTCTGGCTTACTGGGTCTTGAGGATGGATCACTGGCCAGAGCTTGCACAGTATGCAATTGAGCTACTGGCCTGTCCTGCATCCAGCGTTCTTTCGGAACGCACATTCAGTGCTGCTGGAGGATTTGTCACGGATCACAGGGTGCGCCTGTCCACCGACTCGGTTGATCGACTGACTTTCATCAAGATGAACCAGTCTTGGATCACCACCAGCTACCACACACCTGATGCTGATATAACAGACTAATTGATTTTAACATGTCACATCCCTTCAAGACTGATGCTGATGCTGAGTGCCTGTGCTGTTATGTTGACTGGCTATCCTCCTCCTCAGAGTCCTCAATGATACGATTGATGATGATAGCTTGTAAGATCATTTTTGTTTATGGGTGCCGCCACCAGTGCCTAACGCCCAATTTTTCAGCCCCTGTTTAACAGGGGCGTGTAATTACAATTTTTGAAGCAATACTTTGCAACAGGGCTCATTGCTGTGCTCCAAGTACAGTATCTGTGAGGAGTTGCAGTGTTGTGCCACCAGTGCCTAAGGCCCAATTTTTCAGCCCCTGTTTAACAGGGGCGTGTCATTACAATTTTTGAAGCAATACTTTGCAACAGGGCTCATTGCTGTGCTCCAAGTACAGTATCTGTGAGGAGTTGCAGTGTTGTGCCACCAGTGCCTAAGGCCCAATTTTTCAGCCCCTGTTTAACAGGGGCGTGTCATTACAATTTTTGAAGCAATACTTTGCAACAGGGCTCATTGCTGTGCTCCAAGTACAGTATCTGTGAGGGGTTGCAGTGTTGTGCCACCAGTGCCTAAGGCCCAATTTTTCAGCCCCTGTTCAACAGGGGCATGTAATTACAATTCTTGATCTAATAATTCACAGCAGGGCCCATTGCTGCACCCACCAAGAGTAACTGTCAGGGCTTACAGTGTTGTGGCACCAGCACCACCATCAAAGGCCCAATTTTTACTACCACTGTTCAACAATTATATGTAATTAAAATTCCTGATATAATAGTTGACAGCAGGGCGTTCCAGCACCAACCAAGAGTAACTGTGAGTGCTTACAGTGTTGTGCCAACACCAACAACTAAGGGGCCTATTTCTGCAGAGTATATACGGCAGGTCCCTACTTTCAAACATCCAACTTACAAACGACTCCTACTTGCAAACGCAAGAAGACAACAGGAAGTGAGAGGAAATCTACCACTAGGAAGGAAAATTCTCTCCTGTAAGAATAAATATGGGAGAAAGGTGTCTCCTCTGTACTGATGCTTTATCAGCAATCCTTGTTTCAAGAAAAACACCACATTTCAAAAACAGTTGTCATTGGGACGGAAAGTGAGGTGAAATGTTCTGAACAGGGGCACAGACAGCAAAACAAATGTTACAGGGGTGATAACCCTTACCTATGTTTTCCAAAAAGTTTAAAAATAGATTTTTGGTCTGGAGCTACACTTCAACAATGTACCTGTTCAAAATTACAAACAGATTCTACATAAGAACAAACCTACAGTCCCTGTCTTGTATGCACCGCCTGTATAGGGCTGTTCAGAGTATATAGGGCCTTTTTTATTTTATGTGCGGGGTTCCCCTTAATATCCATACAAGACCCAAAGGGGCTGGTAATGGGCTGGGGTGGGGGGGGGGTCATGGGGTAGCTATGCCATTTTTCTTAAAGAATTTCATCCATATTACCGGGACCAGACATTACATTAAAGCCGCAAGCAGTTTTAAATGGCTTTTTTTTCCTTTAGAAGTGTCATTTTGTGCAGGGACAGTTCTAAACACGGGAAACACGTGGCACTTCACAGGCATACTTTAGACACCCCCCAGGTACGATATTTAAAGGAATATTTGACTTTTTTTTTTTCACTTTATGCATCATTAAAATGACTGCTCCCGAAAAACGACCGTTTTTAAAACTTCTTTTTGCATTGATACATGTCCCCTGGTGCAGAACCCGGGTTCCCAAACCCTTTTTAGGACAATAACATGCATAATAGTTGTTATAATTAGCACTTTAGAATTCGAACGTTCGCATCCATTGTATTTAATAGGGTTCTAATGTTCGTTCGAACTTTCGGTCCGTTCGCGGGTTCTGGTGCGAACCGAACCCGGGGGTGTTCGGCTCATCACTAGCTGGGAGCATCTTAGCAATGTCCTAGCAACAAGGCAGGATGGAATGATTCCATCTCTGGGAGTTTTTTGGCCAGATTTTAGGAATTACTGTATGTAAATGGCCTACTCCTATAACAAGGGCATTATCTAACTTTAGTCAAAACTCCACAGTTTGCTTTTATCTACAGCGCACCTTACATACATAGGCAGGTTTTTTTTTTTTTTTGTAAATTTGAACTAACCCTTTAAGGATAAATGCTTATTGAACACATTATATGATTATATGCAACAGATCATTAATCAAAATAAACACTATCCAAAATACCACTGACAAATCTACTGAACCTTTCATCCATTGTTTTAAAGCTTTACAATTTGGAACTTTACTTCTCTTTTTGATGCAAGGAATATGTCATGAATAGGGATGAGCTTCGTGTTCGAGTCGAACTCATGTTCGAGTCGAACATCGTCTGTTCGGCCGTTCGCCGAATTTCGAACAATATGGGCCGTTCGCGACAAGTTCGAATGGCACGTCACGGGCCATAATTCACTGCGTCAACGCAGTGCATTGCTGGCTGATGATTGGCCAAGCATGCACTATGACCCGCATGCTTGGCCAATCACAGCACCGTCAGTACAGAGAGCCGTAATTGGCCAAAGTCAGGGTGCCTTTGGCCAATCATGGCTCAGGGGATTAGGTACACGCCCCACACTATATAAGGCTGCCACCGCGTCGGCACCATGTAGTGTGTTCCGGCGTTGAAAGAGAGAGATAGAGACAGAGAGAGTGTCATTTCATTTCAGTTACTTAGAGCAGGCAGGCGATTGAGTTAGCTGCAGTCAGTGTATTTAGTATATATATGCACCCCAGGCATTGTATGTATGTATATATATATATATATATATATATATATATATATATATATATATATATACACTGTATTCAGTTTAGCTAGATCCGTTCCTGTTCTACTGTTGCTAAGATACTACAGGCAGGCAGTTGATTCAGTAAGCTGCAGTATATCACTCAATATACTGTATTCTGTTTAGCTACACTGCAGACTGTTCCAATCCTGTTCTACTGTTGCTAAGATACTACAGGCAGGCAGTTGATTCAGTAAGCTGCAGTATATCACTCAGTATACTGTATTCTGTTTAACTACACTGCAGACTGTTCCAATCCTGTTCTACTGTTGCTAAGATACTACAGGCAGGCAGTTGATTCAGTAAGCTGCAGTATATCACTCAGTATACTGTATTCTGTTTAGCTACACTGCAGACTGTTCCAATCCTGTTCTACTGTTGCCAAGATACTACAGGCAGGCAGTTGATTCAGTAAGCTGCAGTATATCACTCAGTATACTGTATTCTGTTTAGCTACACTGCAGACTGTTCCAATCCTTTTCTACTGTTGCTAAGATACTACAGGCAGGCAGTTGATTCAGTAAGTTGCAGTATATCATTCAGTATACTGTATTCTGTTTAGCTACACTGCAGACTGTTCCAATCCTGTTCTACCGTTGCTAAGATACTACAGGCAGGCAGTTGATTCAGTAAGCTGCAGTATATCACATAGTATACTGTATTCTGTTTAGCTACACTGCAGACTGTTCCAATCCTGTTCTACTGTTGCTAAGATACTACAGGCAAGCAGTTGATTCAGTAAGCTGCAGTATATCACTCAGTATACTGTATTCTGTTTAGCTACACTTCAGACTGTTCCAATCCTGTTCTACTGTTGCTAAGATACTACAGGCAGGCAGTTGATTCAGTAAGCTGCAGTATATCACTCAGTATATTGTATTCTGTTAAGCTACACTGCAGACTGTTCCAATCCTTTTCTACTGTTGCTAAGATACTACAGGCAGGCAGTTGATTCAGTAAGCTGCAGTATATCACTCAGTATATTGTATTCGGTTGAGCTACACTGCAGACTGTTCCAATCCTGTTCTACTGTTGCCAAGTTACTACAGGCAGGCAGTTGATTCAGTAAGCTGCAGTATATCACACAGTATACTGTATTCTGTTTAGCTACACTGCAGACTGTTCCAATCCTGTTCTACTGTTGCTAAGATACTACAAGCAGGCAGTTGATTCAGTAAGCTGCAGTATATCACTCAGTATACTGTATTCTGTTTGGCTACACTGCAGACTGTTCCAATCCTGTTCTACTTGCTAAGATACTACAGGCAGGCAGTGGATTCAGTAAGCTGCAGTATATCACTCAGTATACTGCATTCTGTTTAGCTACACTGCAGACTGTTTCAATCCTGTTCTACTGTTGCCAAGATACTACAGGCAGGCAGTTGATTCAGTAAGCTGCAGTATATCACTCAGTATACTGTATTCTGTTTAGCTACACTGCAGACTGTTCCAATCCTGTTCTACTGTTGCTAAGATACTACAGGCAGGCAGTTGATTCAGTAAGCTGCAGTATATCACTCAGTATACTGTATTCTGTTTAGCTACACTGCAGATTGTTCCAATCCTGTTCTACTGTTGCTAAGATACTACAGGCAGGCAGTTGATTCAGTAAGCTGAAGTATATCACTCAGTATATTGTATTCTGTTTAGCTACACTGCAGACTGTTCCAATCCTGTTCTACTGTTGCCAAGATACTACAGGCAGGCAGTTGATTCAGTAAGCTGCAGTATATCACTCAGTATACTGTATTCTGTTTAGCTACACTGCAGACTGTTCCTGTTCTACTGTTGCTAAGATACTACAGGCAGGCAGTTGATTCAGCTAGCTGCAGTATAATCAGTTTATATATATACATCCCAGATTTGTGCAGCTACATCTCACTGCAGGCCATTCCTTGTGTACCTATTCCAATACATCAAGGACAATATGTCTGGAAGGCCAACAAGGAGAGGCAGACACACACAGGCAAATAAAAGAGGGCATACAGGCTCTGTGTCTAGAGGCAACAGTGCTGGTCGTGGACACAGTGCATCCTCAGCAGCACGTGGCTGTGGGGCACGCCTGTCCTTTTTTTCGGCAGCTGGCCATGTTGAGCCACAACATGCTGAAGAGTTGGTAGAGTGGATGACCAAGCTGTCCTCATCCTCCTCATCCTCTCTCACCCAGCCTCAGGGTACTTTGTCTGCCAAAGCGGCCTCTTCCATTGGCTCAATGGCATCAGTCACTCCTTCCCTAGCCCCACCATGTCCTGAGGAGTCCCCGAACTGTTTGACCACAGTGTTGGGTACATGCTGCAGGAGGATGCGCAGCGTTTTGAGGGCCTCCGATGATGGTACCCAGCTTGAGGAAGGCAGTTACGTGATCCCAGAGAGAGGGGGTGCCCAAGAAGGACAGCAAACTGGCCGTCATGTTCCCCCAGATGCAGCATACTGCCAGGTTTGCTCCAGTGACAAGGAGGGAGGGGATGATGAGTTCACTGACTCTACATGGGTGCCTGATAGGAGAGAGGAGGAGGAGGAGGCAAATCTCCAACAAGGCAGGATGCCCTCCAGGGGCCCGCTTAAGGGCAGCACACCAACTGCCTCACACCGCAGAGCTCCGCAAGTGCAGGGCGCTGCTGTCTCTGCGCGTTATTCCAAAAGTTCTTTGGTGTGGGCCTTTTTTGAGACGTGTGCATCAGATCGCACCGTTGCTATTTGCAACATATGTCTGAAGCGTATCTCGCATGGCCAAAACATCAGCCGCTTGGGCACCACATGCTTGACCAAACATATGTAGACCTGCCATGCAGCCCATTGGCAAGCATACATAAAAGACCCACACCAAAGAACAAAGCGGACCACTCCTTGCTCCTCATCGGCTGGGATCTCCAACCCCACTATAACTTCAGTCCTCTCAGAAACCTGCACTGAGAGGAATGAAGGTGTAGAATTAGGTGTGTCACTGCCAAGTACTTGCAGGCAATTTGCTATCGGTACACCAACGTCCGATTGTACCAGGCAAATTTCCCTGCCCCAGCTGCTGCACCGCCGAAAGAAGTTCACTCCCAGCCATCCACATGCCCAGCAGTTGAATGCTAGTGTCAGGGAAATGGCTGTGGAAGTACTGGCAATCTTGCCAGTAGAAAAAATGGCCTCCATAGGCACATCAAGTGACAGGTGGATCCCCCTGCTGGCCTATAAAAGACTGCCACTGTCTGACCCAAATTGCTGGATTGTCGTCAGCTTCCTGTGCTCCTGTGTCTGTTTACCTTGAAACCCCTGGCTTGATCTCTGCTTCTGGCTTGTACTGTGATCCTGATTATCTCCTCGCTCTGACCTTGGCTTGGCTGACTATTCTTCGATCCACTGCCCACTGTTTATGACCCGGCTTGCTCCTGTTTGCTCTTGGACTGTCTCCCGGTATATGACCTCTGGCCTGGCTGCGAACCCTGCTCCTGGTTTATCCTGCAACCGCCTACTCAGGACTTCTTCTTGCATGGCTACTGACATCGCTACCCAGCGCACCCCACCAACATTCTGCTTACCAGCCTGTTGCAGCATTACTGGCAACCCGTGCACCTTTAGGCACCGTATACCCTGTATTACTCCCAGGGAAGCGCTGCACTCAGCCACAAGGGGCGCCCTCTCTGCCATTCGGCCTTACACCAGAGACTTGACAGCTAGCTTGGCTAAAATGATAGCACTTCAACTGCTGCCTTTTCAGTTGGTAGACTCTGCCCCCTTCCGTGAGTTTGTGGAATGTGCGGTTCCTCAGTGGCAGGTTCCCAAACGCCACTTTTTTCACAGAAGGCGATTCCGGCTCTCTACCGGCATGTGGAAGGCAATGTCTTGGCCTCGCTGGACAGGGCGGTCAGCGGTAAAGTGCATATTACCATTGACTCATGGTCCAGCAGGCATGGACAGGGGCGTTACCTATCTTTTATGGCCCACTGGGTGACTCTGCTGGCAGCTGGGAAGGATGCAGGGCAGGGTGCAGTAGTGTTGGAGGTTGTTCCGCCACCACGCCTCCAAAATGCTACTAGTGGTGATTCTGACACACCTCTCTCCTCCACCCCCTCCTCTTCTTCTTCCTCCATGGCCTCTTCCTTTGCTGATTTGTCCTCGGAACCAGCGGTGGTGATGCAGCTGTTCTTGGGCAGGTACCCGGGCTTAGAGGATGTCCTGAGGCAGGCCAGGAAAGTCTGTGTGCACTTCCGCCGGTCATATAATGACCTCCAAAAGGAATAAAACCTGCCCAAGAACCGCCTAATCTGTGACATGCCCACCAGGTGGAACTGAACATTGGCCATACTGCAGCGGCTGCACACGCAGCAGAGGGCCATCAATGAGTACCTGTGCGACTATGGCACCAGGACAGGGTCAGGGGAGCTTTGAGTTTTTTGCCACCCCAGTGGGTCATGATCAGGGATGCATGCACTGTCCTGTCACCATTTGAGGAGGCCACGAGGACGGTGAGCAGTGACAGTGCATGCATCAGTGACTGTCCCTCTTGTCCACCTGTTGGAGCACACGCTGAGTGGAATAATGGACAGGGCACTTGAGGCAGAACAGAGAGAGGAAGAGGAGGACTTCCTTACCTCTCAAGGCCCCCTTTATCCAGACAGTGTTCCTGCTGGCCCGCCAATCACACAGGAAGAGGTTGAGGAGGAGGATTGTGTCAGCATGGGGGTGGAGCCTAGCACTCAGCATCAGCAGCAGTCTTCAAGGGATCATTTACAGTCCCAAGAAACCAATGAACTTGTACGTGGCTGGGAGGAGGTGGCTGCGGATCATGTCGTCTTTAGTGACCCAGAGGACTCCGGACCGAATGCCTCAGCAAACCTACGCTGCATGGTTTGCCTGATCCCGCAAAGCATGCGAAAGGATCCTTGTATTCGTGGTATCAAAGAAATGGGATCATTACTGGCTGGCAACCCTCCTTGATCAACGTTACAAGGGTAAGGTTGCGGACCTTATCTAGCCGTCGCAGAGGGAGCACAGGATGAAACATCTGCGGGAGGTTTGTGCAACACGTTTCCAGAGCCTGGGAGGTTACAAATTCCTGGTCCTGGACAACGTGTTGCTGAGGCTTCGGTCAGTCACAGAAGGAGCATTGGAGAAGGTGGCCGTCTGACCGATGTGTTCAAATAATTTTTTAGTCCGCAGCCCCAAGGTATGATTGGTTCCAGCAACCATCGCCAGCGTCTGATTCACATGGTGCAGGAATACCTAGGGGCAAGATCAGACATGGACACCTTTCCCACCGAAAATCCTCTGGGTTACTGGGTCTTGAGGATCGATCACTGGCCAGAGCTTGCACAGTATAAAATTGAGCTACTGGCCTGTCCTGCATCCAGCGTTCTTTCGGAATGCACATTCAGTGCTGCTGGAGACTTTGTAACCGATCACAGGGTGCGCCTGTCCACTGACTCGGTTGATCATCTGACCTTCATAAAAATGAATCAGTCTTGGATCACCAGCTACCAAGCACCTGATGCTGATGTAACCGAATAATTTTTTGGGGAATGTGAGATCCCTTCAAGACTGCCTATGATGATGCTGAGTGACTATCCTGTTATGCTGAGTGACTATCCTCTTCCTCCTGTTTATGTTGATAGCTTGTAAGAACATTTTTGGTTCTGGGCACCGCTACCAGTGCCTAAGGCCCAATTTTTCTTCCCCTGTTTAACAGGGGCGTGTAATTATAAATTTTGCTGCAATACTTTGCAGCAGGGCTCATTCCTGTGCTCCAACTAGAGTATCTGTGAGGGGTTGCAGTGTTGTGGCACCAGCACTAGTGCCTAAGACCCAATTTTTCTGCCCCTGTTTAACAGGGGAGTGTAATTACAATTTTTGCTGTAATACTTTGCAGCAGGGCTCATTCCTGCGCTCCAACTAGAGTATCTGTGAGGGGTTGCAGTGTTGTGGCACCAGTGCTTAAGGCCCAGTTTTTCTGCCCCTGTTCAACAGGGGCATGTAATTACAATTCTCGATCTAATATTTCACAGCAGGGCCCATTCCTGTGCCCACCAAGAGTAACTGTGAGGGCTTACAGTGTTGTGGCAACACCACCACCACCACCACCAAAGGCCCAATTTCTCTGCCCCTGTTCAACAGGGGCATGTAATTACAATTCTTGATCTAATATTTCACAGCAGGGCCCATTCCAGCACCCACCAAGAGTAACTGTGAGGACTTACAGTGTTGTGGCACCATCACCACCACCAAAGGCCCAATTTTTCTACCACTGTTCAACAATGGCATGTAATTACAATTCTTGATATAATAGTTCACAGCAGGGCGTTCCAGCGCCCACCAAGAGTAACTGTGAGGGGTTACAGTGTTGTGGCAATACCAACACCTAAGGCCAAAATTTCTGCAGAGTACATAGGGCAGGCCCCTACTTTCAAACATCCAACTTTAAAACGACTACTTACAAACAGGGGGAGACAACAGGAAGTGAGAGGAAATCCACCCCTAGGAAGGAAAATTCTCTCCTGTAAGAGTTAATATGGGAAAAAGGTGTCTCCTCTCCACTGATGCTTTATCACCAATCCTTGTTTCCCTAAAAACCCCAAATTTTCTAAATCCAAGTGTCATTGGGACAGAAAGTGAGGTGAAATCTTCTTAACAGGTGCACAGACAGCAAAACAAATGTTACAGGGGTGATAACCCTTCCCTATGTTTTCCAAAAAGCTTAAAAGTAGATTTTTTGGCTGGATCTACACTTTAAAAATGTACCAGTTCAAAATTACAAACATATTCTACTTAAGAACAAACCCACAGTCCCTGTCTTGTTTGCACCGCCTGTATACTGCTGTTCAGAGTATATAGGGCCTGGGGGCCCCACACCCTTTTTTTTAATTTGGGTGCAGGGTTCCCCTTAATATCCATACCAGACCCAAAGGGCCTGGTAATGGGCTGGGGGGGGGGGACCCATGCTGTTTTTCTCAATGATTTTCATCCATATTGCCAGGACCAGACAATACATTAAAGCCGCAAGCAGTTTTAAATTACTTTTATTGCTTTAGAAATGTCATTATGTGCAGGGACAGTTCTAAACACGGGAAACAAGCGCCACTTTACAGGCATACTATAGACACCCCCAGGCACGATATTTAAAGGAATATTTCACTTTTATTTTTTCACTTTAAGCATCATTGCTCCTGAAAAAATGACAGTTTTTAAAACTGTTTTTTGCATTGATACATGTCCCCTGGGGCAGGACCCGGGTCCCCAAACCCTTTTTAGGACAATAACTTGCATATTAGCCTTTAAAATTTGCACTTTTGATTTCTCACGTTCGAGTCCCATAGACTTTAACGGGGTTCGAAAGTTCACGCAAACTATCGGTCCGTTCACATGTTCTGGATGCAAACCGAACCGGGGGGTGTTCGGCTCATCCCTAGTCATGAACATTGCATTGAGGCAGAAAATATCAGGTCCTCTGTAGCCTATGGTCGTCCTAAGGTCACACCTACCATCTTTTCATTTCAAGCACATAACACCATACTGCAAATCAATACACAGTTCTTCTATGGCTAGGAAATCCTAGTTGCTGCTATGAATTAGAAATGATTTAGAACAGATTTACTTGATCTAGGATAAACACTGCTACATTTTTTTTTTTTTGAGGGACAATATAGGTAAAACTTGCACGCTCTTAAGAGAAAATTCCATGTTTAAACCTCATATATGCCATGGATATTATTCTGTGACCCCTTACATTGTATGTGGCTAACACAGGGATTTGGGCTCCAAACCCATCAGGATAGCTGTCTTTTATGTTCTAATAGTATTTAGCATACATTTTCCTAGGGCTTCCATGACTTCTTCCACAACCACAAGGCATGTGACAACACTTCTCTTAGGCTTGATTCACACCTATGCATTTTTAGTGCTTTTTGCATTTTGCAGATTTGCACTACAGTCCATTTAACATGGTTTCCTATGGAACACGTTCTGTAGAGCAAATCTGCAAAATACAAAAAGCACTAAAAATGCATTGGTGTGAATCAAGCCTAAGTGGGTGTGGGTGTATAAATGCGGTGGGGATATTAGATGGTAGTTTCTCCCAGAAACAGGATCTGGTGTCAATAGGATGTTAGATGGCAGCCTTCCCCAAAGGCAGGTTATGATGTGGATGAGATATTACATGGTAGTCTCCCTCCAGAAGCAGGGTCTGATGTGAATCGTGATAAGTACCCTGTAAAATGCTGCATACCATACTAATTTATGAAATTTGCTCACATATATTTGGCTTGTACTGTACAGAAAATGTTCTATTAATAGCTTATATGAATGCTTGCATTGGAAGAATTTCAACATTATGACTGTGGAATGATAGTCCAACACAAAGAAAATTATTGTAATTTTTTTTGTATAATGGGATAGAGATTAAAATTACATAAAATACAGTACAAATCCTTACAAAGTTCCATATATACAACTAGCACCAGAGTAAACCATTATTATAAAATCAAACTATAGTAACTTTTTTTCAGTGCAGACAGATATCTTACCATGATTTCTATATGACATCCTACAACAGTAAGCCCTAACTCCTGTTTGACACAAATTAAAGCCCCCCCCCCAAAAAAACTATGTGTACAAAAACATGTGTAAGTATGTGCATATATAAACAGAGGGGTTTCTTACTTTCTTCAGAAAGGTCATTCTCCTCTGCTTCCCTCTCCATGTCCTTACACCAGTCTTCCATTCTTTTAGTTTCTGCATGGAGCAACTTCATAAACCATGTGCCATCTTGTCGACTAGGAGATATTCGCCCTGAGTCCACTGGTTCATGAGCAGGCTCCAGCCATGGGTCTGGTGGTGGCAAATTTGATGTATCCACTGGGGTCCTATAATCCTCTCTGTAACTAAACAGTCCCTGAGTCCGTACCGTTCTTACTGCACCATACTGAGTTGGGGTGCTAGGTTCAGAATGTCTTTGAAATGAAGATCCAAACTGTAGACCTTTATCCTCCATTGTGATGTGACTTGGGAAGCCCTCTAATTCAAGGTCAGCTTGTACAGCTGCAGTCACACTATTCGACCTTTTGAAACGTCCTTGCCTAAACAGATGAAAGCATAGAAAGGTCAATAGATACTATAGTTTTACATCATTTTTACTACGTCAGCTTAGATTTTCAGAAGTGCAGTAAGTTCTCTTGTTTTCTCTATTGTTAAAGATCTATATCACTCTCTTTATATTTGGCTGAAAGTTTAGAATGAAAATGAAAGTGTCCAAGTAATTTGAAGAACACATTCTCTTACATAATCCAGCTTTGGTGTATATGGCAGGCATATACTGTATATGGTGTTATGGCTTTATTCATACTGCTATTCAAATGTAGTGCCTGGCAGCAGTCCTAAGCCCTGCCAAAACAAAATCCCCTTCCTTTTCATTTTAAAAGCTGCGCTGGATGGCTGCATCATGGGGCATCAGGGATTTAGAAACCTATTGAATAGTATTTAGTTCCCCAGGAAAGTGGTCCAGCTGTGGGCAGAACACTGCTAGAACAACGCAATCTTTTGCATGCCACATCAGTGCAAAGAGGGCTTAGGATGAAAGAGCAATTTGCAAAGGGTACAATGTCATGTTAAATGCCCTCAAGCTCAATTTTTTTTTAACATTTTCTAGAAAGACAACAGGGAAAAGAGGGGAAAAAAGGGAAAGACAGAAGGGGAAAAAGGTATTTATAATGTTTTTTTATATTTATACAAACATGTTATGCCTTTCATTTCTATTTTAAACTGAATGGGTTGTTTTACAATGTGATCGTTTACAATCACTTTAAACTGAGGAAGCTTCTTTACAGTTTTCTTTTTAAGGTTTTTTAAAATTATTTTAAGGCTATATAAACTAAATTAGGCATTATGAAAGGCAAGTCCACTTTGCACTGCAAGTGCACTTGTAAGTGCACTGAAAGTGCACTTGTAAGTGCAGTTGTTGTAGATCTGAGGGGAAGATCTGAAACGAGGGGAAGCTCTGCTGATTTTATCATCCAATCACGTGCAAGCTAAAATGCGTTTTTTTATTTTCCTTGCATGTCCCCCTCAGATCTACAGTGACTGCACTTCCAAATGCACTTTCAAGTGCAGTTGCAGTGCAGTTGCAGTGCACTTGTAGTGCAAAGTGGATTTGCCTTTAGTAAATCAACCCCATAGTCTTTTTTACTTGCTTCTTTCTTTTTGCCATTCTCTTTTTTTTCATTTCTCACACACTCTTTTTAATTTTCAGTCACTTTTTCTCTCACTTTCTTTAATACCTAATCTTGGATTTAATTTCTATAAAGAAATCTGGTATTCATGTGTCAGGAACCATGAATCTGACGGAGACAGAAAATGCAATAAAAATCACACCTTTTAATATAGTGGTAAAAATGGTACAAATAGTAAACGTAGTCAAAACATAGCCAGGGTTTGGTAATCAAAGTGGGTAGTCAGTGCTAGCCAGTAAATCAGGAAGCCAGAGATTAGCATAGTCGGAGAAAGCAAACAGGAACCAGAAGGGATGTCAGTCAGGTAAGTCTTTAACCACTTGCTGTCTGCCTCACGTACATATACGTCGGCAGAATGGAACGGGCAGGCAAAGCAACGTACAGGTCCGTTGCTTTGAATCTGCCACCTAGCGTGCTCCCGTGATCATGCCCGCGGGACCAGCAGACTCGATGTCCACCGGTGTCCCACGATCGTGTCACGGAGAGGCAGAACGGGGGGGTGCCTGTGTAAACAATGTAAACAAGGCATTTCACTGTTCTGCCTTGTGGCAGGACAGTGATCTACTGCTCCCTGTGATCAGCCCACTCACCGTTAGAATCACTCCCTAGGATACACTTAACCCCTTCACTGCCAGTGTCATTTACACAGTAATCAGTGCATTTTTATAGCATTGATCACTGTATAAATGACAATGGTCCCAAAATAGCGTCAAAAGTGTCCGATGTGTCCACCATCATGATATAAATAGCAGATCGCCACCATTACTAATAAAAAATAATTAATAATAAAAATGCCATAAAACTATCCCCTATTTTGTAGACGCTATAACATTTGCCCAAAACAATCAATATACGCTTATTGTGATTTTTTTTACCAAAAATATGTAAAAGAATACATATCAGCCTAAACTGAGAAAAATTTAATTTTTTTTTATGTTTTTTGGGGACATTTATTATAGCAAAAGGTAAAAAATATTGCATTTTTTTCCAAAATTGTCGCTCTTTTTTTGTTTATAGCTCAAAAAATAGAAACCGCAAAGGTGATCAAATACCACCAAAAGAAAGCTCTATTTGTGGGAAAAAAAGGACATAAATTTTGTTTGAGAAGCACCTTGCACGACCGCGCAATTTTCAGTTAAAGTGACGCAGTGCCGAATTGCAAAACGTGATCTGGTCAGGAAGGGGGTAAATACTTCCGGGGCTGAAGTGGTTAACAGGAACACAGCAGAGAATCTTCAGATATGTCGACCAAGGCGAAGGCATGGGAGAAATGAACCAGGCTGTTTAAATACCCCAAAGGGGCTGGCTGACGAGCAGGAAATTATCACCAGGTAAGGCACTGTGGAACGATGGGTGCTGGCAATTAACCGACAGCTGAGCACTGAGAAGGGAGGGCTCAGCCCAGCCCTGACAGTACCCCCTCCTCAATGACCCCTCCCCCTCGGAGGGCCACCAGGTTTGAGGGGAAAACATCTATGGAAAGCATGGAGGACAGGTACATGTATGTCCGAGGATGAGACCGAAGAGGCTCTTCCGGACTGCACCCCTTCCAATGAAACAGGTACTGTATATGCACCCATGGAACTTATGGGAGTCAATGATTGATTGTATCTCATACTCCTCATGGTTCTCAACCTGAACTGGGTGAGGACATGGTACTGAGGTGGTGAAGCAATTGCACACCAAGGGTTTTAATAAGGAGACATGAAATACATTTTAAATACGCATGTTAGAAGGAAGGTCTAATGCGTAAGCCCCTGGGTTGATCTTATGGAGAATACGGAAAGGCCCAATAAACCGTGGTGCCAGTTTCAGTGAGGGAACACAGAGTCGGAGTGTGAGATGACAGCCAGACCCTCTCCCCAACCTGGTAGGAAGGCGCAGGTAGGTGTCTGCGGTCAGCATGGAGTCTGTACCTATCACTGGCATGTTGCAAGGACTCTTGGACCTGTACCCAAGTGAAACAAAGACCACGGAGATGCTCCTCTAATGCAGGAATACTTTGAGGAGAAAATGAGTCAGGCAACATGGATGTTTGGAAACCATAATTCGCCCAAAACTGAGACAATCGGGAATCGGTATTGACAGCACTATTGTGAGCGAACTCCACCCAAGATAAGAGGTCTGACCAGTTGTTATGGTGGTCAGAAATATAGCAGCGTAGAAACTGCTCCAAGGTTTGGTTAGCTCGTTCTGCGGCCCCATTGGACTGAGGGTGATATGCAGAGGAGAAAGAAAGCTGAATCCCTAACAGTGCACAAAAGGCTTGCCAAAATCTGGAAACAAACTGGCTACCCCTCTTCAAGATGATAACCTTGGGTAGCCCGTGTAATCAAAAGATCTCCCAAGCAAAAATTAAGTGGAATACAGTGTGACATTTTTGAGAACCAGTCAACCACCATAAGAATAACTGTGTTGCCCTGGGAGTTGGGTAACTCCACAATAAAATCCATAGACAGGTGGGTCCAAGGCCTCTCTCCATTGGGTATGGGTTGTAGGAGACCCACTGGAAGGTGTTGTGGTGTCTTACACTGACCATACAGTGAACAAGCAGCGCAGAGACTAGGCCACCAGAATTGTTGGGAAATGGCCCAAATTAGTTGATTCTTCCCTAGGTAGTCGGCTGCCTTGGGAGAATGGTAAGTCTGGAGCAAAGCAGCGTGGAGACTCTCAGGGACAAAGCAGAGGTCACAAGGTTTCTCGGGAGGAGATTGGATCTGAGCGGCAATAAATCTTTCACCCAAGGGTGAAGTGAGACTGGTACGAACAGTGGCCAAAATACGATCGGGAGGTATCACAGGAACAGGAACTGACTCCATCTTGTAAGTGGAGGAAAACTGTTGCAAAAAGGCATCAGCCCTTACATTGTTGGTACCGTGTAAGAACGAGACTTGCCTGGCCACAATAAAGGCACGATCTCTCCCTCCTTCTAAAGGCCCTCTCATCTGCAGAGAGACATGTGATGTCAAACTGCATGGGTTCCACTTCACTGGCAGACTCGGTACCAGGAGGAATGGGAGGTGAGAGAGGCAAGGGTGGGACTGCAAAGCTTGCAGCCAAACGTACAGGAGGCTTTCGAAAGCGCTCCTTAAAGGAAGGTCTCTCTCGCAGTCTGTAGTCAATCAGAATGGTAAACAAGATCAACTTCTCCAGATCTGCAGCCATGAGGGTCTCATTGTTTCAAGCGACTTCTGCTGACAGAGTGCGGAATTCAATGGCGTAATCAGCAACAGTTCTCATACTCTGTTTGATAGACATGGAGGCTCTTGGCAGCAGAAGTGGAGCGAGAGGGAACTTCAATAACCCTTTTAAAGGAAGCCACAAACTCTGGGTAACTCAGGACAATGGGTTTTTGCATCTCCAATAGAGGGTTTGCCCAAGCCAAGGCTCTATCAGAAAATAAAATAAATTATGAAGCCTACTTTGCTTCTGTCCATGGGGAACACCTGGGGCAGCATCTCAAAGTATATCCCAACCTGGTTGAGAAACCCTCTGCATTGAACTGGATCGCCCCCAAATCACTGGGGAAGCGGAGTGGAACCAGACATAGCTCTTACAGAGGTAATATTCGAGGCGGGTGCCTGCACAGAGACTGGAGCGGCAGCAGGGATGGCCTGCTCCACATGTTGTACCAGGACTGCCACAGTGGAAGGATCCAGGTGAGCAGTGTGAATCAGAAGCTTCTGTAACGCTATGATAAACTGATCCATGCAGTGATCCTGCTCATTGAATCTGGAGAAAATATTACCACTGGGTGGCTTGCTTGCATCTTCTGAATTCATTGCCTTCACCTACTGTCAGGAACCATGAATAAGACGGAGACAGAAAATGCAGTACAAATCACACGTAAACGTAGTCAAAACATAGCCAGGGTTTGGTAATCAAAGCGGGTAGTCCGTGTAAGCCAATAAATCAGGAAGCCAGAGATCAGTGTAGTCGGCGACAGCAAACAGGATCAGGAACCAGGCAAGTCTTTAACAGGAACACACCAGAGAATCTTCAAATATGTTGACCAAGGCCAAGGCATGGGCGAAATGAACCAGGCAGTTTAAATAGCCAGAAGGAGCTGGCTGATAAGCAGGAAATGATCACCAGGTGAGCCCAGCCCTGACATCATGATAGTTATTTACCACATAAGGACCCAAAATTCTAATTCCTATATTCTGCTAACCCTCAAAGTTGTGTTCAAATGTGCTAACCATCCCTAAGGTTAAAACAAATCCCCTAACATGAAGAATACTGTATATTGGGATGGGTCACATCCAATGATAGTATACTCTCATGCCCCGTACACACGATCGGTTTTCCCGTCTGAAAAAAGTTGGATGTTTTTTTGACAGAATTCCTCTCAAGCCTGCCTTGTCTACACACGGTCACACAAAAGTTCAGTGAACTTTTGACTGCCAAGAACGTGGTGACGTGAAAGACTACGACGAGCCGAGAAAATTAAGTTCTATGCTTCCGAGCATGCGTCGATTTGTTTCCTAGCATGCGTCGGAATTTAGCATGTCGGGATTTGTACACACGATCGGAAATTCCGATCAGTTTTTTTCCTGACATGAAAAGAGAGAACCTGCTCTCTATCTTTTTCCAGCAGTTTTCCTGTTGGAAAAAGTCTGATGGAGCATAGACACGGTTGGGATTCCCGACCAAAAGCTCTCATCAGACTTTTTCCAACAGGAAAACCGATCGTGTGTACGGGGCATTAGTTAGGATGTTAACGTCCAAATCCAGCCTTGCTTCCAAATTAGTAGGACCTCTTAATGCCTAAAAAATTTTACCTTTATTTCCAAATTACTTGGTGATTAACCAAGAAATGTGGAAATAAAGGTAACATTTTTCAGGCGTTAAGAGGTCTTACTAATTTTGGAGCACGGCTGATTTGGACATTAACATCCTAACTGATGCTGATGCATCCTAAATGATGCATCATTGGATGTGACCCATCCCAATATACTGCAGTCCGCATGTTAGTGGATTTGTTTTAACCTCAGGGATGGTTAGCACATTTGAACAGAACTTTGAAGGTTAGCAGAATATAGGAATTAGAATTGTGTCCTCATGTGGTAAATAACTATCACGAATACCAGATTTCTGTATAGAAATGGAATTCAAGATTAGGTATTAAAGAAAGTGAGAGAAAAAGTGACAGAAAATGAAAAAAGGTGTGTGAGAGGGACAAAAAGAGAATGGCAGAAAGAAAGAAGCAAGGAAAAAAGACTATGCCTAATTTAGTTTATATAACCTTAAAATAATTTAAAAAAGAAACTTAAAAAGAAACCTGTAAAGAAGCTTGCTCAGTTTAAAGTGATTGTAAACGATCACCTTGTGAAACAACCAATTCAGTTTAAAATAAAAATGAAAGGCAAAAACATTTTTGTATAAATATAAAAAAATATATAAATACCCTTTTTTCCCTTTTTTAAGTGATCAAATTACCTCTGTTTCCTCTGTTCTCAGCTGCATAAGAGCTGGGGTTAGGAGAAGCAACAGCACTCTGAGCTTCCCAGTGACTGGCTGTGAAGTGGGGGCAATGTCAGGACAAGTCTGTTCATTGGAAGAGAGTACACTGAGTTCCCAGCATAGCTAGTGAACTGACCATGGTGTGCTTAGTGTGGTCAGTTTTTAATAGAAAAGCAGAGGGATTGGTAGGAACACCATAAAGGTAGCAATATAAAGTGAACAGGATACTTTCTAATACAAGTACATGGTACATCAGGCACATATCAGGGATATGAAGTGTTGGGGTAACAAACGCTTTAATACTGAAAGAAGCCATTATCAAATCAGTTAGTAAAGCTTGGGTTAGTTCAAACTCTACAAAATTGTAATTCTTTTTTTTTTGCTGCATTTTTGTATAAAAGTGTCTAAAGCAATAACCTTTGTGGGTCATATAACAATAATAGACAACAACCAAAGACTAAGGGATACAATAGCCACCAGAAAATTGTGCAGCATGGTTCATCGTGGATTTTACCTTTTTTCGTCTTCCACTTGAATCCCAACAGAATGATATTCTCTTCCTTTGCTTTCTGTATCTGAATCAGCTGCTTCCACCTAAATGAATAAAGAAGTTAAGAATGACTAGTAAAAAGCATTAAGAATTAGTATACTGACATCTTGTGAGTGTGAGAGCTCAGGAAGTATTGTACATGTACATGCAATATTGAGACATCTCAGATTCAGCTACATTATAAAACATCTGAAATGGAGGAGCTATTTTGTTGACTGAACACAGTTTAGTCTACTAGGCAGTGGCTCGAGAATATACCCAGATAGCAAGGATAACTTACCACAAGTTTGTAAGTCTGTTAACTTAATAAAAAGTAGTATATCAAACATAAAAACAGTGGTAATCTGTGTCAGTAATATACTAAAACAGCGCTGATGTTGGTAGGAATCGGGTGGCCAACACCACCTTGAAAGTGAATAACAGTTTTTGGCAGATAAAGTGCAGAAGTGTCAAACAGTGTCCATAGATGGTCTTGGATAGAAACAGCCTGCACCTTCACCGAAAAATCCAGGTCCACCCAGTGGGAACACACTCCCCCTCAGGGGTTTAAACTCACCAGAGCAAGATCAAAACCAAGCCTTGACACAGGGAGGATAAGTCAGAAACATAAGTGAACTGCACTCAGCATCAGCCAGGGGGATAACAGATCAGTGGAGGCTCCCAAAAAATGGTAAATAAACAGAAGAAAGCCAATAGCATAATTCCATTTAATAAGAAAAAGCCCCCCACATCACATCACCCTTCATACATTAAACGTACATAAAAGCATATTAAAATGAGCATAAGAGATGCACTTCACCGTCTCCGCTGGAGATATTGCTGTTCGTCCCCCAAGCGTGTAAACAGGAAGTATCTTACTTCCGGGTCCGGCTACAGTGGAGCGCATAAATCACTTCCGTTACGTCGTGTAGGTCACGCCCTGACACGTTTCGTCATATCCTGACTTCGACAGAGGGCGTCTGTTAACTTGCTTCACATTTTCACTGGCAAGTTGTAGACTTGCAGAGCACTTGAAGCACAAGTTCTAGTTGACACTTTCCAATTTGTAGCAAATTTGCATGGCAAGTCTCTAGCAAGAGCAAAGTTGCAGTGGTGAGTCTACAGCAAGAGCTCTGCAAGTCACAGTGACCTCCGTGGTGGGATGACTATTGCACACCAAAAGTATGTTTTCACCGCACTGGATTTTATTGAGTTTTCTATACTGTATGTGGTTTATTTATAGTTTTTTTCACCAGATGTAGTTTGTATGTTCTGCACTTAGCGCAAAAACATTTTTTAACATATTGCACAACATAACTGAACCAGAACTTGCAGCAGATTAGCAGAAAGTTGGCAAAGAAAGTTGATCTGGAGTCATGCAATGCGGACTTGCTGTAATTGTGCAACAAACTTGTGAAGCCTGGCAAGTCTAGCTATAGCTTAGCAAGTAATTTTCAAACTTGCAGCGCAATTGCTTGCTATCTGGGTAGGATATGATGTTAGAACAAAGAAGAAATGGCTGCACATCAATAGATTCCAAATGCTGTTTATTGGTCACCAAAATGACACCAGGAGACACTAATGCCGCGTACACACGACCGTTTTTAATGTCATTGAAAAAAACGACGTTTTTCTCGACGTGATTCTAAACATACCATAAACAAATTTATAATGATAATCAAAATAGTTCATAAGTACCGTAAATGAATAAAGGGTACCCATGTTGCATCCAACTGGAGGCAATACAAGGGACCCAAATTCATAAAATTGAAATTATAAAAAGCACTATAATGTTGAATGAAGAATATACAAAACACAAACAAATAATGAAAAAAAAGAAAAACGCGTATATAAATATACCTAAGTGCAAAATGTAATAAAAATGTATAAATCTATAACGTGATTTAGCAACAACCAATGAATAATTAAAAATGAATATAAAGAAACAATAAAACCATCAATATTGATTTTATGGAAGTGTGGCTGATTTATGTGAGCCGCATGTGTATATGTGAAAATAAAAAAAACAAATATTATACGGAAATTTTTTATAATGAATCAGTGAACATACCCAAATACAAATGCAGGACATATATCAATAAATAGACACAAACATAATGCTAACGGCGGAGGGGATTTGAGGTAGAATGAGAAATAAAGAAAACTGTAGCCATAATCTAGAGTCTATAAACTGCTTTTTCTTAAAGCTCAATTACAAGCAGTAAACCGGACCTTCGTTGTAAAATAGGATCCAAAACTCTAATGCCGTGTACACACAATTGGTTTTACCGATGAAAACAGTCCGATGGACTCTTCTCATCGGACAAACCGATCGTGTATGGGCCCCATCGGTCTTTTTTCCATCGGTGAGAAAAAATAGAACATAACAATTTATCCGATGGGGAAAAAACCGATAGCAAATTCCGATCGTCTGTGTGGAACTCCATCGGACAAAAAACCCACGCATGCTCAGAATCAAGTCGACGCATGCTCAGAAGCATTGAACTTCATTTTTCTAGGCTTGTCGGAGTGTTATACGTCACGGCGTTTGGGACGGTCGGATTTTTGACTGATGGTGTGTAGGCAAAACTGATGGAAGTCAGCTTCATCGGATTTCCAATGGAAAAATCCATCGAATTAGAATCCTTAGGAAATCCGATCGTGTGTACAGGGCTTAAAGAGTATCTGAACTCAAGAACGATAATGTAATTTCTTCAGGCTTTAAGACCACTATCACACCGAGACGCTTTTCAGGCGCTTTCACCCTAAAAAAAGCGCCTGAAAACGTATTTCCATTAAAATCAATGGATGCTTTCACACTGAGGCAGTGCGTTGAAAAAACGCCCCTCTCCATTGAAATGAATTGAAAGCGCTTCAAAAGCGCCAGTTATTTCCTGTCCTAGGTGAAAACACTCAGGGAGTAATTTAAAGGAGTTGTAAACCCTCGAAGGTTTTTCATCTTTATGCATTCAAGCCACTTAGCTTAAAGTGGAGCTAAGCCCTTCTATCCGTAACAGCCAAGGAAGCTGCCATCTTAGCCTCTGTCTGATCTGCAGCTGCCATGGTGCTGCCCATGTAATTAGTTAGGACACCAGCCATATCACACACAAATGATCACACACAACTGTGACAGTTATCATTCACGGCATGCCTTGCGTTTAAAAGTTTTGGGAAACAGTTAAATCGATGTAATTCTGCTTTAGCAATGCCAAAATGGTCAGCTTTTATTTATGTAAACCCTGCATCCCTGGGATCTGCAGGTAACTTTTGCAATAATTAGTGTCAAAGTGCATGCATCTACAGTTGGAAAGAGCCCAAACCAACATAATAAAGATCTTAAGCACACAAGCAAATACACCAAGGAATGGTTAAAAAAAATGGTTAGTTCTATACTGGTGTAGCGGCCTCGCCCTCTCTCTTCTTCTTTAGCGGTTACTCTGGCTCCGGTCTAGGGGTACCTTGAAGGGGAGAGCGAGGTGCACCACGGCCCATGTCCTCTAGATTACAGCATGTAGAGGTGAAGGCCAGCACCAGATTACCTTCGGGCTGTGTATACGCTCAGAACCAAGTCTGTTCTGCTGATAACCCCCTTTGCTCCCAGTAATTAGAGTACCACACACTGAAAAGGTCCAACACTTATTTATTCCATAACGGCAAACAAATAGTCCTTTGCGAGCAGACAGTTTGAGACCCATAGAACAGTTCAGTATTGGTGGGGAGTAGGTCAAGGCACAATCCTCAAAGAAACTAAACCGTTGAGGTTTCACCAACGGTTGCTAAGCACAGAGGCTGTAAAACGTACTTTTTGGCTTCAGAGTCTCTTCCAGCGACTCTAATGAACAGGAACTGGAGTTACCTTCGCTATGCTGCAGCCCCTGTCAGGGGGAAGACATCTCTCCAAGAGAGTTACCAGAGGCCCCGCCGTCACCGGATTAATGCTGTACCAGGCTATTCGGAAGGGTTACACGCCCCCTCACCTCAGATACGGGTCCCAACACCTTAGGGCCCCTCGGACTCCTCCACCCTCACGGAACCCAGTCAAAGTTACTGGGCCCCAGGCCTCGGCCATAGTACCTCATCCCAGGCTTAAGGTGCCTGGGATGGACTCCATCTCTTGCTCCGGCCAGGTCAAGGGCACCTGGGCCCGGAACTCCGGAACGCCAGCACCCAGGCTGAAGGTGCCTGGGTGCGCCTGCGTCCTCCAACTCCGAACTCTGAACCCTCGGACCACAACAACCCCGTGGTAAGGGCGTCCGCCCCTTTTATCCCCTCTCTCTTTGCGTCACAGCGGGTTCCCCGCCCGCTGTACCAGCTCCAGGGGAGGACAAAAAGGCACAGTCCCGCGATGTGAGTTCACCTCCGGCCCAGGGCAACAACGCCACCTGTAGGCCGCAGGGAACCTCACATCACCAGAGTCCTCCAAGAACCACAAAAGAGGTTCTCAGGCTCCCTTACAATTCGTGCATCCGGGTTGAATAACCCAGATGCTCCCCCCCAAATTTAAATGCCCGCTACACTGGTATAATAAAATCCCTGACTTGAATCCCAGTATAATGTTGTGGGGGCTTGTCCCCTATCTTCAGTGGCTGCAGCTGTATACTTTGGTTTCCTAGCTCCATTAAAGACCACTGCTTTCATACTTGTTATAGTTCTGTTTCAGTAATGGCATGTCCATGATCTATGATGTACAATCTCAAACAACTTATATTCTAATGACTTGGTCAATGTTTGTACACTCTGTGTGTATATTTTCATTGGAACTGAAAAATTACTTGGAAAATCAATGAAAATTAAATTTATTAAACAAAAAATGATGTGGGGAGATCTATAATGGGCAGTTCAAGCAAGGAAACACATAACCAACTTGCAACTGAAGGAATTTGGAGGAGTGGTTAAATGAGTGGTTAAGTCTGTGTGTTTGATGTCAGAGACTGATGGGCAGTTATGCAACATGCCTACAAAAGGTAATTTCTGCCAATGTCAGCTTCTAGGAGACGCCGCGCTCCTATGTGATCCTTAACCGCGCATTTTTATCATCCTCTCTGTAAGTGCAATACTTTTTGGCAAATTAAACCATTTGTATACAGAATTACGCTATGGAGCTTTCTTTGTTTATATGTTCCTGAGACATAAGATACCGTATACCTCTGTTACCCAGTCACCACCAGTGGGTCTATAGGGAGACCTTAAACCCCTGTGTCCGGATTGACCGCCGTAATAGCGGTCATTTAGATAGGGTAAGAAGACTACAATACTTTTCTTGGGTGCCTCAGTGGTGGATGAAGACTTTCTTGTCACAAGCTTTCCTTTCTTGCACCACTATGGAATGATCCTATAAGGACTGATCACTTTTATCCGTCAGCTAATTTTTCATTATCCTACTGTGCTGTATTGGGACAATTTTTTTTTCACTTTATTTTTCTTGTGACAATTATTACATAAGATTGTTTATTGTGTTGTCACACATCAGAGGTATTTCAAGCTATATGTGATGGTGGGATTTACATACACATTTTGTAGTCACTGAGTTGTTTAATTGCTATTAACCAACAGCATTTATATCTATTTTTTGTTCACCATTTTCTCATTAATTTGCACCTAATTAGGTTCATCACTTATTTTGGATTTCACTTTAACAATTAGCTCTGTACCTCAATATCCACATGTTTTTTGAGTTTTGTATCAAAATTTTTGGTATTGGCAGCTTTTTCTTCATTCACTATCACAGTGAAATTTATCATTAATTTAATGATAAATTATATTAATGATTAATTTGGCAGCACAGTGGTGTAGTGGTTAGCACGTTCACCTAGCAGCAAAAGGGTCACTGGTTCGACTCCCGACCATGACACCATCTGCCTGGAGTTTGCATGTTCTCCCTGTGTCTGGGTGGGTTTCCTCCGGGAACTTCGGTTTCCTCCCGCACTCCAAAGACATGCTGTTAGGTTAATAGGATCTTGTCCAAATTGGCCCAGTATATATGTGTGTACGACTGTGTGTCCCAAGCGTGTCAAGATCCTACGGGGTAAAATGACCGCACCAGCCAAGCAGACACTGGCTGCAAAAAGCGCCTAGAGGCGATTCAGTTCGCATGTGTAGCGCTATACAAGTCATTCATTTATCATCTAGCGCAGTGTTTCCCTTTTGTTTTGTTTTTTAATTTGTGTATTTACTGTTTCAGTATATCACCTTTATCTGTAGGCCCTTTTTTAATGGAAATCTAATGCATTGTTTTTGCTTGTAGCAATGTGTAGTAAAAGTCAACAATTTTCATGGGATGTACTTACTTTTTCATGTGGTTGATGACTATATTGTAGTCATTTTTCTATTTACTAAGATTTGCCTCATATTAATGAGTTTCCCTGGCAAATCTGACAACCTGAAGAATTAGTTATTGGCAAGAGGTCTGTCTGGAGTATGTGGTGTTTTCCCCCTAGTGCTGCAGATCATAAATTATTTAAGCACATCTAATGGCTAGAAATTTGATTTATGTGTCAGGAATCAAATGATGTAAGGTTTCATCTATTTTTTCATTAATCTGAACAGCTTGCAGTGACTTGCAGATAAGGGGAAGAAGTCACAAAGGTAAACTGCCTGTTGGAATTGTTCTGCATCTCAATGACACCAAATGATTTGGTGGAGGGGGGTTTTTGGTGTGGGGTTGTTTTTCAGGGGTTGGGCTTGGCCCCTTATTTCCAGTGAAGGGAACTCTTAAGGCGTCATCATACCAAGACATTTTGTAAAATTTCATGCTCCCAACTTTGTGGGAACAGTTTGGGGATGGCCCCTTCCTGTTCCAACATGACTGCGCACCAGTGCACAAAGCACGATCCATAAAGACATGGATGAGCGAGTTTGGGGTGGAGGAACTTGACTGGCCTGCACAGAGTCCTGACCTCAACTCGACAGAACACCTTTGGGATGAATTAGAGCAGAGACTGAGAGCCAGGCCTTCTTGTCCAACATTAGTGCCTGAACTCACAAATGCGCTTCTTAAAGAATAGTCAAACATTCCCATAGACACTCCTAAACCTTGTGGACAGTCTTCCCTGAAGAGTTGAAGCTGTTATAGCTGCAAAGGGTGGGCAAACTCAATATCGAACCCTATGGACTATATATATATATATATATATATATATATATGGAAAAAGTATTTGATACCCTGCTGATTTGTTACATTTGCTCACTAACAATGAAATGATCAGTCTATAATATTAATGGTAGGTTTATTTTAACAGTGAGAGACAGAATAACAACAAAAATATCCAGAAAAACGCATTTAAAAAAAGTTATAAATTGATTTGCATTTTAATGAGTGAAATAAGTATTTGATCCCCCTATCAATCAGTAAGATTTCTGGCTCCAGGGTGTCTTCTATACAGGTAATGAGCTGAGATTAGGAGCACTCTCTTAAAGGGGGTGCTCCTAATCTCAGCTTGTTACCTGTATAAAAGACACCTGTCCACAGAAGCAATCAATCAATCATATTCCAATATCTCCACCATGGCCAAGACCAAAGAGCTGTCCAAGGATGTCAGGGACAAGATTGTAGACTTACACAAAGCTGGAATGGGCTACAAGACCATCGCCGAGCAGCTTGGTGAGAGGGTGACAACAGTTGGTGCGATTATTTGCAAATGGAAGAAACACAAAATAACTGTCAATCTCCCTCGGTCTGAGGCTCCAAGCAAGATCTCACCTTGTGGAGTTTCAATGATCATGAAAACGGTAAGGAATCAGCCCAGAAGTACACGGGAGAATCTTGTCAATATTCTCAAGGCAGCTGGGACCACAATCACCAAGAAAACAATTGGTAACACACTACGCCGTGAAGGAATGAAATCCTGCAGCGCCCGCAAGGTCCCGCTGCTCAAGAAAACACATGTACAGGCCCGTCTGAAGTTTGCTAATGAACATCTGAATGATTCAGAGGAGAACTTGGTGAAAGTGTTGAGGTCACATGGGACCAAAATTGAGCTCTTAGGCATCAACTCAACTTGCTGTGTTTGGAGGAGGAGGAATGCAGCCTATGACGCCAAGAACACCATCCCCACCATCAAACATGGAGGTGAAAACATTATGCTTTGGGGGTGTTTTCCTGCTAATGGAACAGGACAACTTCACTGCATCAAAGGGACAATGGACGGGGCCGTGTACTGTCAAATCTTGGATGAGAACCTCCTTCCCTCAACCAGGGCATTGAAAATGGGTCGTAGATGGGTATTTCAGCATGACAATGACACAAAACACATGGCCAAGGCAACAAAGGAGTGGCTCAAGAAGAAGCACGTTAAGGTCCTGGAGTGGCGTCTTTCTGGATTTTTTTTGTTGTTATACTGTTTCTCACTTTTAAAATAAACTTACCATTAAAATTATAGACTGATCATTTCTTTGTCAGTGGGCAAACGTACAAAATCACCAGTTGATCAAATACTTTTTCCCCTCACTGTGTATATATATATATATATATATATATATATATATAAAATCTCAACTGTATAAATTATCTATTAATCTAGTTAAGAAATTGGCCTGAAAATAATATGTAAATACAGTGTAATATGCTTTATTTAGTGATTCGTTTTAGTGCAGGCTTCTGCGGAAGTATGTCATTTTAAGGTCAGTGCAGCAAACAGATTTCAACAAATAGCTAACAGTGTTTCACAAAATGTCAAATAAATGATTATTAATGAGGTGTGTACATGATACATTTGAGTTTTTAGAGAGCATCTGACCTACTAAAATCATTATTTATGTTGCAGTGACTTTCATTCACTTAACCTCAAGGAGTTTAATTATTAAGATTAATTACTTAAGCTTCAGAGACTATTTTAGTGATGATTCCTAGTTAAAATTATGTTTTAGGCTTAATTTATTTTTTCTTCAGTAGATACAGGAGGCCTCCGTAATCATTAATAGCTATGTCATAAGCTCTTACATATTGATTTTTCCAAAAATACTAAACTTGGTTATGCCAAGTGTACTACACCTCAGGGCAAAGGTATTAGAATACTGACAGTAACAATTTATCATGAAAATAGTGTTCCTTACACTGAAAAATTAAGGCAAAAGACAATGTTATGCTTAAATGGATAATTTAAATGGCTGGTTACATACAAATCCCATATACAGTATTTAAGCTACCACAAAGAAATAGGCTTTGCCAAAGTCTAATGCCCTGTACACATGATCGGATTTCCGATGGAATAAAATCCAATGGATTTTTCCATCGGAAATCCGATGAAGCTGACTTCCAACAGTCTTGCCTACACACCATCAGTCAAAAATCTGACCGTCCCAAACGCCGTGACGTAAAACACTCCGAAGAGCCAAGAAAAATTAAGTTCAATGCTTCTGAGCATGCGTCGACTTTATTCTGAGCATGCGTGGGTTTTTTCTCCGATGGAGTTCCCCACAGACGATTGGAATTTCCA
Organism: Rana muscosa; assembly: GCA_029206835.1. Classification (NCBI taxonomy): domain Eukaryota; kingdom Metazoa; phylum Chordata; class Amphibia; order Anura; family Ranidae; genus Rana; species Rana muscosa. The sequence goes on along the minus strand of CM055121.1, from coordinate 662,336,167 downwards.
ACCTTTTTTTTTTCCATCGGTAAAATTTAAAACATTTTCTATTTTTTATACTGATGGAAAAAAGACCGATGGGGCCCATACACGATCGGTTTGTCCGATGAAAAAAGTCCATTGGTCTGTTTTCATCAGAAAAAACGATTGTGTGTACGCGGCATAAAGGTATTTATAGGTCAGGTAGGAAATCTCTGTATTGTGACTGCTTAGGCATAGCTGGTATTCTTTACAGAAAGACTAAAATCTTTTAATTAAAATATTCGTAATGTGTGCTTATGATTTCGTTTTTTTCAAATAGCTTTTTATTGATTTTCTCAAAAAAAAAGAATATTAAGATACAGACATTGGAAAACTCTTGACTCCAATAAATAATGTTGTTTTACATATCTTATCACATTTCCAAATAATAATCTACTAACAAATGCTTATTATTTTGCATATCTGACCGTATAATTATCCTTTTATCTTATATTTCTTAATAATGTGAATGGATTGGTTCCGATTACATTTCAAATCTTTGTTCAACATTAATAACTACTATTGTATTTAATTAGTAAAGTATTAAGAGTTAACAGAAGAGAGCGTAAGGATTCACCTACTCTAGGAAATGTGGCAAATTCTGCGGATGTTTATTTAGTAAGTGGCAAGCTCTATATTAAATACAGGAAAAGGTAAAAATGGCGCAAAATAGTTCTGGTATAATAGGAGTTAGAATGTCACTGGAAAATACACTATAAATTATTCCAATGTCCATCAGATGATGTATGCACCAGCGGCAGCTACCATAGGCAGAAGCAGGCTCTGGAAGATAAATGAGGAAAGGAAGGTGCGCCAAACTAAGTGCAGTATTAACGTTTTAATAACCATTAATAAAAACAGCCAAATGGCTACTCACAAATAGGAAGAAGTAATCAGGCATGTAGAGTGTAAATAGCATACAGGGTCCGGTGTCATCAACAGTCCGAGGGAAAGATGTAGGTCCCAGATGGAGAATAAGGCTGAAGGCTGAAGGCAGATGTAGTGTCAGCAATGGAAGTCCTGGGCGTAGAGATGCTGTATGTATGTTGTTATTCTTCCTGTAGTGGAGGAAGAGCCAGGACGATGCGCATCAGCGTGCGCTTCAGCGTGGAGCGCAGCGTGCCGTCGGACCGGAAGTGACCGGAAGTGACGTGGTAAGAAGAACGGACCAATAGGATGACGCGTTTCTCAGCTTCCGCTGTTTCATCAGATCCATGGATATCATGGGGGTGGGCGGAGAATATATGGCAGAAAGGAGTGCTGTGATAGGTCGATTAGCACATATGCATTTGTGGGAAAAGCGCAAAGGGATATTGAAAACATGTATTGCAGGGATACAAGACGGCATGTTTACGAAAAGGAAATTGAATGAAAAATAGTGTGATTTGATAATGGAAGGGAAAAAGGCTTTAATGCTTGAAATAATATATATAAAAAAAGGGAGGGAGGGGAGGTATTATAAGACGAATTTCAAGAGGAGGGAAGGGGAGGGGGGAAAAAGGGGAGGGGGACGGTGGTGCTGTTAATATTTAAGCAAGTACAGGGAGAATGATATGGCAAGTATGAGAGATCAGGGCTGGATGGAAGACCATGTAATACTAAGCAGGGATAGTAGGAGAGGATTCATAATCGTAATAATAATGATGATAATGAACTATATAAAATTAACCCATAAATAAAAGTTGGATACAATCTCAGAAAAAATAAAAGGAAGAGAAAAGGAAGAAGGGGATGGAGTATTGATAACATGATATGTAATGTATAAAGAGGTACACATATATGAATATACACATATGTATACAAAAATAAAAGGAAAGATAGAAAAAAAAAATGGTGTGGGTGACTGATATGTATAGACACACACACAAATGCCAACATAGGTACATGTATGCATCCGTATGTATGGCAAAAGTTAGGCGAATGAAAGTGAGGGGACATCTGTATTAATGTGTAAAGAACATGGAGATTATGGGGAAATGGGGGGTATATGTAATAAACATGCATAAAAACACAATAACACATATACATATATACTAAAATCCTACATATATAAAAATATTATATAAATTATACATAGGTGATAGAAAACACATGTATAAAACATATAAATATATATATAAAAAATATATAAAATACATACACATAAAAAATATATATATATAAAAAATATATATAAAAAATATATATATAAAAAATAATGTGAAAGGGGGGGGGGGTGGGGTGTAGGGGGAGAAAAGGTGAGGGGGGAGGGTAAAATATAATAATAAAAGCATAATGAAACACATGCAGCGAATTGCATGAGACAAGAATACGCAGGGAAGTAGCAACGCAAGAATATTTAGATGATGTTGTTAGTTTCTATTTCTTCATTAAGGCCATGAGGCGACATAGTGTTCAAAGAATATATCCAGTAAGTCTCTTGTCTGCAGAGACGTTGGAATCTCTCAACTGCAGTGGGAGTATCTGGTATGGATTCAATGATCCACACTTGGAGGGCACTAGTGTCTTTGTGATGGTGGGCTGAAAAATGGTGTGCCACACTGTATTTAGGGTTGCCTCCTTGAACTGCACGACGGTGTTCTCCAAATCTGGCCCGTAAGGCTCTGATGGTTCTGGGTTAATTTTATATAGTTCATTATCATCATTATTATTACGATTATGAATCCTCTCCTACTATCCCTGCTTAGTATTACATGGTCTTCCATCCAGCCCTGATCTCTCATACTTGCCATATCATTCTCCCTGTACTTGCTTAAATATTAACAGCACCACCGTCCCCCTCCCCTTTTTCCCCCCTCCCCTTCCCTCCTCTTGAAATTCGTCTTATAATACCTCCCCTCCCTCCCTTTTTTTATATATATTATTTCAAGCATTAAAGCCTTTTTCCCTTCCATTATCAAATCACACTATTTTTCATTCAATTTCCTTTTCGTAAACATGCCGTCTTGTATCCCTGCAATACATGTTTTCAATATCCCTTTGCGCTTTTCCCACAAATGCATATGTGCTAATCGACCTATCACAGCACTCCTTTCTGCCATATATTCTCCGCCCACCCCCATGATATCCATGGATCTGATGAAACAGCGGAAGCTGAGAAACGCGTCATCCTATTGGTCCGTTCTTCTTACCACGTCACTTCCGGTCACTTCCGGTCCGACGGCACGCTGCGCTCCACGCTGAAGCGCACGCTGATGCGCATCGTCCTGGCTCTTCCTCCACTACAGGAAGAATAACAACATACATACAGCATCTCTACGCCCAGGACTTCCATTGCTGACACTACATCTGCCTTCAGCCTTCAGCCTTATTCTCCATCTGGGACCTACATCTTTCCCTCGGACTGTTGATGACACCGGACCCTGTATGCTATTTACACTCTACATGCCTGATTACTTCTTCCTATTTGTGAGTAGCCATTTGGCTGTTTTTATTAATGGTTATTAAAACGTTAATACTGCACTTAGTTTGGCGCACCTTCCTTTCCTCATCTATATTAAATACAGATGTAAAGAAAATAAAAATTATATGGGTATGCCTTATATCAATTTATATGGAAATGTTCACTCATCCTGAAGGTTGGGATCTCTTTTTCTTGTGTGTGCTTATGATTTTATAAGCTTACAATTTTATTTAAAATGCTCCAGCAAATCCACACACATTTGTAGCACTGCATTTGTGACACATTCACCAACATCCACTAGATTTATAATGGGGTGAATGTGCCATCATCAAGTTTTTTCCTTGGCAAATGAGTAATGTACAATGTAGTAATTTTAGGAAATATGCCGAAAATCTTTATAAGTACAACCATGGAAAATGTGTTGGTACCCTTCCACGACAGAGTTCTTAATTGTTTCTGAAATAACCTAAAACTGACAAAAGTAATTAACATCCATCAGTGTTTATTCTACATTTAGTAAAAATCAGGCTTTGCTTTTGATATAACAGAATATTCAAATGATAAAACATATGGCATGGACAAACATGACAAGACCCATAACACAATATTTTGTTAGAAAACCTTTAGAGTCGGTTCACACAGGGGCATCCTGGGATCCGACTTCAGGTCGCCCCAAGTCGCGCAGATTAGAAAAGTAATGGAAGTGAATGGGGCCGTCTTAATGTACACTACTGCAGTTGCTCTGACTTCAGAAAAGGTTCCTGTACTACTTCAATCCGACATCTAGGCGATTTGTACCCATTGATTTCAATGGAAGTCGCCTCCAAGTCAGATCCCCTGTCTTAACTGTAGCAACTTTCCAGGAAGTAAAAATTGTTTTCCAGGCAAACCCCTCCCTCCCCCCTCCCTCCCATAGAGCTGATTATTGTTTGATTGGCCACTGGAAAGCCTCCTGTCCTGGAGGCAACTTGAAGTTGCCTTGTAAGTTGCCTCATGTCACGCTGTGATTCATGCTCAAGTCGTGTCCAAGTTGCCTCCCAAAGTCGTGCTGGAAATTGTGTTGCCCCTGTGTGAACCGGCTCTTAGGGGCAACCACTGCAAATAAGTAATTTTGTAGCTCTTAATGAGACTTCTGTACATGCCAACGGGTAGTTTGGCTCATTCTTCTGTTCTTATGTTTGAAGGGTGCTTCTTTCCACAGATGTTCAAAGGGATTTGGATGATGACTCATAAAAGGCCTCTTCAAGATAGTCCAAAGTTTTGTTCTGAGCTATTCTTGGGTACCTTTAGATGCGTGGTTTGGGTCATTATCCTGATGAAGAACCGATGTCCTGTGACTGACACAGACCTTTCTAATACTGGGCAGTATGTTTTACTCCAGAATTCCTTGATAGTCTTGAAGCCCTGCACAGATTCAAGGTACCCTGTGCCAGGCACAGCAAATCAGCCCTAAAAGCTTTTTTTTTTTTTTATCTGTGAACATAGAGCTGATGTGACTTGCCAAAAAATTTCAGTTTTGTTTCATCTGTCCTCAGGACATTCTCTCAGAAGCATTGCTGCCTAATAATATGCATTTAGAAAATTCCATTCAGGCTTTTTTATGCTTTTCTTTTATGAGTGCAATCTTCCTGGGTTTTCTCCCTTTGAGCCCACTGTCGCTCAATAAAAAAAAAGGATGGTGCGACACTGCCACTGATTCATCTTGACCTTAAACTTGTATCTCTTTGAAAGTTTTCCTTGGCTCTTTGTCTACCTTTTTCACTATCATTCTGTTCTATCTGAGGCAACAGCCAGGTAGGTTGCGAACATTCCCATGAACCTGGGAGAGGGTTTTTAATAATATTTGCAACTGTAGTCACAGGAACGTAAAGCTGCTTGGGGTGGTCTTATAGCTTTACCATATGTTGGTATAACATTTTCTTTCTGATCTCCTCAGAAAACTCTTGCTTTTCCTTTCTCTGGTCAATGTTCAGTGTGGCGCACACATATAATTATCATACAGCAGTGACAACTTTTCTTCATTTAAATAGGCTGACTGACTACAAGATTTAGGACATGTGTAATACTACTTACACAAAACAGTTAGTTTGAAATATCACTTTGATCTAATTATTTATAATCTTCTCTAAGGGTACCAACAAATCTGTCCAGGCCATTTTAGAATATCTTTGTTGAAAAGGCAATAATTTTTCTCTTTTCACACGACATATATGAGGCAACAGGCTTCTACACTATAATCACATACACTCGGTAAGCAACGGAGAGAGGAGGTTCGGGATCTGTGAGCTGAGGTGCCCTAGGTTTGATTTTGAGCACTTTTTGCCAATCATGTTCATTAGAGGCAATATTAGCCAGTGAATGGGATTGGAGCCTGGTGTGAGGGATTACACTGTGGTATTGAAGAAAGAGGGAAGTCATGGGATTTTTGTTACAGAAGTGTGGATTTTTTTACTTTTGTGCACTGAACACGGGAGACTACTACATGGGACTTTACCTTTAATGGGACTGTGGCATACAGTATATAATTTGGAGTGCTGGACACCAATTTAGATCTGTATTGATTTTAAAGGATCACTGTGCTGCCTCACATGTTTATGAAAGGGTAGCAGCGTGAAATTTATGATTATTATTATTTTTATTACTTTGTTCACTTAGCTTTGAGCACATATTCACATTATTAGGGTTACTTTGTGGCGCAGCAAATGGTTTACATTATATTTAGAACATTGAGTTATTGGCTTTTACACTAGTAGACAGCTGACATATATACTGGGGTTCAGATGTGTAAAAGACAGGAGCACGGAGTGGTGTCTTCTCTTAGTGGCTGGCCAGATATATGTTCGTATGCAAGGCTTACCCTATCATCCTGGGTTTGCTCAGCTGTTTTGCTTTTTGTAGGAAGGAAAAAGAACAGCGCCCTCTAAGTGCAGCAGATTACAAAGTTTTAATTATAAACAATAGATGAATACACTCACAAACGAGTAGTATGTTCAGGCATGGCATATGGTTGATCTGCTCTGGCTTCTGGGTGATGGCCTGACCCGGAAGTAACGCCGACTGTGTGCACCACCAATCAACATTCCAGCCATCCGGAAGCGCTGTGAGCCAACAGTGCAGTCAGAGGATGGCCAGACCGTGAAACAACATCCGAGCCAGTGACACCAGCGATAGCCCGGAAAACAGAGTGGTTGAACTTTATTTTCCATGCCTGAACATACTACTTGTTTGTGAGTGTATTCATCTATTGTTTATAATTAAAACTTTTTAATCTGCTGCCCTTAGAGGGCGGTGTTCTTTTTCCTTCCTATATTCCATTTTTTTCCCTTCTAAAACTGAATTGGCAGCCTCCTGAGGAAAGCATAACAGCAATCATTACATGGACTTAATTTTAAGGACTGGTCTTATTGCCCCTTTATATTCCACTCCATACCCTTTTATATGTAACAACACAGTCATATCCAGAGTGCGCCATTTTACCCCACTGTTTTGTATGTCATTTTGCTTTTTGTGCCTATCCACTTTGTGACTTGTAAGTTCAATTTCATTTTTTTAATAAAGCCTAACTAAATGTTATTACCCCATGCAAGTTTTTTTTTTCTTTCCTCTGCTTGTTATCTGTATATCCTGAGGGTCTGGAGAATCTGAGAATCTTAAGGCTAGGTTCATACTGCTGCCAATCTGCTTTTGATCCAACTTTCAATGCAATTATGTAGTGCTACTTAGATGCTACATGGACGCTACTTGGAAGTGGTATTCATTTTCAATAGGCCATCACACCAGACAGGTCAGCGATAAAGTTGTGAAGAAGTTTAAAGCAGGGTTAAGTTATAAAAAAATATCCCAAGCATTGAACATCTGATGGAGCACTGTTCAATCCATCATTCAAAAATGGAAAGAGTATGGCACAACTGCAAACCTACCAAAACATGGCCATCCACCTAAACTGACAGGCCTGGCAAGGAGAGAATTAATCAGAGAAGCAGCCAAGAGGTCCATGGTAACTATTGAGGAGCTGAAGAGAGCCACAGCTCAGGTGGGAGAATCTGTCCACAGGACAGCTATTAGTTGTGCACTCCACAAATCTGGCCTTAATGGAAGAGTGGCAAGAAGAAAGCCATTGTGGAAAGAAAGCCATAAGAAGTCATGTTTGCAGTTTACGAGAAGACCTTGTGGGGGACACAGCAATCATTTGGAAGAAGGTGCTCTGGTCAGATGAAACCAAAATTTTACTTTTTGGCCTAAAGGCAAAATGCTATGTGTGGCGGAAAACTAACACTATACATCACCCTGAACACACCATGTAACATGGTGGTGGCAGCATCATGTTGTGGGGATGTTTTTTTTCAGCAGGACAGGGAAGCTGGTCAGAGTTGATGGGAAGATGGATGGGGCCAAATACAGGGCTATCTTAGAAGAAAACCTATTAAAGTCTAGAAAAGACTTGAGACTGGGGTTCACCTTCCAGCAGGACAATGACTCTAAACATACAGCCGGAGCTACAATGGAATGGTTTAGATCAAATCATATTCATGTGTTAGAATGGCCCAGTCAAATTCCAGACCTAAATCCAATGGAGAATCTATGGCAAGACTTGAAAATTGCTGTTCACAGACGCTCTCCATCAAATCTGACAGAGCTTGAGCTATTTTGCCAAGAAGAATGGGCAACAATTTTACTCTCTAGATGTGCAAAGCTGGTAGAGACATCCCCAAAAAGACTTGCAGCTGTAATTGCAGAGAAAGGTGGTTCTACAAAGTATTGACTCAGGGGGGCTGAATACAAATGCACGCCACACTTTTCACATATATATTTGTGAACAATTATAAAACCATTTATAATTTTCCTCCTACTTCACAAATGATGTGCCACTTTGTGTTGGTCTATCACATAAAATTCCAAAAAAATACATTTACATTTTTGGTTGTAACATGACAAAATGTGGTAAATTTCAAGGGGTACGAATACTTTTCAAGTCACTGTATAACTGAATAAGATACTGGGTTTTGATTTAACTGACTTCACATCTATATAATATGGCCCTCTTTCACACAGGCACCTCTATACCATCTAAGCAGAAAATGCATAGACTGATTCCTTGCTCAGTCAAATCAGAAGAAAAACAGATAAGACATTTGATGAGAAACAGACCCATATAATCCCTATAGGCAGCTGGATGTTAACAGACTTATGTCTGCCTATATTTGCCCAAATCTGTTTACAATACGTGATAACTTATTGAGGTTGATTTACTAAAGGCCAATAGACAGTTAAAACTACTAAGCAACTTATTCACTCCCTCGTTATCTCTTGCCTTGACTATTGTAACTCCCTCTTCATTGGCCTACCTCTCCAATAACTCTTCAGTCTACCATGAATACTGCTGCCAGACTCATCCACCTTATGAACCATTCGGTGTCCACCACTCCTCTCTGCCAATCCCTCCACTGGCTTCCCATTGCCCAACGAATAAAATTCAAAACACTAACAATAACATACAAAGTCATTGTCAGGAAAGGGTTCACCCGTTGGTGGCGCTGTTGGTCCCGTGGATCGCAGTACCGTTGTCCACCAGCGGGTGTCTTCTTGCAGCCAGGATCTGTGGTAAAGGACTTCACCTGCTGGTGGCACTGTCAGATCCATGGGCCGTAGTACTGGTGTCCACCAGCGGGTGTTTTCCAGGAGTATTGCGCCGCAGTGTTGAGCTGACATTATCTCCTGCGATCAGGCGTCACCTGAGCCTGATTTCAGGAGATATGTATAAATACCCGGCAACTCACACTCTTGAGTTGCCTTGGTACTGTTACTTGTGCCCTGACCTGCTAGCCTGATTATCTGATTCTGAATCCGTTCCTGAACCTGTTACCCGTGTATCTGATCCTGTCTCCCTGTCCTGATCCCCTTCCTGTCCCACCTGTTACCTTGGATCCCTGCCCTGCAGCCTATCCATCCATCCTCTCCCTGTCTTGTTGGTTTCCCGTCCTCATTTGCTGACTCCCCGTGTATGACCTTGGCCTGGCTTACGTTACGTTTCTGGGACATCCCTGGTCCTTCTTCTGATCTCTGTGAATGGCCCTGGCCTGGCTACGTTTAAGATTTGTATTGGAGGTGTTTATATTTTGTTGTCACTTATCTTTAAATAAACTTAATTATTCACTCACATGCGTTTTTGGTTCTCTCTGGGCAGTCCACACAGTCTGGTCTACTAATTACTTGACAGTCATTTATAACTCTGCCCTGAGCTACATCACCAATCTTGTCTCTAAATATCACCCAAACTGTCCTCTCTCCTCCCAAGACCTCCTGCTCTCTAGCTCCCTTGTTTCCTCCTCCCATGATCGTCTCCAGGACTTCTACAGAGCCTCTCCCATCCTCCTGAATTCACTACCCCAATCTATTCAGCTATCTCCTATGCTGTCCACTTTTAGGTGATCCCTGAAGACTCATATCTTCAGAGAAGCCTATCCTGCCTTCTGCTAATAACCAAATCTTCTATTTCTCCCATCAGTTCATCCTTCACAGTTATTACCTTTTGTTCCACCAGCCCCTACCTATTAAAGTAAAGCGCTATATAAATCCTCTATAATAATAATAATAGACTGTGCGCTTTGCAAGTGCAGTTGCACTACTTTTCCCCACCGTTTAGAGATAGTGGTGAAGCTTTGCTGATTTCCATTATTCAATCATGCGCAAGCAAAAATGCATTTTCTTTTTTAAATTTCTTTGCACCCGATTGGGTATTCTTTATAAAGTGAAGCTTCACCACATTCACTACTTTCTGGGGAAAATAGGTGCAACTGCACTTGCACAGTCTATTTGCCTTTAGTAAATCAACGGATGCACATCTGCTAATATCCTGGTGCTCAAAGCAATACTTTTAACCATGGGGCTAAAATATACTGGTAAAAGCACCTGTGTGAAAATAAAAAAATATTAAAATTTTAGTCATGACAATATTTAAAAAAGAAACAATCCCTATACATTTCTTTTTACACTCTTGTGTAAGGAAAAGAAGTGGAAATAGAAGTGAAAATGTTAGTCCTCTACAGCCTGCCAATGTCATATTTTTTTTTCCCAAATACACTATATTATTATTTAATAATGTGCCATATTTGAATAAATGTGAAATACAAGCTACTTTAGATATTTGTAATATGAAAATTAGCACCACCTTCAGTCTGTCATCCATAAAATTTGCTGAGATAACTGCTTCAATCTGGCTGATTTTTGGAGTAATGCAGCATATGACCAGTTCCCTGAAAGGCAACATGAGCCTACAAGACACATACATGCATATGGCCAGGCCATGAGGGATATTTCAAGTAATTACATTTTTAATGAAGCAGCTTTATCTTCTAGGTATGAGATTGTTTTCAGCTTACTCGTCAGCAGAGAGCTCCTCACATATGATGACGATTGCTCAGAAAACATAGCTGCTGACTTATCACGCATTCTTCTTCCTCAGGGCCAGTTATTTTTAACAGTTTCAGATGCAGCAGAATTTCTGCACAACAGATTGCCTGTTTTCAGACTTCACATACCGTATTTTTCGCTCCATAAGACGCACCTGACCATAAGACGCACCCAGGTTTTACAGGAGAAAAACAAGAAAAAAAATATTCTGAACCAAATGATGTACTAAAATATTTAATATTATATTACTACTATAGGTGGGTGGTGGACACACATCAATATCAGCCCCCCTATCAAATATGCTCAGCTACACTATACCTGGGTGGTGGTGGACACACAGCAACCCCCCCCCCCCATTCCCAGATCAGCTCAGGGTGGCAGGGCAGACACAAACACCCCCTCAGCCTCTCATATAACAACAGCTCAAATGATGAACATTGGATACCATCCCACACCTCCCACCCCCTTAGCACTCACCTCAGGCAGTGGAGGACACTGCCATTACAATCCACAACCCCCTCTGGCTGGCTCTCAGCATCAGATACACCCGGGCAGCAGCTAGGAAGGAGGACTGAGGACATAATTTGCAGCAGCGGCAAGTCGAGAGAGGCAGGAAGTGAGACTGGACCAGACCAAGGCGCCGGGGGTGTTCCAGCTGAAAAAAAAAAGCCATCCAGGGCTCTTGTCGTTTGCAGGATGGGGTCACATCTGGCGGGTGTCAACTTACCTGGGTGCGGAGTGCACCATTATAGCAACAACACTGACAACCCCCATGTTTTGGCACCTGGGGCAGACCGTCTCCCCCCGCTCCCCCTTGGTATGCCCCAGCAAGGATATGCCTCACATCCTGTCATCTCTCCTCCACAGAGAAGCCGAGTGTCTGTACTCTGACACGGCGGCGGCGATGGGGGGGGGGGCGGAGCTTGCTCAGTATTCGCTCCATAAGACGCAGAGACACTTTTCCCTATTTTTTGGGGGGGTAAAAGTGCGTCTTATGGTGCGAAAAATACGGTACATTACGTTCCACATTGTAGAGTAGATGCGTCTGTAGAAAGCAGAAGGCTGCGTTGTCAGAAATTAATAGGGTACTTATTGATGATCTGAGACTTAAAGAATTTCCATACTCATCCCTTGTTTTTTGTTTTTTTACTCCAAATGTGCATCGGTCAAACAAAAACTGCCATTCAAGTGATTAGTAGAAGCGAAAAATGTCAAACTTCTGATAGTTTCTTTTACCAACTCTGTGGGTGAGATCTCTGTGCTCAAATTTCTGGGTCTAAACACCTGCTGTGGCCATAAAATTACAAGTGCAAGATTTATAAAAACAATAGTTTAGGTAAAGCCCGGCCTATTCTAATCTAGGAAGAAGGTTGTAAACACTGCCATCATTGAGAAGAGATAGGTAGGCACCTGGGTGGGGGAAGGTGTTAGGGCTTTCATTGGGTTAGAGAATTGGTACGAGGTGGTGGTGATTTTGTTTTCAATTATTTTGAAACTTGTCCTTTAAGGTTACATACACACCTGTGTTTTCATCCACATCTGCACTTCTGCCCTTTCTAGTATGTCACTGTCAGAATGTGCAATACAAGTGAACCAAGCCTCGTTTTCGTGTAAAGTTACCATGGTGACTTATCTCTGCATAATCGGTCAACAGTCTTGCAGGATTTAAATTCAATGCCGTGAAGTAATGCAAACAGAGGCACGGCACGTAGGTGGATGGTTTGATGGCACACTCAGTGTACCATCAATGGGGATAAAAATGCGCAGGCATCAGTGATGTCATTGAAAGAGACAGTGGGTAATATTTCCTAAACTGCACAAGTTAAAGCGGGAGAAGCTCCGCTTGTTCGCACCCTTCAACCCTCCATTGCCACATCTGGCACTTTTTGGTGGTGGGCGTGTTCCCACTTCCAGGTAAGATCGCCGCAGCGATCTCTGAGCATTTCCAACTTCTCCTCCTTCCCTCCACTGCCTTCTGGGAAACACAAAGGTCCTAGAAGATGGCGGGACCATTCAGAAAGTGCATCATGACTCGCGCATGTGCAGTAGGAAACCAGCTGTGAAGCCTGAAGGCTTCACTGCCGGTTTCCCTTACTTACAATGTGGACGCCTGCACCCAAAGCCAATTGACAAGTCACCTCAGGGAGAAGACATTGCGGGATCCCTGGACAGGTAGGTGTCCTTATATTAAAAATACTTTTAAAGCCAATGACTTTTAAGTCACTTTATATGGTGCAAAGTTGTCCAGGTGAGTTTACTACCACCTTAAGAACCTCTGACTCTGAAATTCCATACAGTTTTATTAGATTTAAAAGGGCAGTAAAACCGTGGCTCAACTGTCTGTTTTTACAACCCCCAAGTGCAAGCATAAACTAGGCCTAAGTGAGTCTTATATTAATTTAAAGCAAATATTTGCAGTAATAGGGAAAATAAAAGCATGTTTTATTACACTGGAATGTTTTTTATTTTTTTTATTTACAACATTAATTTCTACTTTTGTGAATTTATTTTAGATGCATAAGACTAGAGAATTCCAGTTCGACAGTTAGCTTTGAGAATTCAGGTTAGATTGTATTTTTAGATTTGTTAATAATCTTCATAAAACATTATGATCTTGGATTACACATCTATAAATAGAATTCACAGTTAAAGGAAATTAGCAGTTAGCGAATTATGGTAAACATCTTCAGCGAAGCTGCTGCTGGAGTTCAAGATTTGGCAGTGATATTATTGCTGCTGAGCTGTTGCTTTTAGTGGGCTTTGTGATAGTGGAAACGCAATTGTGACCATGAAACTCAGCAGTATGCTGTGCAAGTTGTCTGCGGGTTTGGCCCCCTCACTGTGATGCATGTGACCTGAGAGAAAATGCTATTTCTGTAACCTGTCATCTGTTATAAGTTAGGAAATGTTTATTTTTCCTACTTTTGAATTGTGCATGTGTTTAATTTTGCTGGTACTATATTGAGAGACCTAAATCACATAGATGATCAGTTTCCTTGGGATCATTGCACATGATATTAAGATGAACAGTGTTAGGCAATTTTAGATCTCTTCAAGATCTCATCATGAAATTACAAGACCAATCTAAATGCAGTGAAGGCTTGCATTCCACCTGTGGAAGGAAATGCAACCACTGACTAAATTTCTTTGGTATTCTAAAATTACCAATCTTTTCTTATGGAGGATCTTACTGCCAGCCTCCACAATACTGAGGAAAAATTCAGAGAGAAATTGAGGTCTTGGGGATTTTACAATACCTCTGATCACTATCTACAGATAATGTCTTGCGTTCAGGGAGATTGCATGCAGCTCTGCATACATCAGACTCTGAGTTGCCCCTCCTGGTCTCCCCCAAGGAGTGACATCCACACCTCTACCTGTTCTACCAGCTCCCTCTTTCCCTTTGGTATTTTTTAGCTTCCTTCTAACCTCAGTGGGTATTTGGTACCCATACCCCTTCCCTGTCTACTTAAAAGTATACTACGATGTACCGTATTTATCGGCGCATAACACGCACAGACGTATAACACGCACCCTAACTTTAGGAGGGAAGTTTCAGGAAAAAAACTTTCCACAGCCCCCTGCGTATAACATGCAGGCACAGTTTACCCTCTATTTTCAGGGTAAAAAAGTGAGTGTTATATGCCAATAAATACAGTAATTTGGACTCTGAAAATCATTTTATACAAAGTTGCTGATACCTGCTGTCTCATGGGTACCCTCATTTGATCTTTGTAAGCTTGGAATATGTTGACACAAAAACAAAATGCCTCCTCACCAAATAACTTCATGATTGGTAATATAAAACAACTGTCTCTACCGCCTAACAATTGTAGTTACTCGTTCTTGTAATTGGCTACAACAAGAGAATTTAGCAAATGTTTTATTATTTGGTATTCCTCTTATGCCTTGTACACACGATCGGAATTTCCGATGAAAAAAGTCAGATGGACTTGTTTCATCGGAAATTCCGATTGTGTGTGGGCCCCATCTGACTTTTTTCCATCGGTGTTTAGAAATAGAACATGTTTTAAATTTTTCCGATGGAAAAAAAAACGATAGGAAATTCCTATCGTCTGTGTGGAACTCCGACGGAGAAAAAACCCATGCATGCTCAGAATCAAGTCAATGCATGCTCAGAAGCATTGAACTTCATTTTTCTCGGCTTGTCGGAGTGTTTTACGTCACCGCGTTTTGGACGGTCGGAATTTAGTCTGACAGTGTGTATGCTTGTATGATTTCCTATGGATTCTAATCCGATGGATTTTTCCATCGGAAAAATGATGAAGCTGACTTCCATCAGTCTTGCCTACACACCATCAGTCAAAAATCCGACCGTCCCAAACGCCGTTACGTAAAACACTCCGACAAGCTGAGAAAAATGAAGTTCAATGCTTCTGAGCATGCGTCGACTTGATTCTGAGCATGCGTGGGTTTTTTGTCCGATGGAGTTCCACACAGATGATCGGAATTTGCTATCGTTTTTTTTCCCATCGGATAAATTTAAAACATGTTCTATTTTTTTTCACTGATGGAAAAAAGACCGATGGGGCCCATACACGATCAGTTTGTCCGATGAGAAAAGTCCATCGGACTGTTTTCATCGGTAAAACCGATCGTGTGTACACGGCATTAGAGGACCCTCAGCTTTCCAATAATGGGAAAATGGTGGTTAAAACATGGAGGAAAATGGGAACATTTAACCAGATGTACCAATGGCAATACTTTTTGTACACTACATTTTCCTCATATCAAGTCTCACCATTTCAAATTATGTATGGTTGTGGACTGGTGAGAGCAGCCAACTCGTATTGGTGCCTTAACTTATAATGATATAAAGATGGGCTTATATGTTGTGGTTGCATTTTTTTGTGTCACAGAGTATTGCCTCCCCATGTCCATGTATCTGAAACTAGCCTTTCCCTATTTGGCAAGGGGACAGGACAACATCTTGTTCCCATGTTTTACAGTTTACTATGCAAGGTTCACCATTTCTTCTGCGTTACATCACAAATGTGTGTTTGTGTGCTTTTGTCTATGTCAGTATACATTACTGTGTAGCTCTCAGCTTCTGAGCACTAGAACAAGGGACCTAGGGACTGTAGGATATGTTGTTTCTTCACAGGAAGTGTCAGTTCTCACACTACAGGCAGAAGTTATGCATTCACCTGAGCAGAGTATGCCAAATACCTTGTATTTCAACACAAACAAACTGATAAAAAAAGAACTGTGAAGATTTACTCTACTATAAGCTGTGCACACAGGTCAACAAATGACACCATGAAACTACATTATCAACAAATATCTTATTCCGGTGTAAAGTGCAGGTAGGTAGGTAGATAGTTTACCATGCCTTTATTGTCTATTAACCACTTAACGACCGCTCACTGTATATATACGTCGGCACAATGGCACCGACAGGCACAATCATGTAGAGCATACGTGATTGCCTTTGTACAGTTGGGGGGTCCGATCGGACCCCCCTTCTGTACAGTGAGCGGTCGGAATTCGTCTGGGAGCGTTCCGAGATGGGGGGGCGGCCGTTCGATTCCGACCACCCCCCCGCGATCGCTCCCGGCGAATAGAAATGCCCCCTCTGTCTGTGTAATGTTTACACAGACCGAGAAAGCAGGAGGAAGTGATGTCATCTCCTGTGCGGCGCTCACATATACCGAGCGTCGTACAAGAGAAG
The DNA here is from genome assembly GCA_029206835.1 of Rana muscosa. Lineage (NCBI taxonomy): Eukaryota > Metazoa > Chordata > Amphibia > Anura > Ranidae > Rana > Rana muscosa. The sequence goes on along the minus strand of CM055121.1, from coordinate 662,319,650 downwards.
ACACACAGGTCAGTGCACTAACACTACACTAACACCAGCACACATAGGCACATAAATCGCCCCCCAGGCCCCCCCAGATCACCCCCAGCCCCCCCAGATCACCCCCCAGTCACAGTGTCACTGATTGCAGTGACCATTTATTTACTGATCACTGCAATCAGTGACAGTTGTGACTGTAAAAGTGTCACTACATTTAGTTTTAGGTCCAGTGTAGCCCCCTAACCCCCCCTAATAAAGGTTTAACCCCTTGATCACCCCCCAGATAACCCTTTCACCCCCTAGCACCGCCGTTGCTTGGCGATCATTTTTCTGATCGCTGTCTTGGCGTCGGTGATGCAGATCGGTACCCAGTAATTTTTTTTAGGTTCGCCGCAGGTTTTTATAGCGTCGGGTACCCCCCATAAATTATCTAATAAAGGTTTAACCCCCTTGATCACCCCCCAGGTAACCCTTTCACCCCCTATCACCACTGTCGCTAAGCGATCATTTTTCTGATCGATGTCTTAGCGTCGGTGATGCAGATCGGTAGCCAGTATTTTTTTTTTAGGTTCGCCGCAGGTTTTTATAGCGTCGGGTACCCCCATAAATTATCTAATAAAGGTTTAACCCCCTTGATCACCCCCCAGGTAACCCTTTCACCCCCTATCACCACTGTCACTAAGCGATCATTTTTCTGATCGATGTCTTAGCGTCGGTGATGCAGATCGGTAGCCAGTAATTTTTTTTAGGTTCGCCGCAGGTTTTTATAGCGTCGGGTACCCCCATAAAATATCTAATAAAGGTTTAACCCCCTTGATCGCCCCCCAGGTAACCCTTTCACCCCCTATCACCACTGTCGCTAAGCGATCATTTTTCTGATCGCTGTCTTAGCGTCGGTGATGCAGATCGGTAGCCAGTAATTTTTTTTAGGTTCGCCGCAAGTTTTTATAGCGTCAGGTACCCCCATATATTATCTAATAAAGGTTTTAACCCCCTAATTGCCCCTAGTTAACCCTTTCACCAGTAATCATCATATAAGTGTTACGGGTGACGCTGGTTAGTTAGTTTGCTTTTTATAGTGTCAGGGCACCCGCCGTATATAACCCAATAAAGGTTTAACCCCCTGATCGCCCGGCGGGTGATATCAATTAGGTTTTAGCGTCAGAGAGGGTCTGCGTCACACCCCAGGCAGCGTCAGGTTAGTGCCAGTAACGCTAACACCCACACGTGAAGCATACACCTCCCTTAGTGGTATAGTATCTGAACAGATCAATATCTGATCTGATCAGATCTATACTAGCGTCCCCAGCAGTTTAGGGTTCCCAAAAACGCAGTGTTAGCGGGATCAGCCCAGATACCTGCTGGCACCTGCGTTTTGCCCCTCCGTCCAGCCCAGGCCACCCAAGTGCAGTATCGATCGATCACTGTCACTTACAAAACACAACACACATAACTGCAGCGTTCGCAGAGACAGGCCTGATCCCTGCGACTCCAGTGCTGTAGGAGGTGATTTCACCACCACAGTTAAAAAAAAAAAAAGCAAATATGCCGCGTACATACGGTCGAAATTCCGACGGAGGCTTGCCCGTGGAAAAGTCCGACCATGTGTGTGCGGCATAACTTTTTTGCGGGAGTATGCCCCCATGCTTCGGCATATATAAATGGTGCATGTATGCCCATCATTAGAAGTGGGTGGATGAAGGGCGGTATTCTAATGGTGGGCATACCCACCGATCAATCTCTTTTTTCGTTCAGCCACCTGGCTGCATGAAAAAAAAAGATTACAATACATGTCCAACAAGGACCAGCAACGTACTGGTATGTTGCTGGACTTTGAATGGTTATACCAGATTGATGCCTGCGGGTTTAGGTATCATCTTGGTATCATTCTTTTCAGCCAGCGGCCAGCTTTAATGTAAAAGCAACCCTAGTGGCTAATTAGCCTCTGGACTGCTTTTACAAGCAGTGGGAGGGAATGTCCCCCCCGGATATAAAAAGCGCCATTGGGAAATTGGGAAAGCATTTTATCACACCGATCTTGGTGTGGTCAGATGCTTTGAGGGCAGAGGAAAGATCTAGGGTCTAGACCCCAGTTTTTTCAAAAAAATAGTACCTGTCACTACCTATTACTATCATAGGGGATATTTACATTCCCTGAGATAACAATAAAAATGATAAAAAAAAAAAAATATGGAAGGAACAATTTAAAAATAAAATAAAAAAGCAAAATTAATAATAAAAAAAAAAAAGCACCCCTGTCCCGCCCTGCTCTTGCCCAATGGCGAACGCAAGCGTCGGTCTGGCGTCATATGTAAACAGCAATTGCACCATGCATGTGAGGTATCACCGCGAAGGTCAGATCGAGGGCAGTAATTTTAGCAGTAGACCTCCTCTGTAAATCTAACGGGGTAACCTGTAAAGGCTTTTAAAGGCTTTTAAAAATGTATGTAGTTTGTCGCCAATGCGCGTTTGTGCGAAATTTTAAAGCATGTCGTGTTTGGTATCTATGTACTCGGCCTAAGATCATCTTTTTTATTTCATCAAACATTTGGGCAATATAGTGTGTTTTAGTGCATTAAAATAAAAAAAAGTGTATTTTCCCCCAAAAAATGCGTTTGAAAAATCGCTGCGCAAATACTGTGTAGAAAAAAAAAATGCAACACCCACCATTTTATTCTGTAGGGCCTTTGCTTTAAAAATATATATAATGTTTGGGGGTTCAACATAATTTTCCTGCAAAAAAAAATATGTTTTCATGTAAACAAAAAGTGTCAGAAAGGGCTTTGTCTTCAAGTGGTTAGAAGAGTGGATGTAAGCTTCCTAATGTTGTGTATAAAATGCCAGAACAGTTCAAAACCCCCCCAAATGACCCCATTTTGGAAAGTAGACACCCCAAGCTATATACTGAGAGGCATGTCGAGTCCATGGAATATTTTATATGTTGACACAAGTTGCGGAAAAAAGACAATTTTTTTATTTATTTTTATTTTTTTGCACAAAGTTGTCACTAAATGATATATTGCTCAAACATGCCATGGGCATATGTGGAATTACACCCCAAAATACATTCTGTTGCTTCTCCTGAGTACGGGGATACCACATGTGTGAGACTTTTTGGGAGCCTAGCCGCGTACGGGACCCCAAAAACCAATCACCGCCTTCAGGCTTTCTAAGGGTGTAAATTTTTGATTTCACTTCTCACTGCCTATCACAGTTTCGGAGGCCATAGAATGCCCAGATGGCACAAAACCCCCCCCAAATGACCCCATTTTGGAAAGTAGACACCCCAAGCTATTTGCTGAGAGGTATTGTGAGTATTTTGCAGATCTCGCTTTTTGTCACAAAGTTTTGAAAATTGAAAAAAAAAAAAAGAAAAAAAAAAATTCTTTCTTCATTTTCAAAAACAAATGAGAGCTGTAAAATACTCACCATGCCTCTCAGCAAACAGCTTGGGGTGTCTACTTTCCAAAATGGGGTAATTTGGGGGGGTTTTGTGCTATTTTGGCATTTTATGGCCTTCGAAACTGTGATAGGTAGTGAGGAGTGAAATCAAAAATTTGTGCCTAGAAATCCTGAAGGCGGTGGTTGGTTTTCGGGGTCCCGTACGCGGCTAGGCTCCTAAAAAGTCCCACACATGTGGTATCCCCGTACTCAGGAGAAGCAGCAAAATGTATTTTGGGGTGCAATTCCACATATAACCATGGCATGTGTGAGCAATATATAATTTAGTGACAACTTTTTGTAATTTTTTTTTTTTGTCATTATTCAATCACTTGGGACAAAAAAAAAATATTCAATGGGCTCAACAGGCCTCTCAGCAATTTCCTTGGGGTGTCTACTTTCTAAAATGGGGTAATTTGGGGGGGTTTTGTGCTATTTTGGCATTTTATGGCCTTCAAAACTGTGATAGGTAGTGAGGAGTGAAATCAAAAATTTGCGCCCTTAGAAATCCTGAAGGCAGTGCTTGGTTTCCGGGGTCCCGTACGTGGCTAGGCTCCTAAAAAGTCCCACACATGTGGTATCCCCGTACTCAGGAGAAGCAGCAGAATGTATTTTGGGGTGCAATTCCACATATAACCATGGCATGTGTGAGCAATATATCATTTAGTGACAACTTTTTGTAATTTTTTTTTTTTTTGTCATTATTCAATCACTTGGGACAAAAAAAAAAAATATTCAATGGGCTCAACATGCCTCTCAGCAATTTCCTTGGGGTGTCTACTTTCCAAAATGGGGTCATTTGGGGGGGTTTGTACTGCCCTGCCATTTTAGCACCTCAAGAAATGAGATAGGCAGTCATAAATTTAAAGCTGTGTAAATTCCAGAAAATGTACCCTAGTTTGTAAACGCTATAACTTTTGCGCAAACCGATAAATATACACTTATTGACGTTTTTTTTTACTAAAGACATGTGGCTGAATACATTTTGGCCTAAATGTATGACTAAAATTGAGTTTATTCGATTTTTCTTATAATAAAAAGTAGAAAATATCATTTTTTTTCAAAATTTTCGGTCTTTTTCCGTTTATATCGCAAAAAATAAAAATCGCAGAGGCAATCAAATACCATTAAAAGAAAGCTCTATTTGTGGGAAGAAAAGGACACAAATTTTGTTTGGGTACAACATTGCATGTCCGCACAATTTACAGTTAAAGCAGCGCAGTGCAAAATTCTGAATTCACCTCTGGTCCTTTAGCTACCAAATGGTCCGGGGCTTAAGTGGTTAAGGGACTACATGACAATTCCCATTGAGAATTTTCTACAAAACAATTCACCTTAGCCATTGCATTTATGGAGTCCAGTCAAGAGTCCTGGTTAATAAAATAGCCGCATGGTGCTAATATTTATACAGATTCTAACATATATATTAAGGGATGAAGTGTCACTGTATTGTCTGAATAACATTTCCACAGCCACACTTCTTTTTAGGTTATAATAATTTTTAAGTGGTTGTCTGCTCATCAATAATAATAATAAAGTCAAATTAGTTCTATTTTTTATTTTACTGGTCAAAATGTGCATTGCAAATCATGTTTCTGATTGGCTAACACACTCCAACCTAATATATGGGGACCAGAAAGGTATTTAAATGGAATGGCAAACTTGCTAACCCTAATTAAAAAAACCTAAAGAAAACTGACATAATGGTTTACAAACATGAATCTAAAATGAGGTCTGTATCTTATCAAGAACTTAGGAAATCTAATTTCTCTCCTCATATGATAATCCTAATACACATTACCCAAAATACTTTCCACACCACAAAATCTCTTACATAACCTGTACCAAATAAAATCCCAACTCATAGTACCAAAGTCCAGCAAAAGCTTTTTTTTTTTTTTTGCAGTGGAAAAGGGTTAGAACCCCCTTATTCTGACTGTGTTGCCATAGTGAATTTACCTTCACTTCCTGTATGGTGAAACCATTGTCACTGTGACAGGAAAAACAAATAGTACCCAAAAATGGTAGTAAACCCAACTTAACCACTTTATTCAAGACTAAAGAAACAAAAAATGTACTGGACATACACTTTAATGGAAACATTCAGGCAGATAAATATGCGGGCTACAACTGTTAATCTCCTTCTGAAAATACTAGTTTCTCTAGCAGACTCTGGATTCCATTCTGTCTGTTTCAATGACCTAGAACAATCATGTATTAAGCGCAGTAAGAAGGAAGTCATAACTTCTGATCTGCAAAATTTTTCCAGGTCAGTGAATCAATGAAAGTATTAAAGCCTGAAGGCCATATGACAGGCAGCCAGCAATTTTAGAAGGACAGTTCAATAATGGCAGCCCACCTATTTCCTTAGTACTTGTTTCCTTTAATTGACTACTTGGAGAGAAAACAAGTTCAGTTGTCCGTTGATCTGTAAATACATCAATCGCTTATGAAGCCATATATACAGCGCTAATCTTATAGAATTATACATATCTCAAAATGTGACTTTTATTTTATATCAGCAGATGGTAAGATGCACAGTATAGTTACTCATTTGTTCTACTGTTTTACTGTATATATTGATTGAACTCCCTACAGACAGCAAATTGTAATGCCAAATGATCCTACAGTATAGTAGTTTATATATTAAACAATTATACCATATTTGCATTTCATTTATGAAGGAGGGACACTATGTTGTCCTCACAATTTGGCTGTTCCTGTGAGGCAGTAATCAGATTTAATCAAGCAGACAGAATCTACTATCTAATTCTATATGACATATCCCTTTATTTTCATGTGCAAATTCTAATACACAAAACGCTTACTGGCACAGACGATTCTGGCAAGGTTTTATGAAAAGCTCTGCCAACAAAGAACAGTTATACTCTGATAACAATGATAATATTTAATTTTGCGAGTAATAGAACTATTGAAAACTATGTTAGAAAAATGTCCATATTGTAGTTTGATTTGTTTCCTAACTATTGTTTTGTTGGTTGGTGAAAACTTTTATTTCTAGCTGCCAATGTACTGTGACTATGGGTACACTGACCTGTACATCCAAAAATAGCTCACAATCTACATGTATTTATTTACCACACTGGGACCTGACTGGCAAACAGGAATGTAAGTAATTTCTTTTTAAGTGCTAGTTAACTCATTTGGCCCTTTAAATGATTCAATTTAATGCGTGAGTGGTAATTGTTAAGATTCTTTTTTTCGCTCTACATTTGTGAAGCTTAAACGTCGCTTTTGTAGAAACCTTACCCTTTGCTTTAACTCATTCCTATTTGTCTTTTTTGTCAGTTGAGCACTATACAATGCACTAATGACACAACAAAAAACTGAGAATGAATGGAAATGTGTCAGTTTTTAGCATGTTTATTTCCCATTCTATGATGCATTTCTAAACTCAGCTTACTTGGAGCTGAAATTTAGATTCCAGAGAATTTACTCCTCTGGATATAGTATGTGGTACTTTTGGTAAAACAGGTAGCATTCTAAGATACGTATGAAAATTTCTTGATTCATGTGAGCAAACTTCCTGGCAATAAAAGCATAACGCATGATTTTGTGCACATGGCAATTCTTCTTACTTATCTAGCACCATTTCTTAATTAAATTAAAGCATGAACTCTTTATATGATACTATTTGCAACCAGTTTAGTCAATCTAAAGGATTATCATGTAAGATTTATTTTTTGTTTCTGAATCAGGCATTCTTAAGGGGGAGTTACAGCATAGCATTAAGCACCCACCTACCCTCTAAGCTGACTGTGTGCAATTATGAATTAACAATCAGCACTGCGGAGTTGTGTGATAGAGCTGCTGGCTTCTACCAAACATACACGGCACCCACAGATTTATCACAAAGCCCAGATAGTGCAGACTGTTCATTCATAAAAGTAAAACATCTGTCAGCACTGAAGGGCTCCGTGATGTATCTGCCAGTGTAGTGGATGTGTACTATCAGCTGGCAGCTCTATCACACAGCCCCTCCAGCGCTGAATGTTATTTCATAAAATAAAGCATCAATCAGTACTGCAGGACTGTGTGACAGAGCTGCCAGCTGATAGTAAACATCCTCTGCATCAGCACATACATCACACTCTTTATATATTCAGACCACATTGTGCATTTGTCTTCTTGCTAGCAGCGATGGACCAACTGCCTGACCATGTTGCTCAGGAACCAGGGGCTGGATCAGAATGAAAACAAATACTACATGCAATCCCTAAGAGATTTAACAAAGATTTGAACTTGTAATGATGTTCCTTATTTCATTTTGAATCTGAAAGATGATAAAGAGAAAATGTAGCAGGTGGCCCTCAGCACCAACCCATAGTCATATTATTTGCAATTTTACTTGAACCAATCTCAGTGATGTAAGGACAAACTTGTTCAGATCTACTACTAGTGGGTCTGCATCCTAAATGTTATTTGAAGTATATGGTTTAAGATTGCCTCTATCTTTTGTGCCTACTGTAAGGATGCAGGTTGCACTGCCATGTTGCGCTGCCCATGGTCCTTCTGTTAAACAACAATGAGTCTGATGCTAGGGGACTGGGACACAGGTTCCCTTGGGATCGAAGTAGGGTGCCCTGTGGGAGACCAAAAAGCAGCTGTATGGAGCTTCCGCACCAGGAGAGGTGTTGGAATTGTCAATAACACTCAGATAAAAAAAAAAAAAAAACAGACACAACTAGAAGCGCTGAATCGAAACTCCCATTGAGGGGAAGCAATAAATCGCTAACTCACTGGAAACAATCTCTGATGATGCCAATGTGGTAAAACACAAATGAGTTTATTAAACAATGATGTGAAATTATGAAAACCAACAAACAAAGCTCTCCTCACATGGGCGGAATACTGACCAGCATGGAAATCACTGTGGCAGTATCTTGGCAAGCGGTGAGATGTAAGCCAGCTGTATAGAGCGGTGCTGCGTGGTGAACTAGGCTCCTCGTGTGCAGAGCAACCTCCACTGTGAGAAAGGTTTCATTCATCCTCTACCCCTGGAACTTTAGTGTCTTCAAAAGTAAACAGCCCACAGTCCATCCAAAAGTGGAGGGCAATCTTATCTTATCGTATACAGAAGTCCTCCTAAGTATCACATTCTTTAATGTTCTTTGCTTGCTTGCTTATCTTCAACTATTGTGAGAATTTTGCCCTGTTAACCAGCAAACCTTTATTACCTCCTGATTTGATCATTGAAATAAACCCACCCCCATCCCTATCAGTATAAATATAAGCATCTTGTGGGGGAGGCATTTGCAGGGGGTACATTTGCAGCTGGGGCTCTTTCTCAAAGTGGGGCTATTTCTATAAGTGGGAGCACTTCTGACTCTGCACTTAAGCGAATGCACAAAGCAAATGAACACAAAGAAAATACTTTGAAAACACCACACAGACATCAGGTGACCTTGTTTACCCCTTCAGCAATTTCTCCTTGTAACATGCACTCTCTACCTCTCCTTTTGACAGCTCTGTCCTCTATCCTTAAACTACCTCTCTTTAACCCCCCCCCCCCCACACACACACACAGCATATATATATCACTCTCACTTCTGTCCTCTCCTTATTACAGCACCCACCAACTCCTGCTAATTCTAAATCCACACACACACAAAAATCTCCAAGACCCTGGGGCATGTCCCTTCATATAAATCCAACTCCCACATTACCTCCCTCACCCTTCTGCTTCTCCTAACCTCTGGAGATATATCCCCGAACCCCAGGCCTCCATCATTTAACTGTACCCAATGCACCCATCACCCTGCACCCTCTGGCATCAGCCGTAAACAACACAATTTAGTTACCATTTCTCTTCTTCCCAAGAACAGACTCCCTTTCTCTTGTACCCTTTGGAATTCCCACTCTGTCTGTAACAAACTCACCTCTCTCCGTGACCTCTTTATCGCCAATTTATTTAATCTACTCGCCATTACCGAAACCTGGCTTCATGAATCCGACACTGCTTCTTCTGCTGCCCTATCCCATGGTGGTCTTCTCAGGACTCACTCCTCCAGATCCAGTGGACGTAAGGGAGGAGCTGTCGGAATCCTTCTAGCCCCACATAGCACCTTTCAGGTACTTCAGCCACCTCCCTCTCAGTCACTTTCCTCTTTTGAAGCACACTGCATTCGTCTTTTCTCTCTAGTTTCTCTAAGGATAGCTGTGATCTACAGGCCCCCTGGACCAGTATCAACCTTTCTTGATGACTTCTCTGCCTGGCTACCCTACTTTCTTTCTTCTGAAATCCCCACAATCATTCTGGGTAACTTCAACATCCCTATTAATACTAACACTCCTGCCACTTCCAAACCTCTCAGCCTAACCTCCTCATTTGACCTGAGGTAGTGGATACATGCTCCTACTCACTCTGAAGGCAATACCCTTGACCTTGTTTTCTCTCACCTATGCACTCTGTGCAACTTCTCCAACTATCCATTCCCTCTCTCTGATCACTACCTTATTAGTTTTACTCTCTCCCTCTCCTCCACCTCCTCTACCTCCAACCGCCTAAAAGTTACCCGCAGAAACCTATGTCATCTCAACCCTTCTCTTCTCTACTCTGCTACCGACGACCTCTATGACAAAATCTCACCCTTATTCTGCACTTACCTAGCCACTTCTGTCTATAACGCTTCACTTCTAGCCTCACTGGACTCACTGGCCCCCCTCACTTCACACAGAATCCGGCCCTGACCCCTTCAACCTTGGCAAACAGATGATACTAGAAGTCCGAAAAAACATAGTCATGCTCGTGAGCGCCTGTGGCGTAACACAAAGTCTCAGAAAGATTTCAACCAATATAAATCTGCACTCCAAAAATACAATTCCAGCCTCCTCACTGCCAAGCAGACCAATTTTATCACTCTCATTAGAAATGTATTTTCCCGTCCCCATCAACTCTTCTCTACCTTCAACTCTCTTCTTCATCCTCCACTGCCTCCACCCACCAACTCACTCACTGCCCAGGAGATCGCCAATCACTTCAAACAGAAGATTGATACAATTCGCAAGGAGATCTCTACTGTTCAGATACCCTCCACGCTTTACACTTCATGCCCACAGGTACAATAATTACTTCCCACTTTCAACCCCACCACTATAGACGAGGTTGCTAAACTACTTGCTAACGTCCCTCTTACCACCTGCCCTCTGGATCCTGTTCGCTCTCAAATGCTACGTTCACCCACTGGCTCTATTCTACACTCTCTAACCCACATCTTCAAACTATTCCTCTCTTCTGGCATCTTCCCCAACTCCCTAAAACATGCACTTGTCAGCCCCATACTTAAAAAGCCCTCACTGGACCCATTCAATCTTAACAACCTACACCCCATCTCCTTGCTCCCCCTTTTTATCCAAACTCCTTGAACGTCTGGTCTACAACCAACTGAGCGTACATTTTGCTGATAATAGCCTTCTTGATCCCCTTCAGTCTGGATTTCGTCCTCCACACTCCACAGAAACTGCTCTCCTAAAACTAACAAACGATCTACTAACAGCCAAAACCAATGGACACTATTTTGTACTCCTACTCCTGGACCCCTTTGCTGCCTTTGATACGGTTGAACACCCATTCCTCCTCAAAAAACTCCACGCCATTGGTCTCCGTAACTGTACTCTTCGCTGGCTCTCTTCCTACTTATCCAACCACACTTTTAGCGTTTCCTACAGCTCTACTTCCTCCTCTACTCTTCCTTTCTCTGTTCGGGTCCCCCAAGGTTCTGTTCTTGGACCTCTCCTATTTTCAATCTACACCTCCTCCCTGGGTCAGCTGATTTCCTCCCATGGCTTGAAATACTATCCCTATGCTGACAACACCCAAATCTATTTCTGAACCCCTCAGCTCACTCCCTCCGTCTCCTCAAATATCACAAATTTACTAACAGACATATCAGTCTGGATGTCACACCACTTCCTCAAACTCAATCTATCTAAACAGAACTTATAATTCTTACTCCCCATGTGCCCCTTCCCCTGATCTCTCTGTCAAAATCAATGGCACAACTATAAGCCCATCCCCGCATGCCAAGGTTCTAGGTGTAGTCCTGGACTCTGAACTCGCCTTTAAGCCCCACGTCCAATCACTGTCCAAATCTTGGCGCCTGAAACCTCTGCAACATCTCCAAAATACGCCCCTTTCTAACCAATGACACAAAAAAAGCTCTTAATTCACTCCCTGGTCATCTCTCGCCTCAACTACTGCAACTCCCTTCTCATTGGCTTACCTCTACATAGTCTATCACCCCTTTAGTCCATCATGAATGCTGCTGCCAGACTCATCCACCTTACCAATCGCTCTGTGTCTGCTACTCCTCTCTGTCAATCCCTCCACTGGATTCCGCTCACCCAACAAATTAAATTCAAAATACTAACAAGTACTTACAAAGCCATCCACAATTTAGCCCCCCAGCTACATCACTAGCCTAGTCTCAAAATTCCAACCTACTCGTTCTCTTCGTTCCTCTCAAGACCTCCTGCTCTCCCTCGTCACATCCTCCCATGCTCGCCTCCAGGACTTTTCCAGAGCCTCTCCAATCCTATGGAATGCCTTACCCCAATCTGTCCGATTATCTCCTACTCTATTAGTGTTTAGACGATCCCTGAAAACCCTTCTCTTCAGAGAAACCTTCCCTACCCACACCTAACAACTGTGTTTTAATTTTCTCCATCAGCTCATCCCCCACAGTCATTACCTTTTTGTTCCACTTGACCCTCCCTTCTAGATTGCAAGCTCTAACGAGCAGGGCCCTCTGATCCCTCTGTATCGATTTGTATTGTAAGTGTACTGTCTGCCCACATGTTGTAAAGCGCTGCACAAACTGTTGGCGCTATATAAATCCTGTATAATAATAATAATAATAACTATTGTTAACATTTCCTCTATACATCTAAACTCACCGCTCCAATCTGATGGGCTTAGACTTGTTCCTTTGAAGTTATATATATCCAGGCATACTTAGGACTTCTGTCCACAAGATTGACTTCCAGTTTCGGATGGTGTGTGGGCTGTTTACTTTGAAGATGCTGAAGTTCCATCCCTGGAATCACATTTGTTATTGTAATAGCTATATGCATTGGGTCGAATTATTGAGCCTAGTCGACTGCTGTTGGTGTGCCCACCTTGTGTAATTCACCATTACAGCTGTTCTCTTTATCTCAATAGGACCCTTGAACCACTGTGTATTTTCTTTAATTTTCTTTATACCAGCTGGCATAGCGTGTGAGTGATGGCATGTATGTAACCCCGGGCATTATTTAAATGTGACAATGTTGTCATTTTTTAAACAAATTGTGAAGCCACTTTTTTTTTTTTTTATATTTGTATTTTGTTTCTATTGTTTCGAAGGAACAACTGTTGTTTTCCCTCATATTAGAACTACTTTCGTGGGTTTCTTTTCCACATTTTTAGCTTATAACCTTAGTTATTGTTCTGGGGGAACCACCAGGCTGTTTTAGTGAGTCAGTACCCTTCTTTCATTGGTCTGTATACTACTTAACCAATTTGGATCTCTGTGCTTTTATAGATTGTTATCTTCATTTAAATATACCCCTTAAAGTGACTGAGGACATTTCTATTTAGGTCAAACTTTAATTTTCCTGTACAAAGTACCAGAGTCAGTGTAATGTATATGGTAAATATGCTTGTTACTCAGACCCTCTCAAAATTTCTGTGTAAGTTTGAAATTACTCTAGTTTCAACAAAATGAATAGAAGAATGTGATACATACATTATATGCTTACTGTTTTACTTGTAACAGGTGTATCCCATTTGTATGCTATATACACATTTTGCTAATAAGTGAGATTACTATGTTTCTTCCTTGCTCTGCATTACTGCTTCCTGGGTCAGCTCCATTCTTACTGGAAAATAGTGATGATGCACATTCACTGCCCAATAATATGTCTAGAGCTTGGGAGATGACATACAAAGCTAAACTGCTGAACCAGAAAGGTGAGTTGCTTAATCAGGAACTATGTAAGAAACCAGGCATACTGCATTGAGAACAGTTTGTGTGAATCACAAAAAAGGTTTTGCAAAATTACAAATCTTTTGGCAGGCATATCAGGTTATACATATAGTATGTATCACATCGTTGTATTTAGCTTTGTGCCTGGAGGTTTGCTTTGTTTTGTAATCTAAAAAGTTAAAACTCTAAATTATTGTATTGTACTACAGAGCATGTGAAAATTGCTGCCAAAGTCTGGTAAAATAAATATATATGTGCTATCCAGTGGAATAAAATAAGCTTTGCCTGCTGAACTGTCTTTGAAATTTCAATCCAGAAAAAGACTATAATTTTGCACTATCTGTGTAGACAGAAAAACCAAACTCAGAGAGCTGACAAACCAGCAATAGACTGGACAACTGTGAGAAGCTCTTAGTAATTCCTGAAAGAAAAGATTAATTGTATAATCAAGCTGTACATATTCTACTAGGGGAGCAGCCTTATTTCCTAAAGATGTATTGTTCTGAAGAAACTGATACATTTTAAAGAGGAAAAAAACGAGTTACATATAGCACTGAACTAAGTTTACTTTATCTGGGGAAGAAGTTGCAGGATTTTTCAACCTTGGAGTATTAGAGACCCAAGTGTCAAAACCTAGTGGTTCATATTTGTGAAAACTGCCTTGTAGAGTTACAAATAAATTAGTGTGGTGTGTCATTTCAAAGACATGGTTACTCATAGAGTGCATGTAAGTGTAGAGAGTGTTGTGTATTTGAAGAAACCAGACCGGTGGTTCTGGAGATAACATAACAATTGTACAGGACACAGACAAAGTATTCATAGACCCTAGATTATAGACCCATACCTTTAGATGATTGGACACCTGCAAGCCTTTGAGGACATGCCCAGTGGATGACACCCCTCCCCCCTTCCAATAAATCCTGGGACGTACTCAAGCAATAAATTAGAAGGATGGGCAACAACTAGGCAAACAGAACTGCAGCAGTTCAGGGGTGAAAAAGATACAACTTCAGTGCTGCTGCAAGAACTTTGTGGCAAAAAGCTACATCTGCAGAAGAATGAACAACCACCTGGTAAAACTTTGAAAAAGTATGAACAGAACACCAAGTGACAGCCTTACACACCTGCACTACAGAGGTCTGGTGCTGAAATGCCCAGGAAACTCCCACCGATCTGGTGGAATGGGCATGTAAAAGTACGGGAGGCAATTTGTCCTTGAGAGTGTAAGCTTTGGTGATCAGACTTCTTATCCATCTTGTGATGGTGGATTTGGAAGCAGGGTGTCCCTTGTGAAGTCCTGAGGACAGAAAAAATAGAGAGTCTGTCTGTCTGATCGAAGCTGTGAGATTTTTTGGAGCCCAGCAGGTCTAATAAACAAAGTTGTTTTCAGTGCTCAGCTTAAGCAGCCTACTCACACAGTGAGTCTTCAGAGACTGGGTCACACCAGAGGCTGTGGCCTGGCTCTGGAACTGAAAAGCACTCCCTGGCTAACTAACACAGTGCACAAAGGTCTGTAAAGCATCAGAATGCAGAGCCCAGTGCCCAAAGGTCACATTCCAGGCTTGGCCTGCAATAGTTTCAGTCCAATGAGGTCCTAATAAGGCTTCCAAAGCTATTGATGTGGATATGACAATCCAGATAGCTGCTAAAAAGAACCAGCTCAAGTATGTCGAGATGTCTTGTTTGAAGAAAAAAATCTTGAAAACATGTTAAGTAAAAATGGTTACACTGGGGCGCATGCGTGGCTTTCCAAGATGGCGGACGCGTGATCCGTGAGCTCCGGTCCCGTCTCACGATCCGAGACCCCTCACCAGCTAACGCAGACTGCATTCGAGCCAGGGGTAAGCCTCTCAGCATCCCTAACCTCTCCTGACCCTACATGGGAAAAATCGGGGACCAGCGATCATACTATCGTGCTCCGCAACCCCCGAGGCCTACTTCCACTATGGATCGTTTCCTGACTAGGCCCGCATCCCCGGCCTCGATTACACAAGGTGAACCGGAGGATTATGCAATCGCGCCTATGCCCGAGGATTTCTCACAACAACCGCCCCCAAAGCAGCAGCTTCCCTCCTCACAGCAGACTCTCACCCCAGAGCTGATGGACCTGAAACTGCAGGCCCTGGCTCAGCAAGTAACCAGGGACATTGCGCAGGAGATGGGGAGAATCTCCAGAGAGCTTAGAGGGGAAATTGACGCCCTGGGGGAACGCACTGCTGCCCTAGAAACAAAGTTCGACGACACTATACAGTATGTGCAGGCTCTTGAAGAGGAAAACGCAAACCTTAAATCCTCGGTCTCTCAATTACACCTGCAACAGGAGGACCTCGAGAACAGAGAAAGGCGCCAAAACCTCAGGATCCGTGGAGTCCCTGAAAAGGTAGCTGACAACAATATAAGACCTTACCTCCTCGGCCTTTTCAATACCCTAGCGCCCGACATAGTGGACATTGACTGGCGTCTCGATCGGGCTCATAGGTCCCTGGCGCCTAAACCACCAGCGGGAGCCCGGCCCCGTGATATAGTGGTTCGTTTCCACTTTTTTGAAAGCAAAGAGGCCCTAACGAGGGCCACTCGCAACAAACCTCATAATGAATACAAGGGGGACAAAATCCAATTGTTCAGCGACCTCTCTCCCATCACCTTGGCCAAACGTCGCTCCCTAAGGCCCATCACCTCTCATCTTCAAGAGCACAAGGTCCCTTATTACTGGGGCTTCCCCTTCCGTCTAAGTGTCACCTTGGAGGGGGTCCAGCACACACTACGGGATCCTCAGGAAGGGGATTTGTTTCTCAAGCAGTTGGGTCTACCCCCTCTCCCTACAGAACTTGACCAGGCACCCCCAACCACCCCGCGACATGTCTCGGCTCCTACCAGACTCTGGACCCCAGTGAGAGGAAGAGGTTCCAGAGCTTACTCCACACCTCAATGTCCCCAATGGTCTAGAGCACCCACCTGAAAACCTGCCTGATCCCTCATCTGGTTCTCACCTCTCTTGTTTCTCCCGATAGGGAGTCATGCCTACTGGGGCGATTCCCCCTCGCGGGGGACAGTTTAAGTTCAATTATGACTTCTGTCAGGATGTGCTTCTTCATTTTCTACAAGGACACTCCACTAGATAGGTCTAGTTAATTCTAACTGTTTTTGGTTATGCCGAGTTTTTTTTTTTCTTAAGCTGGCTTTCCCCCCATCTCTCTCTCCTATTCTTTTTTCTTTTTGAAGGGGAGGTAAAAGGGACCACCAGCAATGTAGCTGATCGCACCGGATCACCGAGACGGGATGTCTCGGACCTCTCCCCATGTTAGAGACTGCCATGCTCCCTCACTTGTCCCTAGGCCGAGGCCGGTGACCCCTGGGAGGTACATTCCTCACAGGTTTTCTCATGTTGATTGTTTTTTTTTTTTGGGCCAACCAGGCCTCATTGTTGTTACCCTACGCTCACCCTGTGGGCCCTTTTTTTGGATCATCCCACGACCCTTTTTTACTGATGGTCATAGTTTTTATTACATTTTTCTTATATTTTCTTTTTTTTGCTATTGTTTTTTTCTTTTTCCTTTACTCATATGTACTCCTATCTTCCTTGTCAATGGGTTCTCTTTTGCATTTATTTTATGCATGGTCGTTATCATTTTTTGCAGTAATGCTGATTGTCTCACTTATATTACACCAAGATATAAGATATGGTATACCTTGTGGCTCCCCCTACATCAGGTAATGGTGGAACTTCCACTCACTAATACGAGTCCTTCATGGCATAATTACCCTTACTCAACATGGCTTTGAAATTTTTGTCCTATAATGTGAAGGGCCTGAACTCTATAAAGAAAAGATGGCTAGCCTTACGGGAATTCAGGGCTTCAGGCGCGGATGTGATCCTGGTTGAGGAGACACACTTCCGGGCCAGGGGCTCCTTGAACTTCGCCTCTAAACAATTTCCGTTGTCCTATTTGGCATCGGACCCCTCTGGAAAAGCCGGAGTGGCTGTATTGATCAGACGCTCCTGCCCTATCCAGATTAAGTCCACTCATTTGGACCCTCATGGCCGTTATATAATCTTACAGGGTACATACTTGTCCAGTCCTATAACGATCATGAACATATATGCTCCCAACTCGGGACAGGTTAAGTTCCTCACTGACGCCCTGGAAAGGTTACAGAAATTCTCCCACCCCTTTACAGTAATAGGAGGGGACTTTAATGCTGTTCTCTTTCCCATCCGAGACAGGAAATCTTTATTTCTTAATGCACCTTCCGCCGCCTCGAAATTGCTGGCCGCCTCCTTTCGAAAATTGATCCGAACGCACAATCTTCTAGATGCATGGCGAATCAAGCACCCGTCTGGTAGGCAATTCTCATTTTATTCTCCCCTCATAAAATGTTCTCTAGATTAGATTACTTTCTTATTACTGCCCCCCTGATGTCACATTTAGTGGCCTCCGATCTGGGTCCAATTACCTGGTCGGACCATGCCCCCCTCACCCTAGACTTGGGCCTCTCGGCGGCATTTCCACGGAGGTGTCACTGGAGGCTCAATGAATCTCTGATAAAGCATCCCGACACTAAAAGTAAACTTGCGGCAGCCTTAACCGAATTCTTTCAGCTAAAAAGGGGCTCTGTGCCTGGCCCGTCCACCCTCTGGAAGGCCCATAAGGCGTTTATTCGAGGACAGTGTATTGCTGTCGGATCGCAAAAAAAAAAGGACTCAGCATTCCTGAAATCCTCCCTACTGTCGGAGCATCAAACTGCAGAAAGAGCTTTGGTTCGGTCTCCCACGGTGGGCCGGCTGCACACGGTAACCTCTCTTAGACACAAAATAAAATCTCTTGACATGTCCAATATAGATAAATCACTCCTGTGGGCTAAAAAAAAATTCTATGAATTTTCAAACAAGCCTCACAGGATGTTGGTCTCCAGACTCAACCCCAGACCCTTTTACTCGTTTCCAGATCATATCAAACAACCTGATGGGACCCCCACTTTTTGCCCACAGACCATGACCCGGGTTTTTGGTGAATTTTATGATAAACTATACAATTGCCTTTCCCCCTAGTCTCCACCCCCCTTTGATCCTGCGGCTTTCGAAGGATTCATGTCTGACTTAAACCTCCCTAAGCTATCAGACACAGATGTTAACGTGCTAAATGCCCCTATCTCAGAGGAAGAAGTATCAGACAGTGTCAAGTCCCTTCCCGCCCACAAATCCCCTGGACCAGATGGCTTCCCATATTCGTACTATAAAACCTTCCTCCCCATATTGTCAATACACCTAGTCTCCTTGTACAACTCCCTTCTCCAAGGCACCCTACCACACCAACAATTTCTACATTCCTACATCTCGGTCATACCGAAACCGGATAGGGACCCAACCCTTCCAGACAACTACAGGCCAATCGCGCTTCTAAACTCCGACTATAAACTGTTCAACAAAATTCTGGCCAACCGCTTATCCCAATTCCTGACAAAACTAATTGACAGAGACCAGGTGGGCTTCGTCCCTACCAGACATGCTGGGGACAACACAAGGCGAATGATCGATCTAATAGACATGCTGAACAGAGTCAAACACCCCGCCCTGATTCTAAGCCTAGACGCTCAAAAGGCGTTTGATAGACTAAGCTGGCCCTACATGTTCGCAACACTCACCAAGTTCGGGCTTAAGGGCCCCTTCATTAAGGCCCTGGAGTCTCTCTATTCCAACCCATCTGCCCAGGTCCGTCTAGCCTCTTTCACTTCCCAACCTTTTTTCATGTCAAATGGAACTAGGCAAGGGTGCCCCCTATCCCCTCTCCTCTTTATCCTTTGCATGGAACCACTTGCAGAGGCCATTAGAGCCCACCCTGACATAAATGGGGTCCTCATGCGCCAGAGGGAGTACAAGTTGTCCCTCTTCGCAGACGATGTCCTCCTCACGCTGACTAAACCCCACACTTCCCTCCCATCCTTACACGCCCTACTATCCCAATTTAGCTCCCTATCGGGTTATAAGATAAACACTTCAAAAACAGAAGCCCTTCCACTTCATTTACTTACGGAGGATCTCACAAAATTAAAAAGCTCTTTTCCCTATCGATGGTGCACTACATCCCTCAAATATCTAGGGGTACAAATCACGACATCATATTCCTCCCTCTACTCGACTAATTACCTACCACTGTTCAAATCTATTAACGCCATGTTGACATGTTGAAATCCCCTCCCGCTGTCCTGGATAGGCAGGATTAACGTACTAAAGATGTCCATTCTGCCAAAACTATTATATTTTTTGAAACCCTCCCTGTTCCCATCCCAATGGCCCAGTTTAAAATACTAAGGAGATGGTTCCTCAACTTTATTTGGAAGGGCCGAGCCCACAGAGTGGCCAGCACGGTTATCTTCGCTCCCAAAGCTCAAGGTGGTATGGGCGCCCCAGAAGTTTACAAATATTACTTGGCATCCCATCTGCGTGCGGTGGTGTCGTGGTCCGACCTGAGGCCCCCGAATCGCTGGACGGAGATTGAGATGGGCTCCATTTACCCAACTCATCCCTGCTCCCTGGTCTGGTCGCCTACTGTAGCATCCGATCCCGTACTCCAAGGTCTATGTTTAGGCCCCATGCTGTTTACCCTCAGGATATGGTGCACCTGCCTCTCCAAATTTACTCTCTCGTCTCCATGCCCACCCCTTTCTAATGTATTGTTCAATCCTCTTATCCCAGACAGTCTCTCACACATACGTATGTTCCCCTGGGCAAAAGAGGGACTGTTCCAACTTCGTCACTTTGTACACCCTGTCACACGTAAAATTAAACCTTTCACTGCCCTCCAGTCCAATAGCCAAATCCCAAATAACCTGCAGTATTCATACCTCCAGATGTTCCACTTTTTCTCAGGACTTTCCCCCACCCTCACACTCACTAAACCAATGCCCTTTGAACTTATTTGTTCCCAAGGTCCCTATCAGACACAACTCATCTCTAGCATCTATCAAATACTCCAAATGCAGTCCACACCCACAGCACACGCTCACTCCTATATGCTTAAGTGGTCACAGCTTATACAACAACGAATCACGATCCCTCAGTGGTCCAAAATATGGTCCTCCACTTCTAAAACATCCAGATGTGTAGCACAGAAGGAGACAGCATATAAAGTTTTACTGTTTTGGTATAGGACCCCTGAGGTCATCCATTGCTTTGACCCTTCCCTGTCTCCTCTATGTTGGAGATGTGGAAGGGCCAGGGGGACGCATTTCCACATATTCTGGCAATGTGATCTGATCACCCCCTTCTGGTCTATGCTATCGTTGATGCTGCAACAGATATTTTGGATCCTCAGCCCAGTGGACCCGTTGTACTTCCTCCTGGGTCACCCCCTCCCCGCAATAGGGAAGGCGGCGAACAAATTGGCTTCCTTTCTCTTACTGGCTGCTAAAAGAACTATACCAGCCAACTGGTTATCCTCATTACCCCCAACTCAAAGCCAACTGGTGCAGTGCATCAATGATATCCGCAAGATGGAGCACATAACAGCGATGGTAGAAGATAAGATTGATGGGTTTGACAGGATTTGGGCCCCTTGGGACAACTCGACTTTTGGTTTATCTCCTTCGACCAAACTGCCTCCTGTTGCCCCGACGTCACTCTGTTCATAGACCTCACTGCGATGACCTCCTCCCCCTGTATACCCTGATTCCTCCTTCCCCCTTATTTAACTGTATGTTTCTCAGTTCAAGTCATGCCATGAGAGGATAATCACATATGATTGCAACCACCACTTTGATAGACAAACAGCTATCCCTTACAAGCTCTGTAGTTATGACCCTAATCGCTGCAAAGTACATCCCGAATCTATTTAGTTGATTATGTATGCCAACCTTTCTATTTTATTTTATCTTTATTTTTTATTTTTTTTACCCCCCTCTGTTTAATTTAATTTATTTTATTATTTTCCTTTCATGAAAACTAACTCTCTGTATTGTTTATGCAAACATTGCATTTGTTTACCACTCTACTGTACCTGAAATGTCTGTGATTGTTAACATGACAGAATTTTTTATTCAATAAAAACACAATTTATAAAAAAAAATGGTTACACTTTTCTCAAAAGAGTAAAGGTGTCCATCCTCCTAGGACACTAGTAAAAAATTGAGGCATGTTGGAAGTTGGAGGGGTTATACCAGGCTGGTCACTGAGTTTTTGTTTGCCAGTGTTCAAATTCTTCTGTAGATATCACTATAACCCAACTATCACAATTAGTTATATGTACAATACATTGATAGCCTTGTCCTATGTCTGATCCCACACACTGCACACTTGGAAACGAGATCAGAAAACTTACAACAGTAGTCTGCTTCTAAGGCCCCTTTCACACTGGGGAGGGAGGTGCGGTGGCGTTATAGCGCCGCTATTTTTAGCGGCGCTATACTTACGGAATTGCCGCGGAATTGCCACGAAATTGCGGCGGTATTTGCCCACTAGCGGTGTGGTTTTAACCCCCGCTAGCGGCCGAAAAAGTGTTAATACCACCGCAATGCACCTCTGCAGAGGCGCATTGTGGGCGGTATTACCGCGGTTTCCCATTGCTTTCAATGGGAAGGAGCGGTAAACACACCGCTCCTCTCACCGCTCCAAAGATGCTGCTTGCAGGAGATTTTTTTTCCTCCCGCCAGGGCATCGCCTCATTGTGAAAGCCCTCGAGCTTTCACATTGAGAATGCTGGGGCAGGATTATTTCAGGCGTTATTTATGCGCTATTTTTAGAGCTAAAACGCCTGAAATACGCCTCAGTGTGAAAGGGGCCTTAGTGTGTAATGTATCAGATGTAAAGGCAATAACCATCACACAGGTGCCATATGACCTTCTGATCCATGTGTATGATGAATATGACCTTCAGATTCAACAGATTCAATTAAGCTAAATAAAAAGAGAGATATAAAGCTTTAATATTCTTTAAATTAAGGACGGTTTCTATTAATAGCACTTATTATTATTATTATTATGAAGTTCAGCTTTAAAGCAAACAACGGAAACCTACCTTGAATAATCTTCTTAACTGCGCTATATGCTAGGTCATGGATAAAAACGTTTTGCATTTAGAAAGGCTGCTTGTGCATTGCAATTAGTAACCTCTAAAGATGTGCTTTTCACTCATTGTGCTCATGTACTATTGAGTACGTGAAGAACAACTCCCAATGGTCCTGTATTGCTGCACTGTAAGCAGAAAACATGTAGATATCAAGGTAAATGTTCCACTAGCTCAAATGTCGCTGGTTTTACCAGAGTCCCAAAATTATCTTTTGTACCTTTTTGTACTTAAACACAGATTGTTATCAAACTTTTTCACACAAAAGGTATCATGGTATAATATCAAAAAATATTAGATTTTATCAGAAGTCAAGATCAACAATAAAGAAATCCGACTAAATATTTTTTTAAATAGCTGACAGAAACTACACAAGGACACAATTTAAAACATTTTACATATAAAATATATTCTACCTGTATTCCAATTGAGGAACGCCGCTTTTTAAGGAAGTCAGCTGATTTGCCCACTAGAACAGCTTTGTCACTGGTGCTCCGAACAGAACTGCTTTTACTTTCAGAGGCATGACGCTGTGCTGCAGCTGACTCCAGGGCAAGGTTCATGGCCTTATTACTATCCAGGCTGTCTGTGGAATTATAAAGACCCCGGCCATCTAGAGGCCATGGGGACATCCTTTGAGTCCGTTCATGATAGGCATCCTGGGTAGATTCTGTGCTGCTTTGTGCTGTCACTGAGATGAGCGGTTTGGAGGTTGTGCGCGGGGGTACAGGAGGAGGTGTTTTCTTGTAAATTGGGTATGATACCGCTAAAAAAAAAAAGATAACTTTTTTAAATGCCACATTTGTAAGTTTGTTATTTCATTATTATTTTGCAGTGTCATTTATTTCACCTGTTATTAATAAAAGACTAACAGCAGTAATTAATACCTTACTATTACCATGTATTACCATGTACAGTAAAGCAATATTACTTTTTTGTTTTATTGCAGTAACATAAACTTTCTATTACTAAAGGGGTCTGATTAATTATATACAGTGCCTTAAAAAAGTATTATTACCCTTTGAAATATTCCACATTCTGTCATGTTACAACCAAAAACCTAAATGTATTTTATTGGGATTTTATGTGATAGACCAAAACAAAGTGGCGCATAATTGTGAAGTGGCAGGAAATTGATAAATGGTTTTACAATTTTTTTACAAATAAATATGTGAAAAGGGTGGCGTGCATTTGTATTGTAGAACCACCTTTCGCTGCAATTATAGCTGCAAGTCTTTTTGGGAATGTCTCTACCAGCTTTGCACATCTAGAGAGTTGCATTTTTGCTCATTCTTCTTTGCAAACTAGCCCAAGCTCTGTCAGGTTGGATGGAGGGCGTCTGTGAACAGCAGTTTTCAAGTCTTGCCACAGATTCCCAATAGGATTTAGGGATGGGCTTTGACTAGGCCATTCTAACACATGAATATGCTTCGAGCAAAACCCTTCCATTGTAGCTCTGGCTGTATGTTTAGGGTCGTTGTCCTCCTGGAAGGTGAACCTCTGCCCCAGTCTCAAGTCTTTTGCGGACTCTAACAGGCTTTCTACTAAGATTGCCCTGTATTTGGCTCCATCCATCTTCCGATTAACCCTGACTAGCTTTCACATTTAGCCTTTTTCTTTTAGGCCAAAAAGTAAAATTTGGGTCTCATCTGACCAGAGCACCTTCTTCCACATGTTTGCTGTGTCCCCCAAATGGCTTCTCGCAAACTGCAAATGGGACTTTTTTTTTACCTTTCTTTCAACAATGGCTTCCTTCTTGCCACTCTTCTATAAAGGCCAGATTTGTGGAGTGCAAGACTAATAGTTGTCCTGTGGACAGATTCTCCCACCTGAGCTGTGGATCTCTGAAGCTCCTCCAGAGTTACCATGGGCCTCTTGGCTGCTTCTCTGATTAATGCTTTTCTTGCCCAGCCTGTCAGTTTAGGTGGGCGACCATGTCTTGGTAGGTTTGCAGTTGTGCCATACTCCTTCCATTTTCTGATGATGAATTGAACAGTGCTCCATGAGATGTTTAAAGCTTGGAATATTTTTTTATAACTTAACCCTGCTTTAAACTTCTCCACAACTTTATCCCTGACCTGTCTGGTGTGTTCCTTGGCCTTTATGATGCTGTTTGTTTACTAAGGTTCTCTAATAAACCTCTAAGGGCTTCAAAGAACAGCTGTATTTATACTGAGATCAAATTACACACAGTTGGACTCTATTTACTAATTAGGTGACTTCTGAGGGCATTTGGTTCCACTAGATTTTAATTAGGGGTATCAGAGTAAAGGGGGCTAAATACAAATGCACGCCCCACTTTTCAGATATTTATTTGTAAAAACAATTGAAAACCATTTATCATGTTCCTTCCACTTTTATGTGCCACTTTGTGTTGGTCTGTCACATAAAATACATTTATGTTTTTGTTTGTAACATGACAAAATGTGGAAAATTTCAAGGGGTATGAATACTTTTTCAAGGCACTCAGCTCATAGTCTTGAAAGGAAAAGCAAAAGGGAACTAATAGTTTTACTTAATTGCATTTTACATGTTTATAAATTGTTTTACTCTTTTTATTATTTATGTAAAATCATAATTTTACAAAAACACATTTATTACAGAATTTACACGTGATTTTTTTAGTTTCAAAGGCTTCTCTGCATTCTGGTTGAGTGTGTTAAATAGATATGGGCCGAAAACCCCCCTGTTCAGGAGTTCTGCTGCGAACTGAACAGGGGGGTGTTCTAACCCAAACAGCGAACCCAATTGAAGTCTATGGGAGCCGAACAGGAGTGTCCATTTTGATGGCTTATATGCAAGTAATTGGCAATAAATGCAGTATGGGGGTCTGGGTACTGCCCTGGGGGACATGTATCAATGCAAAAATTTTTTTAAAAAACAATAGTTTTTCAGGAGTAGGGATTTTAATTATGCTTAAAGTGAAGGTTCCGCAGTCACTCGTTTTTTTTTTCTAGGTGCATGTAATGGGGTTACAGGTAACATGTTAGTACTCACTTGTCCTACGATTAGAAACATCCCCCGTCTATTTCAGTTCTAAATAATAACTTTTATAATCGATCCTGATCTTTTACCATTTTGCTTGTGGGCACTGTGAAGCCCACAAGCAGATACTTCCAGGATGTGGTGAATGCTAGTCTCCCAGCATTCACCGCTGTATCTCGCATCATCAGTGTTGACGGCGAGCAGCGCCATCAACGCTTCCAGGTTGCCATCACAACGGTGCTACCAGGAAACATAGCGAACACCTCCCAGAAATGAACGGGGCGCCGGGGAAAGAAAAAGATACGCCCACTCCCGCGGGAGGAATACCCGGAAGTCCACATTAAAACGACTGATTCACGGTAAGTACAACCGCAAGAAAAAAATCAATAGGCATATGTATATAGTGCCTGGGGGGTCCCCTTAGTCTGCCTGTAAAGTGACACATCTGTAGCATACACTGTATATATATATATATATATAACATGCTGCAGCAAAAAAAAAGAGTCAAATCCCATTTAAAATTACTCGCGGTTACAATTGGCAGCACCCGGCTAATGAAAAAAACAAAAAACCGTGTGTGGTACCCCAAAAATCCTGACAGGTCAGGGAAAGGTAGGAGGAGTGAGTTCCCCCCCCTGAGCCATACCAGGCCATTTGCCCTCAACATGGAGGGGTGGGTGTTTTAGAACAGGGGGGCTCTGCCTATCCCACCTCAAAGCACTTTGTCCCCATATTGATGAGGACAAGGACCTCATCCCCAAAACTGTGGCCATTGGTTGTGGGAGTCTGTGGGTGGGGGGCTTTTCGGAATCTGGAAGCCCCTGTTAACAAGGTGGCCCCCAGATCCTGCCCCCCCTATGTGAATGCGTATCAGGTACATACCCCTACCCATTCACCCAAAAAGTGTACAAAAAAAATAAAACAGGAGCCAAGTTTTTGACAAATCCTTTATTAAAAAAATGAAAAATAGTGTCCCTCAAAGTAATCCATTGTCAATCATGCCGCCCGCCGCACCCCAAATTTTCTTTAAAATAACACTCCGCCTTCTGGGCCAGCTGGCCGCCGAATGACTTCTTTGCATTTTGACAGTTCTTATATAGGTAAAGGCGTGGCCACCAGGCAACATTACCTGGTGGCCCCACCCCCTTGTGACGTCACTGGCCTAGCATGCACTAGTCAGTGACATTACAAGGGGGAGGGGCCACCAGGTGATGTTGCCAGGTGGCCCCGCCCTTACCAATATAAGAACTGTCAAAGCGTAGAGGAGGCATTCGGCAGCCAGCCTTCCCAGCCTTGCATGCACTACTTTTTGTGCAATTTGGTGCAATTTCAGCCCATTCAAATTAATAACTTGAAAATCACACTGCAGGGAATGCACAGGAATCACACAGGATCATTCTGGTCTTTAATTCAAATGTTATTTTGCTTAGAGTGTCACCACCTTACTGCAAGTTGTAGGTCTATATAAATCAGGGAGTAGGCCATCCTTGCCGGGTTTAAGTAAAAGTATAACCACTGCCACATTCATTAATGGAGAAAGGCGTCCCAAGTCCAGAGCTCCTACCAGAACAGATTTTAGGCATGGTAAAAGAGTATCCGCATACTTCTTATATACCTCCACAGACAGCCCGTCTGCTCCAGGGGATTTCCCAGATGGAGAGGGGGCCAATGCACCAGCAAGTTCGTCACTAGTGAGAGGAGCATTTACTATATCCCTGTCAGACTGGGAGAGTTTGGGTAGCTTACTATTATTTAAAAAGGTATGAATATCATCCCACAAAACGTCGTAAGTTTTTTTAGAGTGTGTATAGACAATACTCCCAGAGGCTGTGTTAACTGTAGGGATAAAAGACGCGCCTTTCGATAACATTGCTAGCATGTGACCCGTGTTTTCCACTTCCCCGAAAAACCTCTGTTGCCTAAAAAAAACTCCTTCTACACTCTCTCGGTGTGTTCAGAAGGGAGATCAACGCATGCAGCCTCAGCTGTTTTAACCTCTTGCAATACATAGTGTTCCCAGGATCTGGTCTTGGTCTTAATAGAGGAAATTGCTTTAATGAATTGGCCCCTCAAAAAAGTCTTTAGGGCATCACAAAATACTCCAGAAGCCACTGAATCCTTGTTGATATGGATAAAGGTGGTCAGGGTATGCAATATAGTATCTGGAAATAGGAGAAACCAGAATGGGTTTATTTTCCAGTAGGATTGTTTAGTTATACTCAAAGTGCATATCAGAAAAATATAACAACCTTGCGGATCAATAACCGAGAGTGCACATGAGAAGGGAACATTTTAAGAGACCAGTGTCCTCATACCCCTAGAATAGGAGTAGTAAGTAGAGTGGAATTGATGGGTAAACACACGGGTAGAGAACGAGGATGACTGATCTGGTGACTGACAAGTGGGTTTCCTGTAAGTAAATTATGGAGGAATCTGCATTCTTAGCTATGTGTAATACTGCCAATTAACACAATATTCACATGCAGTATTTTATATTCACCTGTTTATGAGGAAATGTACTTTACTTTGTATTTGTTATAAGAAGGTATATGATAAAGCAATGATAAAGCCAATTTATATTCAAAGAAGCTAGGCTTACTTCATGGTCAATGCACAAACAGAAAACCCTACGCACTTTATAATTTTGAAAGTGCAATCTAGCTCCTCCCTCTGAATTCAGTCACAGAGAACGGGAACACAAGCAGAGGTGGTGATTCATAAGGCCCAGTGAAAGACAAGAAGACTCTGACCTTTTCCAGGTGGATCTGAACTCTCATATTCATCCACTATGGCCAGGTGCTGGTTTGCTAAAGCATTTCCCACAAACACAGAAAAAAACACAGTTCCCCACAAAATGTACAAGTTAATGTGGGAGGGAAGGGGGGACTCAAACCAGTTAAAAGGGAGATTACATTATCCAAGTCCAATGCAGAGGTCGGTTTAATGCTAATTGTAATCCACGAGTGAGCTATTGCTTTCATGATTATACTTATCATAATATATCATATCTTTATGACTTTATCACAGTGGCAGCCCATCCATACGGGGCGCACAGGCGCCGGCCCACCATCCATGCGTCCGGCTCTCTAATCTACATGCATGGCGCCAGACACATGGATTGACATAAGTTTTTTTTTTAATCACGTGATTAGACCCAGAGGCTCTAATAGACTTCAAAAAAGGTTGGGCTCAGGGCATGGAGAACTGTGCCCTGAGCCCACCCAGTTGTGTGACAATAGCAAATTAATATTTGCTATTGTCACACTGATTCTCCTCCCAGTCAACCAGGAAGCGGTCATGACCCGATTGGCTGAAAAGAGAAGCGTTCCAATCGGCCTAGGAGGAGGAGGGAGGAGACGCCATGATGCAGAGGAGGAAAAGCAAGGGACTGTTTGCCGCCCCCCTCTCAGAAATATACCATCAGCTGCCACTGCTTTCTCATAAAATACAAAATGCAAGTAGAAAACTAAAACCTATGTACACTGTAACGGGAAGGCCCGGGGAACTCAGAATCGCTTAGGAAGTATGAAATACCCTTGCGCCAGCTTCCCCAATGGCTCTTATGTGTCAATCACCCTGTGTCTCTATTAGGGGCACAGGGTGAATGAAAACCCCAATATGGTCTATGATGGCCATATTCAATGCTGTACATACATTTTATCTAGATTGGGTCTGTAATATTCATCCACCATATTCCCCAGGATACCTGCAAAGAACTCTCTACTGTTTGATTATGACCTCAACAGGTTAATTGGAAAGTGACGCCTTCATGATGGTTAGACACATACTCTTAGATGCTAATATCATCACTGACAGCCCTGACTTTGTGTAATCATGGCTGTGAGGAATTAAGGTAATTTGCATTCTATTGTTCAGTATGACTTGGGAAGGTCTGGTGTGAATAGAAGTAATTAACCCTATACTTGTGTGTATTGTAAAGGCAGACTGGGATTTACAATACACACAAGTATAGGGTTAATTACTTCTATTCACACCAGACCTTCCCAAGTCATACTGAACAATAGAATGCAAATTACCTTAATTCCTCACAGCCATGATTACACAAAGTCAGGGCTGTCGGTGATGATATTAGCATCTAAGAGTATGTGTCTAACCATCATGAAGGCGTCACTTTCCAATTAACCTGTTGAGGTCATAATCAAACAGTAGAGAGTTCTTTGCAGGTATCCTGGGGAATATGGTGGATGAATATTACAGACCCAATCTAGATAAAATGTATGTACAGCATTGAATATGGCCATCATAGACCATATTGGGGTTTTCATTCACCCTGTGCCCCTAATAGAGACACAGGGTGATTGACACATAAGAGCCATTGGGGAAGCTGGCGCAAGGGTATTTCATACTTCCTAAGCGATTCTGAGTTCCCCGGGCCTTCCCGTTACATCTCTCCCCTTTCGGCAGGAGACTAACAGAGGGGGGAACCCCAGACGGGTTGACTCCGAAGTTAGTCCATAGGTCCCTTCTTCTAATGCCGGTATCCACACAGTACCCCAAATAAATTTCTCCAAACAGAGAATCGCTTACCCAGCCAACCTCTGCCTCTCTCAGAGAACACACCCGCCGCTGGGGAGAGGCCTGGACTGGCCCTCCTCCCTGGAGTCCTTTCTGCTGCTGGAGAGAAGACAGGGTGACTGGGCTCAGTCCGTCATGCTGTTGGGGATCTGGGTCGACTGCCCAGCATCCCTGTGGTATACAAGTGGAGACTGAAGTCCCATCCACTTGTGGTAGGTGAAAATCTCCCAGTGCTTGCAAAGCAAGGCTGACATCCTCCTGTCTCAGCGTCACACCATTTTCTGGGGTTGTGTCAGTGAGGACTGAAGTCCCATCCAATACCACAGGAACTCCCTCTTCTGTTAGTTGAGAGCCGAGGCCCGTGGCACTCGGCTCTGTTGCCAGCTCTTCTGCTGGGTTGCTGTGAGTGGAGACCGCAGTCCCATCCACCGATATCCACTCAAGTGGCAGTTGTGTGCAGCGGCCAGTAGCATTCTGCCCTGCTGCCAGTGATTCAGCTGGGGGTAGAAGCTTTACCACCCCAGCTTGTTGCTGGAGAGAGGGGCCAACTGCCCCGGCTCCCTGAAACTCCCCAGTTGTTTCCGGTGCTGGGCAGCACAGGTTGCTATCACTCTGCCCTGTTGCCAGTACTCCTGCTGGGGACTCCACACCATCTGCTCTGGCTACCTGTTGGGGAGGGAAAATGGCTGCTTCTCCTCCCTGCATCTCTGAAATCCACTCAGAAAGAGGAACCATCACCTTCTCAATTCGGGCCTCCAACACTGCCATGGGTGTAGAGCAGGGGTCTGCAGTACTTTGTCCTGCTGCCAGTACTTGAGCGGGCGATGCATAATTCATAACATCCTCTGCACAGTCCATTAAGTCCATACCTTCTGTAATCTGTGGCTGGGGAGATGAGCCAACTGCCCTAGCTCCCTGGAACTCCATATTATCCACTTCGGCTTTAGGGAGGGCAATCTTCATCTTTTCCACTGCCGATTCTTCAGCCAGGCTAGCTCCCTGGAACTCCATATCATCCACTTCGGCTTTAGGGAGGGCAATCTTCATCTTTTCCACTGCCGATTCTTCAGCCAGGTTAGCTCCCTGGAACTCTGTATCATTCACTTCGGCTTTAGGGAGGGCAATCTTCAGATTTTCCACTGCTGATTCTTCGGCCAGGATTTCATAGTTGTCAACTGGTATTTCCTGATAGTCCCAGGCAAAGGGAGCCCCACCCTGCTGCTGAGCGGAGTCTAGCAGCTGTTTGTAGGCGATCTCCAGCTCCCATTCCTGAACGGCCAGAAACTCCAAATCTTCCTGTGCCCAGTGCCCTTCCGAGACATTCAGTCTTTGTTCTCTGTGCTCCATTATTTCCTCCAAACGCCACTCCTGATCACTCCCAAAGTCAGGGTCCTCGGACCGCCTCCAATACAACAATCCCAGGCCATTATAATCAAAGCCTTCCGTGGGGCTGTCATCCGCTGACCATGGGCACTCTTGGGCTACATACCACCGGAGGGCTCTGTAGCTCTCGTCCAACCGCATCTCTGCCCGGATCAGCCTGCTTAACTCAGCTGTCCACTCCTGCTTCGGTTGTTCCCCCAATAACAGCATTCGTACTTCATACTGCGACCAGTACCTTACATGGATGGAGGGGAGAACTTTTCCCTGGTGTTGCTGCTCGAGGGCTAGCACTTTCTTCCAGAGTTCGCAGCGGATCGAATCCGACCATCCCAGCAGGACCTCCTCTGATACTGGTCCTCTATGCTGTATCTGCATCTCTCGCAACCTCCTTCTGAATTCCTTTTCCATGTCGGCTGGTATCTGTATCTCTCCTCTCCTTTCAGTTGGTGCTGCTTTTTTAGGTGTTGTCTCTGATTGCCGTATTTCCGCCATTCTCTGCTCATGTTGTCGCTCATCCTGCCGCTCGATTTCTCTAATGGCTTCCTGTATGGCGGTCTCTGATGGGTTAGCACCATATAATGCCAAGCGCTCTCGAACTCGTTGCTGAAACAAATCTTCAACTGACCGGGGTCCTGCATCACCATTCCTCTGGTTCATCTCGGCTCTCAAGTAAGTCTTTCAGCGTGACTTTCCTGCAGGCTGCATAGCTTGGTCATTCACTGTGGTGGCTTGGAGTGTCCCAGGAACTGGAGGGAAAATCCCGCTGCTGCCAACCAATGTAACGGCACCCCAATCTCAAGGGGTATTAACGCCGCAAATACCAGAAGTCCAGCTAATGAAATGGAAGATCTAGAACTTCTGTTACATGAAGAAGGTTTTGACTTTGAGGGAGTATCAGAAACCTGATTAGACACCTCACAAGACCTGTCAAGGATACACTGTATTTAAGAAGGACAGGGTAGGAAGTAGAGGGGAAGGGGTACACATGTATGTCAAGAATGATCTAAAAGTTAATGTGAGAGGTTACATCACTAACGAGATTTGTGACGGTGCAAAATCCTTATTGTTGGAGTTTCAAGTACATTTAAAAAATTGAAAATTACTGGTGGGTATATCTTACAAGCCCCCTAACATAAGGCATGTGGAGACGTGAGAAGATCTGACTGATATCACAGATAGAAATGACAATAGTGCAAATTAGCTTTTTTATTCTACCTAAAACATACTGACATTGATACTAAATTTAAAACGTGCTTTTTTTACTCCAACCTCAAATACACAGACTCTGACCTTAACCCTAACCCCAACCCTAACCCTGACCTAGGTCAAACTCTGATCTAGCTTTTTTTTTTTTTTTTTAACAAACACTGCTTTGTTTACACTTTTGTCATCTGGTAAGGAGAAAAATATACAATGTGTCTTTTTCTCTATTCAAGAGGAGAAAACAACATGGGGCAAGCTACGCAGTGACTGATCAATGTGATAGACAATTATTATTATAGGCTATTATAGGCTATTAATATAGGCTATTATAATATATTATTATAATATATATTATATTATAATATTATTATTATATATATATTATATATATATATTATAATTATTATAATATTATAGGCTATTATAGTATAAAGGGTAAAAAACTGCGCTTAAAGAAAAAAAGAAAAGGATGGACCAGTCCAAAAAGCAGCAAAAATAAGTGGGATTAGCACAAGTAAGAGTATATAGTAAAAATTTGCACTTTAAAAGTCCAAATGTAAGGATCAAATACGACAATCCAAACAAAAATTCATATTCATAAATTAATTGGAGAAGTACTTGAACCCCGGATATTAACAGATGTAGTGAATGCTTACCGGACTGTAAGCCTTTGATGCAGATGGCTTATACCCAGCCAGGGCCTTTATCCCAGGAAGGGTCGCAAAATCTTCTAAAATCTCACACAGCTATAGGAAAAAGGATTTCCAGATCCCACAGACTCCGTATATTTCCAAAGATATTCGTGGCACAGTGTGTCAAATATGAGCAAAGAGCAAAAAACAGAACATAGCGTGATATTGTTTACTTGGATCACACTAAGTGCATATGCCCTAAAGCAATAGGCACCAAATTATGGATAACACCCGTGACTCAAAAACAAACAGTGCACCACCACCTCAAGGACAAGGCTGCTTACCAGATGTCTTTAAATTATATACATATGGCTAAACCCAGCCAGGGCCTTTAGAGAGAACCGTCCACTGAAGCCAAGAGACTATTATAATCCCCTTAAGTGTTTCTGACCATATTTTAGCTTTAGGGGAGGTTGCTGAAAGCAGACTGCATCACACACAGCAAGAATGAATCCCACACAAAGTACAGCAGCCACAAGATATTTCAGAGCACTTTTTGCAATTCGACACTGCGTCGCTTCAACTGACAATTGCACGGTCGTGCGACGTGGCTCCCAAACAAAATTGACGTCCTTTTTTCCTCACAAATAGAGCTTTCCTTTGGTGGTATTTGATCACCTCTGCTGGTGCACTCTTTGCTGGACTGTCATGGTGTGAGGTTGACTCTGTCAACGCAAAAACTAAAAACCGCAGAGGTGATCAAATACCACCAAAGGAAAGCTCTATTTGTGAGGAAAAAAGGACGTCAATTTTGTTTGGGAGCCACGTCGCACGACCGTGCAATTGTCAGTTGAAGCGACGCAGTGCCGAATTGCAAAAAGTGCTCTGAAATATCTCGTGGCTGCTGTACTTTGTGTGGGATTCATTCTTGCTGTGTGTGATGCAGCCTGCTTTCAGCAACCTCCCCTAAAGCTAAAATTTGGTCAGAAACACTTAAGGGGATTATAATAGTCTCTTGGCTTCAGTGGACGGTTCTCCCTAAAGGCCCTGGCTGGGTTTAGCCATATGCATATCATTTAAAGACATCTGGTAAGCAGGCTTGTCCTTGAGGTGGTGGTGCACTGTTTGTTTTTGAGTCACGGGTGTTATCCATAATTTGGTGCCTATTGCTTTAGGGCATATGCACTTAGTGTGATCCAAGTAAACAATATCCCGCTATGTTCTGTTTTTTACTCTTTGCTCATATTTGACACACTGTGCCACGAATATCTTTGGAAATATACAGAGTCTGTGGGATCTGGAAATCCTTTTTCCTATAGCTGTGTGAGATATCAGAAGATTTTGCGATCCTTCCTGGGATAAAGGCCCTGGCTGGGTATAAGCCATCTGCATTAAAGGCTTACAGTCTGGTAAGCATTCACTACATCTGTTAATATTCGGGGTTCAAGTACTTCTCCAATTAATTTATGAATATGAATTTTTGTTTGGATTGTCGTATTTGATCCTTACATTTGGACATTTAAATTGCAAATTTTTACTCTAGGCTATTATAGTAATCAGGTGACCCTGAACCAGGTGTCCCAGTTCCTGATCATCGGTACAGGACCCAGGGGGTCTCGGTGAGAGCCCAGTCTCTATGCTGGGAGTGCTCTGTGCAGCACACTCTTAGCACAAACAAATGTACGCATATATGCGGCCCCATAGATAAAGACCCACTTCCGTAAATGCCACACTTGGTGGGAAGGTTTTAAAAGATTAAGTAACTTCTTTATAAATAATGCATTTTTCCAGTTTCCATTCTACTACTGGAGTAACCATCTCAGTGCTGTCATTCACAACAACACAAGCCACCAGCTAATACTATAGTCTCTCAACCCTTAATAATCTCACTTCCCGGCTGGTGGTTGGGTCCGGGATCAGCCTTTTAATTACAACAAAGTTTGTATAGTACAAGGAACATGTCAGAGGGATGTAGCAGAAGAAACAGAGGACTGCAAAATTAGATGGAAAGCTGCAGAATGAAGAGGGGAAGGTGGCATCGGTGCTGGCTGTAGCCCGCCTATAGCAATGTACATAAATTGTAAATTGGGCTTCAATCTGGGGTGGACATAAGGCCAGCAAAAACAGAGAAAACAATGTTCTTTTAATACCAAATCAATGCACAGATCTCAACAGAACCCAATGGTCCAAGACCCCCCCCCCAAGAAGGATTTTAAGTTTCTGGTGGTACATATTTTTTCAATTGAGTCATTGGAAGTACAATAATATAAACCCCTGTGTCTTTTGTAGGTTTGCCACTGGAAGAGTGCATGTTTACATCCTTTTAAATCCATTTTACTATTAAAATTATACGTTTACTTTTTTCTCACAGAGAAGTGAACATAAAGAGTCTTGGAAAATCCTTCCTATAAGAAATGGTCATTAGCTAACTGTGTAATGAATTATGATTTTTACTTTGGCAGTTATAGAAATTATGAATGGCTTCAAATTAGAAAGAAAAGGCAATCTGAAATAACAATAATTTACAAAATGGACTGTATGGCAATTAGACATATTATATTTTTTTAAACAAAGCACTAAGATTGACTGCACAGTATGCATCAAGAGAAATTCCATATTTTTGCTTTAAAAGATGCAAGTCTTCTTAACTGGAAAAATGTACAAGGCTGGCAGCTTCTTATGGTCAAGCAGAAGCAGCTAAATGACTCATTTATTTTGACGTTGTGACTGGCAGCAAGTGATGTATCTCACTACAGTTATTGCAGGCTCTGCATTTTCAATTCTAACTTACTGAATGCCTTAATGACTATCTAACACTTTATCAGTTCACTTTGTGCTGAAGACGTCCCAACATGCTCACAAGGTAGATTTCATCACTAATAAGACTGCTAGTACGTTTGCACTGGGGATATAGTAATGCTGTACTGTTGAAAATATTTCCTCATTAATTGTGGTTGTATATTATTCCCTGAATCAGTTCTGATTATCAGCGCCCTCCGCATTTTTTTTGCTTAGAGAAAGATTTTTTATTATGGTTTAAGTGTTTTTTTTTTTGTTTTTTTATCTCATGGTTGAAGATATTTAAAGCTGAACTCCAGGCAGAAGTAAAAATACAAACAAAAAAACAATGCAATTATACAGTATATACTTAAAAACAATTCAGAGGTAATGTATCTCTGCAAACTAGTGTAAATACTTATATGTATCCTGATATTAGACTACAGTATTTCCCACAAAAGCACCACTCAGAGTGAGGGGAAAGGGGGCAACACAGGAAATTAGGGGCAGTGCACATAAGCTGCGAAGAAACATGCCAAGAGGAGGAAAGAGCAGAAAGAGTGAAAGAGTGAACTTTCACATATCCTGTGTGGAATTTTGATCAGTGTTCCTGACCCACCGGTGTTGCTGCTACATTGAAGGTCAAACACTTGACTGTGCTGTTTGGCAGCAGTACCTTGATTACAAAATTAGCTGCACAGAAATGCATTGCCTGAAATTCTGTTTTAATTGCACATAATTTCATTCAACTTCTACATTTACAATGTTACAGCTTGGCACATGAAAAAATAGGTTTTGGGCCATTCCAAATTGCAGTTGCCAGGTCAGAAATTTGTGTTTCAGCAGATTAGAATGAATGGGATTAGGGATGAGCTTCGTGTTCGAGTCGAACATACGTTCGACTCGAACATTGGCTGTTCGATCGTTCGACGAAGATCGAACGATTTGGGCCGTTCGCGCCAAATTCGAGTGACGCGAACGGCCCACAATGCACTACGCCATCGCAGTGTCATCCAGGCGCTGTGATTGGCCAAGCATGCACTGTGACCCCGCATGCTTGGCCAATCACAGCGCCGGCAGCGAGGAGAGCAATGATTGGCCACAGGCAGGATGCCTGTGGCCAATTATTGCTGAGGGTGTTTAGTACACGCCCCACACTATAAAAGGCCGCCAGCACGGCGGCCTAGTGTAGTGTGTTCCGGAGCAGGGATAGAGTAGCATAGGCAGGGACAGTGACTGTTATTTCTTTCTTGCTTAACCTGGATTCCTTTAGTTTAGGGAAAGAGAAGGATAGGTAGGGAGAGTGTCAGTGTGTTTTGTGCTTCTGCTATAGTGTGCTTAAAAAAAACATTTATTCTAGGGACAGAAAACTCTAGGTAGGGACAGTGTCAGTTTCTTTCACTCTGCAAGTCCTTGTTTCCAGGGACCTGTAAGGACAGTGAGTTAATTGTCCTTGTGCTATATTGTGCTTAAAAAAAACATTTATTCTAGGGACAGAAAACTCTAGGTAGGGACAGTGTCAGTTTCTTTCACTCTGCAAGTCCTTGTTTCCAGGGACCTGTAAGGACAGTGAGTTAATTGTCCTTGTGCTATATTGTGATTAAAAAAAACATTTATTCTAGGGACAGAAAACTCTAGGTAGGGACAGTGTCAGTTTCTTTCACTCTGCAAGTCCTTGTTTCCAGGGACCTGTAAGGACAGTGAGTTAATTTTCCTTGTGCTATATTGTGATTAAAAAAAACATTTTTTCTAGGGACAGAAAACTGTAGGTAGGGAGAGTGTTTTTTTTCTTTCACTCTGCAAGTCCTTGTTTCCAGGGACCTGTAAGGACAGTGAGTTAATTGTCCTTGTGCTATATTGTGCTTAAAAAAAACATTTATTCTAGGGACAGAAAACTCTAGGTAGGGACAGTGTCAGTTTCTTTCACTCTGCAAGTCCTTGTTTCCAGGGACCTGTAAGGACAGTGAGTTAATTGTCCTTGTGCTATATTGTGATTAAAAAAAACATTTATTCTAGGGACAGAAAACTCTAGGTAGGGACAGTGTCAGTTTCTTTCACTCTGCAAGTCCTTGTTTCCAGGGACCTGTAAGGACAGTGAGTTAATTTTCCTTGTGCTATATTGTGATTAAAAAAAACATTTTTTCTAGGGACAGAAAACTGTAGGTAGGGAGAGTGTTTTTTTTCTTTCACTCTGCAAGTCCTTGTTTCCAGGGACCTGTAAGGACAGTGAGTTAATTGTCCTTGTGCTATATTGTGCTTAAAAAAAACATTTATTCTAGGGACAGAAAACTCTAGGTAGGGACAGTGTCAGTTTCTTTCACTCTGCAAGTCCTTGTTTCCAGGGACCTGTAAGGACAGTGAGTTAATTTTCCTTGTGCTATATTGTGATTAAAAAAAACATTTATTCTAGGGACAGAAAACTCTAGGTAGGGACAGTGTCAGTTTCTTTCACTCTGCAAGTCCTTGTTTCCAGGGACCTGTAAGGACAGTGAGTTAATTTTCCTTGTGCTATATTGTGATTAAAAAAAACATTTATTCTAGGGACAGAAAACTCTAGGTAGGGACAGTGTCAGTTTCTTTCACTCTGCAAGTCCTTGTTTCCAGGGACCTGTAAGGACAGTGAGTTAATTTTCCTTGTGCTATATTGTGATTAAAAAAAACCTTTATTCTAGGGACAGAAAACTCTAGGTAGGGACAGTGTCAGTTTCTTTCACTCTGCAAGTCCTTGTTTCCAGGGACCTGTAAGGACAGTGAGTTAATTTTCCTTGTGCTATATTGTGATTAAAAAAAACATTTTTTCTAGGGACAGAAAACTGTAGGTAGGGAGAGTGTTTTTTTTCTTTCACTCTGCAAGTCCTTGTTTCCAGGGACCTGTAAGGACAGTGAGTTAATTTTCCTTGTGCTATATTGTGATTAAAAAAAACATTTTTTCTAGGGACAGAAAACTCTAGGTAGGGAGAGTGTTTTTTTTCTTTCACTCTGCAAGTCCTTGTTTCCAGGGACCTGTAAGGACAGTGAGTTAATTGTCCTTGTGCTATATTGTGCTTAAAAAAAACATTTTTTCTAGGGACAGAAAACTCTAGGTAGGGAGAGTGTTTTTTTTTTTTCACTCTGCAAGTCCTTGTTTCCAGGGACCTGTAAGGACAGTGAGTTAATTGTCCTTGTGCTATATTGTGCTTAAAAAAAACATTTATTCTAGGGACAGAAAACTCTAGGTAGGGACAGTGTCAGTTTCTTTCACTCTGCAAGTCCTTGTTTCCAGGGACCTGTAAGGACAGTGAGTTAATTTTCCTTGTGCTATATTGTGATTAAAAAAAACATTTATTCTAGGGACAGAAAACTCTAGGTAGGGACAGTGTCAGTTTCTTTCACTCTGCAAGTCCTTGTTTCCAGGGACCTGTAAGGACAGTGAGTTAATTTTCCTTGTGCTATATTGTGATTAAAAAAAACATTTTTTCTAGGGACAGAAAACTGTAGGTAGGGAGAGTGTTTTTTTTCTTTCACTCTGCAAGTCCTTGTTTCCAGGGACCTGTAAGGACAGTGAGTTAATTTTACTTGTGCTATATTGTGCTTAAAAAAAACATTTTTTCTAGGGACAGAAAACTGTAGGTAGGGAGAGTGTTTTTTTTCTTTCACTCTGCAAGTCCTTGTTTCCAGGGACCTGTAAGGACAGTGAGTTAATTGTCCTTGTGCTATATTGTGCTTAAAAAAAACATTTATTCTAGGGACAGAAAACTCTAGGTAGGGACAGTGTCAGTTTCTTTCACTCTGCAAGTCCTTGTTTCCAGGGACCTGTAAGGACAGTGAGTTAATTTTCCTTGTGCTATATTGTGATTAAAAAAAACATTTTTTCTAGGGACAGAAAACTGTAGGTAGGGAGAGTGTTTTTTTTCTTTCACTCTGCAAGTCCTTGTTTCCAGGGACCTGTAAGGACAGTGAGTTAATTGTCCTTGTGCTATATTGTGCTTAAAAAAAACATTTATTCTAGGGACAGAAAACTCTAGGTAGGGACAGTGTCAGTTTCTTTCACTCTGCAAGTCCTTGTTTCCAGGGACCTGTAAGGACAGTGAGTTAATTTTCCTTGTGCTATATTGTGATTAAAAAAAACATTTTTTCTAGGGACAGAAAACTGTAGGTAGGGAGAGTGTTTTTTTTCTTTCACTCTGCAAGTCCTTGTTTCCAGGGACCTGTAAGGACAGTGAGTTAATTTTCCTTGTGCTATATTGTGATTAAAAAAAACATTTTTTCTAGGGACAGAAAACTCTAGGTAGGGAGAGTGTTTTTTTTCTTTCACTCTGCAAGTCCTTGTTTCCAGGGACCTGTAAGGACAGTGAGTTAATTGTCCTTGTGCTATATTGTGCTTAAAAAAAACATTTTTTCTAGGGACAGAAAACTCTAGGTAGGGAGAGTGTTTTTTTTTTTTCACTCTGCAAGTCCTTGTTTCCAGGGACCTGTAAGGACAGTGAGTTAATTGTCCTTGTGCTATATTGTGCTTAAAAAAAACATTTATTCTAGGGACAGAAAACTCTAGGTAGGGACAGTGTCAGTTTCTTTCACTGTGAAAGTCCTTGTTTCAAGGGACAGAGAAGGACACCTGAAGGTAGCCCTTATTGCTTTTTTCCCATCTCCCTGCAGGCCATCTATTAGAATGTCTGGAAGGCAAACAAGGAGAGGCAGACAGTCAGGAGGCAATAAAAGAGGGCAAGCAGGCTCTGTGTCTGGGGGCAACAGTGCTGGTCGTGGACGCGGTGCATTGTCATCAGCACATGGCCATGGGACACGCTTGTCCTTCTTTTCGGCAGCTGGACATGTTGAGCCACATCATGCCGAAGACTTGGTAGAGTGGATGACCAAGCCCTCCTCCTCCTCCTCATCCTCTCTCACCCAGGCTCAGGGTACTGGAAAAGCAGCTGCCAAAGCGTCGTCTTCCCTGGTATCAATGTCAGACAAATCATCAGTCACTCCTTCCCTAGACCCACCATGTCCTCCTCCTGAGGAGTCCCCCGAACTGTTTCAGCACAGTGTTGGGTACATGCTCCAGGAGGATGCCCAGCGTTTCGAAGGGTCTGATGATGAAACCCAGCTAGAGGAAGGCAGTAGCGTGAGAGCAGACAGAGGGGATGCTCAAGAAGGACACCAATCTGGCAGTCATGTTCCAGCAGCTGCAGCATACTGCCAGATTGGCTCCAGTGATGAGGAGGGAGGGGATGATGAGGTCAATGACTCCACGTGGGTGCCTAATAGGAGAGAGGAGGAGGAGGAGGATGAGGAGGAGGCACATCTCCAACGAGGCAGGATGCCCTTTGGTGGCCAGCGTAAGGGCAGTACACCGACGGAATCACACCGCAGAGCTCCGCCTGTGCAGGGCGCTGCCTCTGCCCGTCATTCAAAAAGTTCTTTGGTGTGGGCCTTTTTTGAGGCTAGTGCATCAGATCGCACAGCTGCTGTTTGCAACATATGTCTCAAGCGTATATCGCGTGGCCAAAACATCAGCCGCTTGGGTACCACATGCCTGACCAGACATATGTTGACCTGCCATGCAGCTCGTTGGCAAGCCTACCTCAAAGACCCACACCAAAGAACCAAGCGGACCTCTCCTTGCACCGCATCAGCTGGGATCTCCAACCCCACTATAACTTCAGTCCTCTCTGAAACATGCACTGAGAGGAATGAAGGTGTAGAATTAGGTGTGTCACAGCCAAGTACTTGCGCCCACTCTGCTAGCAGTACACCGACGTCCGATTCTAGCAGGCAAATTTCCCTGCCCCAGCTGCTGGACCGTCGAAAGAAGTTCACTCCCAGCCATCCACATGCCCAGCGGTTGAATGCTAGCTTGGCTAAATTGCTAGCGCTTCAACTGCTGCCTTTTCAGTTGGTAGACTCGGCCCCCTTCCGTGAGTTTGTGCAATGTGCGGTTCCTCAGTGGCAGGTTCCCAAACGCCACTTTTTCTCACGGAAGGCTATTCCGGCTCTCTACCGGCATGTGGAAGGCAATGTCTTGGCCTCGCTGGACAGGGCGGTCAGCGGTAAGGTGCATATTACCGCTGACTCATGGTCCAGCAGGCATGGACAGGGACGTTACCTTTCTTTCACGGCCCATTGGGTCACTCTTTTGGCAGCTGGGAAGGATTCAGGACAAGGTGCAGTAGTGTTGGAGGTTGTCCCACCGCCACGCCTCCAAAATGCTACTACTGGTTGTGACACACCTCTCTCCTCCACCCCCTCCTCTTCTTCTTCCTCCATGGCCTCTTCCTGTGGTTTGTCCTATGAACCAGCGGTGCTCCGTAGCCGTTCACGGGGCTACGCAAGTACGCAGGCAAAAAGATGCCATGCCGTGCTTGCGCTGGTGTGTTTGGGGGACAGAAGCCACACTGGGGCAGAGGTCCTGTCTGCTCTGCAGGGCCAGGCCGAGAGGTGGTTGACGCCACGCCAGCTTAAGCCAGGAATGGTGGTTTGCGACAATGGCACCAACCTCCTCTCCGCCCTCCGACAGGGACAACTGACCCATGTGCCCTGTGTGGCTCACGTCCTTAACCTGGTGGTGCAGCGCTTCTTGGGCAGGTACCCGGGCTTACAGGATGTCCTGAGGCAGGCCAGGAAAGTCTGTGTGCATTTCCGCAGATCTTATAATGCCAGTGCTCGCCTGGCTGAGCTGCAAAAGGAGTTGAACCTGCCCAAGAACCGCCTTATATGTGACATGCCCACCAGGTGGAACTCAACGTTGGCCATGCTGCAGCGGCTGCACACGCAGCAGAGGGCCATCAATGAGTACCTGTGCGACTACGGCACCAGGACAGGGTCAGGGGAGCTTGGTTTTTTTTCTCCACGCCAGTGGGGCATGATCAGGGATGCATGCACTGTCCTGGCACCATTTGAGGAGGCCACGAGGATGGTGAGCAGTGACAGTGCATGCATCAGTGACACTGTACCTCTTGTCCACCTGTTGGAGCACACGCTGCGTGGAATAATGGACAGGGCACTTGAGGCAGAACAGAGGCAGGAAGAGGAGGACTTCCTTGCCTCTCAAGGCCCCCTTTACCCAGACAGTGTTCCTTCTGTCCCACCCATCGCACAGGAAGAGGAGGAGGAGGAGGAGGAGGAGGAGGAGGAGGAGGAGGATTGTGTCAGCATGGAGGTGGAGGCTGGCACTCAGCATCATCAGCAGCAGTCTTTTAGGGATGATTTACAGTCCCAAGAAACCAGTGGACTTGTACGTGGCTGGGAGGAGGTGGCTGCGGATCATGTCGTCCTTAGTGACCCAGAGGACTCCGGAGCGAATGCCTCAGCAAACCTACGCTGCATGGCCTCCCTGATCCTGCAAAGTCTGCGGAAGGATCCTCGTATTCTTCGGATCAAGGAGAGGGACCATTACTGGCTGGCCACTCTCCTTGATCCACGGTACAAGGGTAAGGTTGCGGACCTTATGTTACCGTCGCAGAGGGAGCAGAGGATGAGACAACTCCGGGAGGCCTTGCAGAAAGGTCTGTGCAACGCGTTCCCAGAGACTGGGAGGTTGCAAACTCCTGGTCCTGGACAACGAGTTGCTGAGGCTTCGGCCAGTCAAAGAAGGAGCGGTGGGGAAGGTGGCCGTCTGACCGATGCGTTCAGACAATTCTTTAGTCCGCAGCCCCAAAGTATGATCGGTTCCAGCAACCATCGCCAGCGTCTGATAAACATGGTGCAGGAATATCTAGGGGCAAGGTCAGACTTGGACACCTTCCCCACCGAAAATCCTCTGGCTTACTGGGTCTTGAGGATGGATCACTGGCCAGAGCTTGCACAGTATGCAATTGAGCTACTGGCCTGTCCTGCATCCAGCGTTCTTTCGGAACGCACATTCAGTGCTGCTGGAGGATTTGTCACG
The DNA here is from genome assembly GCA_029206835.1 of Rana muscosa. NCBI lineage: Eukaryota > Metazoa > Chordata > Amphibia > Anura > Ranidae > Rana > Rana muscosa. The sequence goes on along the minus strand of CM055121.1, from coordinate 662,275,805 downwards.
GATCACAGGGTGCGCCTGTCCACCGACTCGGTTGATCGACTGACTTTCATCAAGATGAACCAGTCTTGGATCACCACCAGCTACCACACACCTGATGCTGATATAACAGACTAATTGATTTTAAAATGTCACATCCCTTCAAGACTGATGCTGATGCTGAGTGCCTGTGCTGTTATGTTGACTGGCTATCCTCCTCCTCCGAGTCCTCAATGATACGATTGATGATGATAGCTTGGAAGATCATTTTTGTTTATGGGTGCCGCCACCAGTGCCTAACGCCCAATTTTTCAGCCCCTGTTTAACAGGGGCGTGTAATTACAATTTTTGAAGCAATACTTTGCAACAGGGCTCATTGCTGTGCTCCAAGTACAGTATCTGTGAGGAGTTGCAGTGTTGTGCCACCAGTGCCTAAGGCCCAATTTTTCAGCCCCTGTTTAACAGGGGCGTGTCATTACAATTTTTGAAGCAATACTTTGCAACAGGGCTCATTGCTGTGCTCCAAGTACAGTATCTGTGAAGGGTTGCAGTGTTGTGCCACCAGTGCCTAAGGCCCAATTTTTCAGCCCCTGTTCAACAGGGGCATGTAATTACAATTCTTGATCTAATAATTCACAGCAGGGCCCATTGCTGCACCCACCAAGAGTAACTGTCAGGGCTTACAGTGTTGTGGCACCAGCACCACCATCAAAGGCCCAATTTTTACTACCACTGTTCAACAATTATATGTAATTAAAATTCCTGATATAATAGTTGACAGCAGGGCGTTCCAGCACCAACCAAGAGTAACTGTGAGTGCTTACAGTGTTGTGCCAACACCAACAACTAAGGGGCCTATTTCTGCAGAGTATATACGGCAGGTCCCTACTTTCAAACATCCAACTTACAAACGACTCCTACTTGCAAACGCAAGAAGACAACAGGAAGTGAGAGGAAATCTACCACTAGGAAGGAAAATTCTCTCCTGTAAGAATAAATATGGGAGAAAGGTGTCTCCTCTGTACTGATGCTTTATCAGCAATCCTTGTTTCAAGAAAAACACCACATTTCAAAAACAGTTGTCATTAGGACGGAAAGTGAGGTGAAATGTTCTGAACAGGGGCACAGACAGCAAAACAAATGTTACAGGGGTGATAACCCTTACCTATGTTTTCCAAAAAGTTTAAAAATAGATTTTTGGTCTGGAGCTACACTTCAACAATGTACCTGTTCAAAATTACAAACAGATTCTACATAAGAACAAACCTACAGTCCCTGTCTTGTATGCACCGCCTGTATACGGCTGTTCAGAGTATATAGGGCCTTTTTTATTTTATGTGCGGGGTTCCCCTTAATATCCATACAAGACCCAAAGGGGCTGGTAATGGGCTGGGGTAGGGGGGGGGTCATGGGGTAGCTATGCCATTTTTCTTAAAGATTTTCATCCATATTACCGGGACCAGACATTACATTAAAGCCGCAAGCAGTTTTAAATGGCTTTTTTTTCCTTTAGAAGTGTCATTTTGTGCAGGGACAGTTCTAAACACGGGAAACACGTGGCACTTCACAGGCATACTTTAGACACCCCCCAGGTACGATATTTAAAGGAATATTTGACTTTTTTTTTTTCACTTTATGCATCATTAAAATGACTGCTCCCGGAAAACGACCGTTTTTAAAACTTATTTTTGCATTGATACATGTCCCCTGGTGCAGAACCCGGGTTCCCAAACCCTTTTTAGGACAATAACATGCATAATAGTTTTTATAATTAGCACTTTAGAATTCGAACGTTCGCATCCATTGTATTTAATAGGGTTCTAATGTTCGTTCGAACTTTCGGTCCGTTCGCGGGTTCTGGTGCGAACCGAACCCGGGGGTGTTCGGCTCATCACTAAATGGGATAAAGAAATGTTGATTAGCAACTGCTACAAGCCAACCTCAATACCCTTTTTCATTGGGCAACTGTGTGGCAAATGAGGTTTAATGTTAATAAATGTAAAGTTATGCACTAACTAGAAAATAGAAACATGCACGCATCATACATACTAGGGGGAGAACAACTGGGGGAGTTAATGGTGGAGAAGGATCTGGGTTTTCTGGTAGATCATGAGCTTAATAGCATACAATGCCAAGCTGCAGTTTCCAAAGCAAGCAAAGTCCTTTCTTGTATTAAGAGAGGTATGGACTCCAGAGAGAGAGAGAGAGAGAGATAATTTGCCCCTGTACAAATCATTAGTAAGACTTCATGTGAAATATGCAGTTTAGTTTTGGGCTCCAGTTTACAAAAAGTATCATGGTGAACTGGAGAATGTGCAGAGAAGGGCAACCAAACTGATAAGAGGCATGGAGGAGCTGAGCTATGAGGAAAGATTAGAGGAACTGAATTTATTCACTCTGGAGAAGAGAAGATTAAGGGGGGATATGATCAACACATATAAATACATAAGTGGTCCATGTAGTGAACTTGGTGTTGAGTCACTTTAAGGTCATCACAGAGATCAAGGAGGCACTCTTTACATGTAGAGGAAAAGAGATTTAGTCTCCCAATACAGAAAGCCTTCTTCATAGTAAGAGCTGTAAAAATGTAGAATAGACTCCCTCCAAAGGTTTCTGGCCAGTTCAGTAAACTGTTTTAAGAAAGGCCTGGGTTCTTTCCTAGACATACATAATATAACGGCATACTAACATTTATAGGTAAAATTAATCCGGGGAATATCGTATTGCCTCTTGTGGAAATTCTTTCCCCTGCTGTAGCAAATTGGATCATGCTTTATTGTTTTTTTTTTGCCTTCCTCTGGATCAACTGTGAGTATAGGATTGTATATACGGTATATTTTTTCCCTCTAATAGTTGAACTAGATGGCCATGTGTCTTTTTTCAACCAGAATAACTATGTAACTACAGTATGTAACTATGTGATATTAGTCACAATTGCTTCTTACATCTTGTTAATGTGTGTGTCCAGCCAAAACTTGGCTATAGAGAAAGAAAGGATTAGAAGAGACATTCCTTCCCTTTCTATACCACTGACATTTTATGAGACAGGGGATGAGGGAGAGTATTCAACAGCAACAGAGACAGATATATACTTTCACTGGGACAACAAAAGGGAAGTGAAGAAAAATCTTTCTAACAAAGCCCTAAGTAGCTGTAAAATGACAGATAGCCGTTCTTATCCTTCCCCGTTATATGTAAAACAAAGAAAAGGTTTTGGCTACAAATACACTTTAAAATGTAACTCCTGTACAATCAGTGAGGTGTCAGTATTATCATGGTGGTGCTGAATAACCCACTTAGTTTTCTCTAGTCTGGAGTTCATGTAATTCATTCAAAATAAATAGACCTGCTTTGTCAAATGACATGATACTGTGCTGCTATCTTACTCACACTCTCCCTCACTTAGCGTTACTAGTGAGGGTGTGGGTTTTGTGGCTTTTTCAGGGTTTGTTTTTAGGGAGGGAGATATATATATATATATATATATATATATATATATATATATATACGTGATTCTACACTTCCGGGTATTTGGCACGAGTGCGCACCACCGGCGACTCGCTTCCACTGTGAGCTGATCAGCGGGTCCTGATGTCTGCCGGCACCCGCTGATCATTTGGTACACTGACAGAATGGCAGTCTGCCTATGAAAACAGGGCAGATTGCTGTTCTGTCAGTACAGAAGGCATGGATCCTGTGTTCCTCTAAAGCAGGAACACCGATCTATGCCTTCCACTAATAATTCCCCACTACACTGAAACACATCTTAGGCACACAGTTAACACTTTGATCGCCCCTGATGTTAACCCCTTCCCTGCCAGCATCATTAGTACAGTGGCAGTGCATATTTTTAGCACTGATCACTGTATTAGTGTCATTGGTTCCTAAAAATGTGTTAAAAGTGTCAGTTAGGTGTCTGATTTGTCTGCCACAATATCACAGTCCAGCTATAAGTCACTGAGGCAGAACAGCAATGAGGGAGGACTTTGCCCAGGGGCCAAAGCGAAGCCTTTCAGCTTTACAGATGGTTCCCTATTACACATGCTCGAAGCGTGCTTTCTAATTGGCCCAATGGTGGAGGAAAGAGGAGGGGGCAAAACTTCCAAGGTACGGCACCGCAGCACCGCCTCCCAGAAGTGAGGACAGGGACCCTTCCTAAACAGGGCCCCTTTCCTCCCTCCCCCCTGAAAGGTGCCAAATGTGGCACCAGAAGGGAGGGAGGAATCATTTTTTTTGGGTGTAGCCATGCTTGAGTGTTTTTGTTTTAGCCAATGGAAAGCTAGTTACTAGGAGGAGGAGCTGATTGGTTGTGTTTGAAAATGCTCCTTTTCAGGTGGTTTTCAGGTTCTCCCATTGAAGTTTATGGGACCAAACATGCCCCATTCTGCTTTACAAGTAGCCCATTTACCCTTTTAAGCTTCAGGTGATGAGCTAGAGGTGCCTGAGTGCTCATAAGTGTATATGCACAATTTAAAAGCACAGAAATGTTGTTGTTTAGGAGCTTTAAGCTTCAAGCTCTAAAAAAATAAATACAAATTTCAGGTGTGAACCTGAGCTAGGAGATCCTGCATGAGGCCTGAACAGTTTGTGGTCACTTTGGCCATGCTGCAGAGGCTGCACCAGCAGTAGTGGGCCATCAATGATTAGCTGTGAGACTATGGTACAAGGACAGGCTCTGGAGAGCTGGGGATATTTTTGATATGTCAGTGGCTCATCATTTAGAACACATGCAGCATCCTGGCATCTAAAACGTGCAGAATTTAAAACAGCCTTCACAGATCATCCGTAGCAATTTCTGCACGTTTTAAAATTTTGGATGTAAGTGTAATGATTTTAAACCTTTTAAAATAAAATTTGCAGTATTACACTATATGCTATTTCCTCCATTTGTTTAAACCATATCACAACAGATTTTCATTGATCGTGTGAGCCTGAAGGATCCGGATCACCGGGAGGAAGATAGGAGATATCTCTCCTTAAAGGCCAGACACACCAACCTACTCTGTGGACGGGAGTCACCATTCTGATACAGGCGTATTTACCATTTCCATCTGGTAAATGGGGACCCAGGAGGGGAGCACGGAAAGTCACCAGAATATATTCTCATATATTTCAACTTGTCACTAGCCCAACATACCACACTTGATTGCTCTTTAATTTGCACTATATCAGCACTGAGCACTTTAGTATGTTATACTTAGTAGGTTATATATGTTGACACAAATTGTGTGTATATATATATATATATATATATATATATATATATATATATATATGTTAGTAGGTTACAGGAGCAGCGTTGAGTTTAAATTTATTTTTTTCACTTCTTTGGGGTACTTACCTTACACTACAGCAGCAGCCCTATTATTCAATTGTTTATATAGATTACCATAGAGCGGGTTTTAATTTCATTTTTTCACATTTCATAAAAAAGACAAATACATATTCATTGTTTCTATAATAACCATATACTCAAGTGCCAATAAAGTGACTGATTAAATAACTAAAGTCCCAGTGATGACAATATACTGTATTTATTGGCATATAACACTCACTTTTTTACCCTGAAAATAGAGGGTAAACTGTGCCTGCGTGTTAAACGCAGGGGGCTGTGGAAAGTTTTTTTCCTGAAACTTCCCTCTTAAAGTTAGGGTGCGTGGTATACGCCTGTGCATGTTATACGCCGATAAATACGGTAAATCCAACAGTGCAGCTATAATAAAGTGCTCCAATTCTTCCACATTCTAAACAGTGAATAGAAGTGATTGGTGTCTCTTCTTAAAGTGTATATGACACCTCAATGCTCACAAGCCTCTCACCTTACTGCTGTAAGGTAACAGCATTGGGTGTAGATAACTCTCATGGGGGATCCTTGTGCCTCCACTTATCTCTAGGGATCGCTTTGCAATGGACGCAGCCCTCGGGACTGGATAGATGGCAATACTTCCTTACAAGTAATCCTGGGGTTCCACCTAGTCTCCTCCACGATGGTGTTATATAAACAAAAGGGGCTCCAATAGTGTGATATAGTGTAGCGACCTCACCCCTCTCACCCCTTCTAATTCTAGGCTTGTTGGTCTTGTCTAGGGGGTTAATACTGGGGGGGAGGGATGCAAAACACCACGGCCCATGTCCTCCAGAGAGACTGGAGGTGAAAGCCAGAACTATCGGGTTTTGTGTGTATGTTTTAGAGTCAAATCCTTTCTCCGAAATGACCCCCTTTGCTCTCAGTAACCAGAGTTCCACACACTGAAAAGGTCCAACTCGTATTTATTCTCTTCCAGCAATAAATAATCATACAGCACAGACAGGTTTAGACCCAGAGAACACTTCAGTATTTGTGGGGAGTAGGTCAAGGCATAATCCTTTTAGTAGAGCTAACCACTGTGGTGTCACCAATGGTTATGATGTATAGTCACTGCCACCGACTATATAGAACAAGAGCATGAATTACCTTCACTATCACAGCCCCTGTCAGAGGGAAGACATCCGTCCAAGAGAGTTACCGAAGGCCTCTCCGTCACCGGCAAATGCTGCGCCAGACTTTCCGGAGAAGTTCCGCTCACCAGCCTCCTCATCTCAGACAGGGGCACCCAAAGCGCTAGGTCCCCCTCGGATTCCTCCACCCTCGCGGAACCCAGTCGAAGGTACTGAGTCCCAGGCTTCCGCATTAGTACCTCACCCCAGGCTAAAGGTGCCTGGGATGGACTCCATCTTCCGCTCTGGCCAGGTCAAGGGCACCTGGGCCCGGAACTCCGGAACGCCAGCACCCAGACTGAAGGTGCTTGGGCGCGGCTGCGTCCTCTGACTCTGAACCCCAAGGTCAGGGTGTCCGCCCCTTTTATCTCCTCTCCCTTAGCATCACAGCAGGTTCCCCGCCCCGCTGTACCAGTGCCAGGAAAGGACAAAAAGGGATGCAGTCTTGCGGTGAGTGTTCAGCTCCGGCCCAGGGCGACAGCGCCACCTGCAGGCCGCAGGGAACCCTACACCACCAGAGTCCTCCAAGAACCATAAAAGGGTCTTAGATTCCCTAACAATCAGTGCATCTGGGTTACACTATCACCCAGATGCCTCCCCTAAATTCAAGTGCCCGCTACAATAGTTTCTCAAGCAAGTTTTATTATAAAAAACAGCGTGGTTTTACTCACATTATAAACGATTAGCAAGACATATAATCCACGTGCAGCGAGCTCATACTCCTACATCACTTCCGGTCTATCTGTCGCCCAATCCCGACACATATCGTCACGTATCCCCCGATGAAGTCACGTGATACGCGACGATACACGACGGGATTGGGCGACAGATAGACTGGAAGTGACATAGGAGTATGAGCTCGCTGCTAGTGGATTATTTGTCTTGCTAAGCTTTTATAATGTGGGTAAAACCACGCTGTTTTTTATAATAAAACTTGTTTGAGAAACTATATCACACCATTGGAGCCCCTTTTGTTTATATCATGGATCACAGAGGAGACTAGGTGGAACCCCAGTATTACTTGTAAGGAAGTATTGCCATCTATCCAGTCCCAATGGCTGCATCTATTGCAGAGATATCCCTAGAGATAAGTGGAGGCACAAGGATCCCACATGAGAGTTATCTACACCCAATGATGTTATCTTACAGCAGTAAGATGAGAGGCTTGTTGTGAGCACTGAGGTGTCAAACACTTTTAGAAGAGACACCAATCACTTCTATTCACCGTTTGGAATGTGGAAGAATTGGAGGATTTTATTATAGCTGCACTTTTGGATTTATATTGTCATCACTGGGACTTTAATTATTTAATCAGTCACTTCATTGGCACTTGAGTATATGGTTATTATAGAAACAATGAATATGTATTTGCATTTTTTATGAAATTTTTTGTTTTATGAAGTATCTTATGCACATCATGTTATTTATTGCATAGTAATACACAATTACATTGACAGCGCAACATCACCACTATTTCTAATACATTTTTTAGGCACGGATTTGCTTATCAGTGTTTGCGGCAGTCTTATTCACATTTTAATATTTATGTGATAGCACGGGAGTAACACTTTGGCCTCGTACACACGACCGAGTTTCTCGGCAAGAACCAGCAAGAAACTTGCTGGCAGAGATGTCTTGCCGAGAAATTCGTTCGTGTGTATTGTTTCTCGTCGAGAAAACCGACAAGTAACCTCAACGAGAAAATAGAGAACCTGCTCTCTATTTTCTCGTCGAGATTCTCGTCGGCATGTTTCTCGACGAGAAAAGTGAGTGTGTGTACACTTACCTGTCCTCCCGGAAGCCCGCGCATGTTCGAAATGAATTCGACGCATGCGCGGTAGCTTCCTAGGCATACGTAGGGTATACCAAGATGGCGGCGACGGCATCGAATGTGACGAGCGCATGCTCGTCGTAGTCGATGACGTCACCGCGTACGCTCCATTCAAAGAACCGCGGGTTCTTTGAAACGAGCGTGTGTACACTCGGCCGGGACAAGTTTCTTGTCCAAGAATCTCGTAGAAAAAAACGACATGTTTTTTTCAACGAGAATCTCGGCCGTGTGTACGAGGCCTTTGTTTTCTTTTGCTTACTGCTGCCATTTCTATGAGACAGAAGTAGCAGATGGAAGAGCAAGAATACAAGGAGATGGAGGGGGGATAGGGTGCAGCCAGTGAGGAGAAGGAGAAAATGTAACAGGTTTTCAGGGAAATATTTCAACTCTCCCAAGCCCCAGGACTGGTACATGGATAGAGTGAGATTGAAGACAGTGTTGTTCTCAGTGGCATCGAGGTCTTGGTACATGGGCTCTTTTATGTTCAACACATTGAATACATTTCTTGATGATGACAGAATTCCCTCTCATGACCAACTTGTCTCTGACCTTTTGACCATTTAAAAGAAGAAGCAGCAATGGTAGCTGCCTCAGTAATGCTTTTAAGAGTTTTTGCAACTATAGCACACAGGTCTGCCTGCAGGCAGCACCTCAGCCACATATTCTCAGACTACACCGAATCCATGACTGGTGCAGACACACTTAGAAGTTAATATCCTGAGGACTATGGAATGTTCAGACTGGACCACTGCCTGGACAGTATGCACTGAGGTTTCTGGTTTGCTCTGCAGCCAGTGTGCTGTCTGAGAGAACCTTCAGCACAGCAAGAGGTTTTGATACTGAAAGAGGAATCATCCTGTCCCTTGACACTATGGATTGGCCCACTTTCATAAAAATTAACCGGTCGTGTATTAGCAGTGAGTAGAAAATCTCTGCTGCTGATGCTGCCAACTATATTTTCAATTGTTTTCAAATTTCAATTGTTTGTTGCAAGGCAAATCCTGCTTTCTGTCTGTAAGTTTGCCACCTATTCTAGTACTCCCCTCTCTCCTTATATTGCAGCTTAACCAAGCTGCGTACATACTGTCCAGCCACTGAGCAATATTTGTGGCTATTGTCTCTCAAATAATACACTAAAATTTTTATTGTGAGATAAAACAGGCCTTATATTATCATATTTGCTGCCTATTCAGGTGCTTTTGTACTGCCCCGACGCTAGCCAACTTCTACCATACACATACCTGAAGTCTACAGTTTCTATATTTTGGGAATATTTGGGGTTGAGGGGTGGGAGGGGGTTTGAGGAATGTGGAGTTGTGGTTTTGAAGTGTTTTCTGCAATCTGTTTTGACATTTTATTAAAAAAGAAGCTCACAAACTTGAGCCAAGTTAAATGTAAAAGTTTAAATATTAATTACACATCCAAAATATGTGATACCAGAATACGGTATCGCTGACTCTGTAAAAAATGTACTTTTCTTTAAAACCACATATAGTCCACAATAGGTTGCACTTGATGGACTTGTGTCTTTTTTCAACCTCACCTACTATACAATTCAAAGGCATCGCTTAAAAAATATAATTTAAAGGACTGGTCTATTTTTCATGCTGACTGAGTGAGTGAGTGAGTGAGTGAAAAACTTGTATAGCGCTAACAAATGCGAACTGAATCGCCTCAAGGCGCTTAGCTTCCAGTAACTTCATGATCCATCAGAAGAGGTGGGTCTTAAGTTTTTTCCTGAAGGCCCGATGGTTTTCTTCCATATGGATGTCCGTGGGTAGAGCGTTCCATAGCCGTGGTCCTTGGACTGCAAATCTTTGTTCTCCCTTTGATTTGTAGCGGAACTTGGGGATGTGAAGGAGATTTTGGTCGGTTGATCGGAGAATGCGATTGGGGGTGTAGTGCTTTATCTTCTCGCATAAATATTGAGGAGCGATTCCTTGTGTGCACTTGTGGGTGAGACAGAGGGTCTTGAAAGTGACCCGATTCTTTACGGTTAGCCAATGAAGGGTCCTCAGTGAAGGGGTGATGGGTTCCCATGGTTTTTTTCCTGTTATCAGTCTGGCTGCCGTGCTCTGGACGACATGTAAGCGCGAAATCTGGTATTTGGGTAGTCCGAGGTAGAGGGCATTTGTGTAGTCGAGTCGGGAGTTAATAATTGATCCAATTACTACTGCTGTGTCCTCTTCTGGGATGAAGGGAATGAGTCTACGCAGCAGGCAGAGGAGATGGTGAGATCCGCTGATTACTGATCCTATTTGAGCATCCATCGACATCTCCGAGTCAAAGATGACTCCGAGACTTTTGACTTTGGTGCTCGGAGTAATGGTCTGTCCGAGAATGGTGGGTAGCGTCCAAGAGGTTTTAGTTTTTGTCTTTCGGTTAGCGTGGAGAAGAAGCAGTTCTGTTTTGGATCCGTAGAGTTTGAGGGAACTCTCAGTCATCCAATCATCAATCAATGTGAGGCACTTTTCCAATCCGTGATATTTGTCTTTTTTTCCAGTGATACGAAAGTAGAGTTGGGTGTCGTCAGCGTATGAGTGGTAGCACAAGTCCTGTTTGCTGATGATTTTGAGGAGCGGGCGGAGGTAAATGTTAAAGAGCAGGGGTGACAGGGGTGATCCTTGAGGGACTCTGCAAGAAATTGCACGAGTTTTAGAGGTGAAGGCTCCTAGTTTGACTGTCTGAGAACGATTCTCAAGGAAGGAGTGAACCAAGGTAGGTCCGGGTCTGCGACTCCTGCTAATTCTTTAAGGCGAATGAGTAGAGTTTTGTGATCTACTGTGTCGAACGCTGCACTGAGGTCCAGCAGCACCAGGAGACACGATTCTCCTTCATCTGCGGCTTTGAGGATGTCATCCCATATTTTGAGAAGTGCTGTTTCTGTGCCATGGCCTGGGCGGAAGCCTGACTGTAGTGGATCCAAGAGTTTGTAAGTGTCCAAATGGAGTTGTAGCTGTTGTACTACTGCTTTCTCCATGATCTTGGAAATGGTGTTGAGGCTTGTTACCGGTCTGCGGTGACTTGGGGTTAAGGTTGGGTTTCTTTAGGAGGGGTTCGATTATGCCTTGCTTGAGGGAGTTCGGAACCATACCTTTGAATGATTGATTTACGATGTGTGTTATGGTAGGTGTTATAATGTCGGTACATTCTTTCAGGAGTTTTGTAGAAATTATGTCATTTGGAGATGTGTTGTCTCTGAGGCTTCTGATGATGTTTTTGGTGGTGTCAATGGTGATCGGGCACAGTGAAAATGTTGCTGATTGTATAATGTTCGTATTGATTTCCTCTGTTTGCTTTGGCTGTGTGCAGTTGGTTGTTTTTTTCTGTTGAATTATTTCCCGAATGTTTTCGATTTTGTCGATAAAAAAATCTGATAGCTCATTACAGAACTCTTGGGTTTCGTTTGCTGGAGACTCTAGACAGGTAGGGTTCATAGTCTGAGTGACCAGTTTGAAGAGTTTACAAGGTCGGTTTAGTTTTTTTTTTATGGTCTATGAGAAATGCTCCTTTTTTGCTTTAAAAATTGCTTTGTGATATTTCTTAGTGAGTGCTTTGTAGTTTGTGTGGTTTTCCTCAGTTGGATTTCTTCTCCAGGCTCCTTCAGCTCTTCTGCGTTCTTGCTTTTGTAGAGTAAGAGTGTCATTAAACCAGCCCGAGTTGTTTTTACGGATGTGTGCTCTGCGTCTCGGAGCGACTGTGTCAGCCGTTTGTAGTAATATTTTGTTTAAGGAGTAGAGTGTTTGCTCCGTTGAGTGGTTATGATTTAGCGTTCCTATTTTTTTTTGATAGTGTAGTTTTGAAAAATTTCTTCTGAGATCTTGTCCAGTATGTTGTTGTTGAGTCTTCCGGTTTTTGGGAGATGGTGCTGGTGGTAATTTTAAATTTGATAGCGTGGTGGTCCGTCCATGGTAATGGAATGTTGTCCAGTATGTTGATGTCCATATTTTGTTTAAATATGAGGTCAAGAATGTGACCCGACCCATGCGTAGGGGCATTTATCAGTTGCTGCAGACCTAGTTCTTCCAATTGGTTGATGCAGGCGGTGGCGATGGGGTCCTGAGTGGCGTTAGCCCAGAGGTTGAAGTCCCCGAGTAGTAAAAAGTTTTTGGTTTTTAAAGTGTATGTCGAGAAGAATTCGGTGAAGGGTATGAGGAGATCTGTCTTTGGTCCTGGTGGTCTGTAGCATAGCAGTATATGGATGGTCTCCTGGGGTGTTGTTTGGAGTTGCAGTGTAAGTGTCTCCATGAATGGCAATGAGTTCTGTAGGGTTGGTTTGGTAAGAGAGAGGTGCGATTTGAAGATAACTGCTAGGCCTCCTCCTCTTTGTCCTATTCTATGCTCAGTTAGGATGCGGTAGTTCCCAGGTACTAATTCTGTTAGGATGGCGTTACAATCCGGTGTTAGCCAGCTTTTCGTGATAAAGAGGCAATCTATGTCATTTTGCGTGATGAAATCGTGAATTTCCTGTCTATGCTTGACTGCCGATCTGGTGTTGATCAAGGCGCATGATAAATGTTGTAGTTGAAGTGGTGTCTTCGTGTTTTTGATAGTCGATTGTCGATTGATCCTAAGCAGTTGTTCTTTTCGTAGTATTTTTTGGGTGGAGGTTGGTAGTGTTGGGGCGGTATTCCTTAGCCTGTGGAGGGTGTCCGCTGAGTATTTAAAGTTGCACATGATGGGAGGAAAAGGTGATGAGGATGGTGGATAGGGCCCAATGATCTTGCTGCCCCCCCGTTGGTCCAGAAGAAGGCAAAAACCACCAGCCGAGTCTGGCCAATCGCTACAGCAGGGGAAAAATTCCTTCTTGACCCCCTGAGGGGCGATCGGATGAACCCTGGATCAACTTGCTACTGGTTGGAGGTGCCCCGTTGTACTTACCCGGTCGGCACACGCGGGCCCGCTGGAGAGAGACTTGGGGAGGGGGTAGAGTGATGGCCGTAGCTAGGCCACAGCCGCAGTCTGTCCTGCAGGTCTAGCAGTCTAGAAGTGAGCGCCCAGATGGTGGCAGGTGGCAGTCGGCGGCTGTGGGCGACGCGATGGTGAGGTAGGGGATCTGAGCTAGGGGAGAGTGGGGTCCCGGGGAAGCCACAGGTCGTCAGATTAGCGTTTGCTGGAGGAGCGAAATGCCAGAGTCCAAGGGGGGTCCTGGTTGGCCAGAGCTCCTGCCACACACGTCCGTTACGCTTGACCGTATGTGTGGATTGCTCTGTGAAGCGGTGAGGTCAGAGCTCCTGTGACACACGTCTGTTTCCCTGGACCATGTGTGTGGATTGCTCTGTGAAGTGATGAGGCTAGGGGGCCTATCGCACCCATCCGTTATGCTTAGTCATGTGTGTGTGTCTGGGGAGATCGCGTAGTAGCGGCGGTCGGTACTGTAGGTTCGGGTGGCCTGAGTACATGGGTGGGGGGGGAGATCAGTAATGAGTATTGGAGTTTTAAAGAGTATTGTGAAAGATAGTAATAGGGATGGGGTGGGGGGTCAGTAGAAAATAGCGAGAATTTTTTATTTTTTATTTTGTCAGTGTTGGGGGAGAAGCTCTGGGTGTACCAAAATGGCCACTACTTACTAGGCAAAATCTCCGTGTCGTCCTCCTGGCTGCCTTTTAAGAGCGACCCAGTGGGGGTCATAGGCAATTGAGCCGTGAGTGGATGCAGTCCGGTAGTCATCCCGGATCAGAATATTCCAGGGGGCCGGGAGAGGGGTTTGAGGGCCGAGGCTGGGTGTCCCAAGATGGCCGCCGCGGCCGGATCTAGGCCGAAGCCGCGGTCTATCCTGCTGGGCAGGCAACTGCTAGTGCTGCTTCGGGGGCCGCTAACTCTTAGGGGGAGCTCTGCGAGTGGGGTAGTACAGTGCCTCGCTGGTGATCCGGATGCTGGAGGGGGGATTAATAGTGGCTAGGCTGCAGCCGCTGACTTTCCTGACGGTGGCTGCGGGTGGAGGGGGGTGCCGCAGTCGGCGGATGACGACCTTGTTGGCGGGTGGAGGGCTCGGGGGTAGCTCGGTGAGCTGGGCTGGGGGTGCCGCCGGTCTGTGGAGAATGTGCCAAAGGGGGGGCCCTCTGGGTGGATGGCGCTAGGCCGCAGCCTCGGACTTGCCCGGCGGCGGCTGTGGGAAGAGGTGTCCGGCGGTGGGGACTTGTGGGTGCTTTTGGTGAATTTGGGTCCCGCTGGATGGGGGGGGGGAGAACCGGAGGGACAAGGGTGAGAGCAAGGGTAAGAGCCAGGGAGAAATAGGGGGAGGACTGGGGAGAGAAGCAATGCAGCCCTGGGAGTCAGGAGCTGCGGTACACATGTCCTACACCTACACCTGCAGTGAGATTGTCAGGGCCTCAGACACCGGCTAAGACATCCAAGGCCTGAGGGTGGGCCCTCTGAAAGATAAGCTGTCTCTTTATGCAGCTGATACACTGCTATACCTAAATGATGCTCAGTCTTATTTGGAGTCTTTTTTGCGGACCTTTGATTTTTTTTTTGATGGTTCTCAGGCATTAGAATAAATTTATTGAAATTGATGCTCTTCCTCATTGTTAAATATGTCCACTTATTAGGGATGAGCTCAGTGTTCCATCCGAACATAAGTTTGGATCAAACAATAGACATGGGCAGAACAACCCCCGGTTTGGTTCGCGGCAGAACTGTCGAAAATCGCGAAAGTTTGGAACCGATTAACGAACCCATTGAAGTCTATGGGACCTGAACTGGAAAAATCAAAAGTGCCCATTTTGAAGGCTTATATGCAAGTAATTAGGCATATAATGGTTATGGGGGGGGGGGGGGGGTCCGGGTACTACCCTGGGGGACATGTATCAATGAAGAAAAAGTTTGTAAAAAACAATTTTTAAATGAGAAGTGATTTACTGATGCCTAAAGTGAAACCATATGAATGAGAAATAACAATAAAAATGAAAAAACTCCTTTAAATATAGTGCCTGGGGGGTCCCCTTAGTCTGCCTGTAAAGTAGCACATCTGTACCGTGTATAGAACCTGCTTCAGGAATAATGATATTTATAAAGTAAAAAATATGACATTTTCCCTGCAAGCTTTATTTATTTTGTAAACAACGGCTTGGGGAGCCAGTCTGTATGATGAGGCCACAATTTAGTGTGGCAAAATTGGGCTTTGGGTGTCGGTGGTGCTTTCACACTGTAACCCTATAGAGGTATTTTTGATGAAAGAAAGAATTGGCATTGCTGTCAAAAACTGAAATGATATGCACCTGTCAAACATTGTGCCCATGAAACCTACACCAAAAAATTTCTTCCAGATAAAATCAACACCCAAAGCTAGGCAGCCTAGACAGTCTTTTGGAGATTCAAGACCCAGAAAGCACTTAAAGCAGAGGTCCACCCTGAAAAAAAATTTACATTAAAAATCCCCCCCAAAAAAGAAAATATACTCACCCTAAATGCCTGTTGCTATGCGGAAGTCCCCTAATCTGCCTCTAATGTGCCTCTTCTCGTCCGCGGTGGGTCTCCTTCCGCTTTCTCTTCTTGTGAATGGGGTGCACTGCCTTCTGGGAACTGTGTGTATCCCAGGAGGCAAGCCGCCCATTCACAAAGCGCCGTGCGAGTGGCGCATGCGCAGTAGGAAATGGGCAGTGAAGCCGTAAGGCTTCACTGCCTGTTTCCCTTAGTCAGGATGGAGGAGCCGGGACCTCACAGCAGCAATCGATCGCCATGGCGGGACCGACATCGCGGGCGAGTAGGACAGGTAAGTGTCCTTATTAAAAGTCAGCAGCTACACTGTTAGTAGCTGCTGACTTAAAAAAAAAACTGGTTGCACCTCCGCTTTAATCAGCGACATCGACATCAGGGGCTTGATAGCTGCTGCTAATCCAGGACTGATTCATTTTGATAAATGTCAGCCAGTCCACGGTGTCTGTGGACAGACACGCTCTCTTATCTGTCACAAAACCTCCAGCAGAACTGAAAGCACGCAGGATGCAGGGCAGCCCAACAGCTCGATTGCATACTGGGCAAGTTCTGGCCAGTGGTCTATTCTCATGACTGATGGGATGTGTAAAATGCATTACTGAGGTGGCCCCCTTCTCCACCACTCCTCTCTTGACCAACAGAAGCCTCATAACTATGTTTTCCATGAGACTGTAACCTACCAGAGTCTGGAAAGGCGTTACATAAGCTCTCCTTTAAGGTGTCCTTAAGAGATTTCATCTTCTGCTCCCTCTGTGGGGTTAGGATGAGTTTCGAGATTTTCCCCTTGTAACGGTTGTCAAGAAGGGTTGCCAACCAATAGTGATCCTTCTCCTTGATGGCACATATTTTCGGGTCCTTTTGCAGGCTTTGAAGAATGAGGTAGCAAATGCACTGCAAGTTTTCGGAGACATGAGCAGCAGACTCCTCAGGTCACTGAGGATTACAGTATCTGGAAGTGCCTTCTCTCAGCCACATACTACTCCCAGGGGTTCTGGGGATGGAAAACCATCTGTTAAGGGCTGACATATGTCTTCCCCTGCTTCAATGCCTCCAAAACTGCCAGAATCCTCCTCCTCCCTCTCCTCTTGTGTGTTGTGTGGTGTTGCAAAAATGGTGTAGCATAAAGCGTGGCTTGAGAGCAAAGGAAGTCCTCCTCTTCCTCCCGCTGTCCTACCTCAAGTGCCCTGTCCATAATGCCACACAGAGTCTGCTCCAGCAGGAACACAACAGAGATTGTTTCACTGATGCATTCATTGTCACAGCTCACCATCCTTGTCGTCTCCTCAAATGATGACAGTACAGTGCATGCATCCCTTATTAGCAGCCATTGGCGTGGGGGAAAAATAGGATTTTTATAACAGCTTACCTGTAAAATCCTTTTCTTGGAGTACATCATGGGACACAGAGCTTAGTAATTACTATGTGGGTTATATATCTCACCTTTAGGTGCTGGGCACTGATGTAATCAATTAGACAGGAAGTTCCCCCCCTATATAACCCCTCCCATACTGGGAGTACCTCAGTTTTGTAGCAAAGCAATAAGTGTCCCAATATCCCCAAACAAGAGGGGTGGGAGCTCTGTGTCCCGTGATGTACTCCAAGAAAAGGATTTTACAGGTAAGCTGTTATAAAAATCTTATTTTCTTTATCGTACATCACGGGACACAGAGCTTAGTAATTACTATGTGGGACGTTCCAAAGCAATGCCCACTGAGGGGAGGGAGAAACAACTAACGCAGACCGCCATCAGACGTGAGGACCTATACCGCTGCCTGTAGCATACTGCGCCAAAGAGCGGCATCCTCTTGCCGCCTTACATTCACCTGATAGAATTAGTGAACGTATGCACCGGCGACCAAGTTGCGGCCTTGCAATCTGAGTCAAAAAGGCTTGGTAATGCACCACGCATGAAGCGCTTGCTATCCTGTTAGGGTGCACTTTAAAAGAAACAGGGGAATTCTCTCTTTAACCACAAGCCTGAATAATAATCTGATGAATCAACATTGAAAACAGTTGATTTAGACGCTGCCTGCCCTTTCCTGGGGCCTCCTGGTAGCACCCCAACATCAGTTTTCCGTATCTGAGCAGCTGCTTCAGATAGGCCTTGACTGCTCTCATACCAATGAGAGAGTGTAACCATTTTAATAGCCGATTTGAACGCTACCTGCCTATTTCTAGGGTCTTCTGGCAGCACAATCAAAACGTCAGTTTCCTATATCTGAAACCATCAGATAGATTTTTAACTGCTCTCCTCTATATTGAGAGAAAGCAATAACCTTTCCTCCCACAGAACAAGGCTCTGGAAAAAAAGGAAGGCAAGAATATCTTGATTGAATGAAAACCAGATCCTTCTAGGAAATAAGGCCGGGTGAAGATTTACCATCACCCTAACCTTAAGAAAATTAAGTATGGCTCTATACAAAGAAAGTTGCCAATACTGAAACTCACTTGCGGAGGCTACCGCAACCAAGAACACCAATTCCCCTGTTAGAAGGATGAAGGGATATATGGTGCATCGGCCCAAGGTGCTGACCTTGTAAGCCGACCAAATTAGACTCAATCCTCCAAGCACAAGGGCACCATAACTGGCGGACTTATACATGTTACCCCTTGTATAAAGGCCTGGATCAAAGCAAGCGGCCTTTGAAGATACTGACAAGGCTGCATCGGATCCTTGATGGAACTTAAGGCTAGCTCCATCTCCTTTCCTAATGTAGGAAGGTAAGAACTTTACCTATGACATACTCCCAAGGATGCCACCCCTTGGTTTCACACCAGGAACATGGGCCTTCCAGATCCTTTGAAACCTGGTCCTGGAGGCCAGCTCTCCTGTATGAATCAAGGTAATTTGCAGCTGATTCTGAAAACCTTGATCCTCAAGAATGCGGGCTATAACAGCCAGACCATCAATTCCCATGTTTGCAAGACGGGATGGAATACCCCCTGAGAAGTAGGTCTGGACAAGATGTAAGGGACCCTGGGTCCTCTAACACCACCCTTACGATTCCTGCACAGTAAGGTTGTCTGGGTCATGCCGGAGCCATTAGGCCGGCTTCTGTTCCCCTCAGATGTTGCATAGAAGCCATGATAGTCGCAGCACTGGGGGGAGAGAATGCATAAACCAGTGACAACTGGTCCCATGAGATCACCAACGCATCTGTCCCATATGCGAGTGGATCCTTTGTTCTTGACACAAAGCTGTCCAACTTCTTGTTGAACCTGGACACCATGTCCGGGATACCTTCTCTGGCATTTGGCCAGAAAAAAGTCAGGGTGTAGAGGTCATTCTCCCGAGAACAATTGTTGACGGCTCCAGAGAACGGCCTGCCAATTCTCCATTTCATGTAATGAAGTTTGTCGATATGCAAGGCACAAGCTCCTCTGCCCAAGCCAGAACATGGTTCACTTCCCTCTGGCTGCTTGACTTCTAGTGCCTTCTTGGTATATAAAGTAAATCATTGGTGTGGCATTGTCGGATTGTAGTCTGCCATCCATAGCTCTAGAATGTTGACAGATAAGGCTCACTTGGATCTTGACCACTTCCCCTGGGCACTGGTCTCTTCCAGGCCTGGCCTCCATCCCTAGAGGTCAGCCTTCATAGCCGCCACCTCTCAGGTAACCGGCATGAAGGATCTTCCTTTCTGCCAATCTTTTGGTTAAGAACCACCAACTAAGACTCCAGCGTATCCCTGGGACCAGACCCTTTGGATAATGCTAGGTTAGGATCTACTTGTTCCAGGCTGCCAGAATAATGTTTATAGCAGTTTTGAAAGAAACTGAGCATAGGGAACCACTTTGAAAGAAGCCACCATCTTCCCTAGTACCTTAAGCAAAAGGCAAACGTAAGGAACTCTTCCTTGCCTTGACCACATTAGACCAGCTTTCTTTTAGCGCTGCTTTTGTCTGAGGCAAAAACCTCTCCTTTTTGGGCTGTGTCCCAAAATTTCCAGGCTTCTTACCAAACGCAAGAAGGTACTTTTAGACTGGGATCCTAACCCAGGAGTTCCAGATACTTGACCATGCTGGACACACTTAGGTCCAGCCATGCTACTGACTGATCCATCAGCAGCAGATTGCCTCGGTATGCCATTACTGCTATACCCTGGGCCTTTAGACCTGCTAGAGGCGGGCCCTAGCACCCTGTAAACCCGGGCACGGTGGCTAACCCAAAGGGCAAGACCACCAACTGGAAGAGGTGCTTCTCTCCTGCGAAACGCAGACAACCTCTGCAGTCCCATGTAAATAAACATATATGCAAATGTCTCCCCATATGTGTATGTGGCAAGTGTTAAGCCATATGCCTCTATGGAAGCGAGCGTTCATTGAGGCATGAATTCATACAAATATGTTTTAGGCACAACATAAAGTGTGCGCTGTATACACGTATACATATAGCACGTGTGCTATGGAACGGCCATCTTGCAAGCAAGCATGCGTTTGAGAACGTGTTATGCCACATGTACTCATGCAGACATGTATTCCTATGTGAACACAAGGAATCCTGTATAATTAAGCAAACTTAAATTATCATGCCTCATTATGCAACCATGCAAACTCTAGGCGAACATGCAACTTTAGGCGATCATGTATCCTTATGCGATTCAGCATCTTTTATGCGATCAAACATCTTATGCATCTTAAGCACTACTGTGCGGACATGTACCCTTGTGTGACCAAGGACTCTTGTGTGATCAAGCACTCCTGTGCGATCCAGCATGTTTATGCAATCAAGCATTTTTATGCGACTTTAGGCCTTTCCGTAAAAACAAGCCTCTCTGTGTGATCAAGTATCCTTGGAAAATCAAGGACTCCTGAGATCAGGCAACCTTGTGTGATCCAGCATTTTTATGCAATCAAGCATTTTTATGCGACTTTAGGCATTTCTGTGAAAACAAGTCTCTCTGTGTGACCAAGTATCCTTGGGTAACCAAGGACTCGTGTGATCAGGCAACCTTGTGTGATCCAGCATTTTTATGCAATCAAGCATTTTTATGCGATTTTAGGCATTTCTGTGCAAACAAGCCTCTCTGTGCGATTTAAGCACTTTAATATGATTAAGCATCCTCATGCGACTATGTAAAAAACATGTAATCCATACAAACAGAAACATGTATCTTTATGTGATCAACAATAAACATGTTCTGTTACTTGTCTTTTTACCCCACATGCATTTTGTGTATTCCAAACTCATGTATTTTATGTCAACCTGTGGACTGGTAAAGAGGCAGTTATCCTCTGTAGACGTGCGTTTCCACAATCATGCGATATAGCTGTTGTGCTTAGCAACGTGTACCAGCAACAGTGCATCCCAGCAGTTGTGCGTTTGGCTAGCCTGAAGCCAGCACCAGGATGAGGATCCTGTGGAGTTTTTTCTAGCAACCTATACTCCTCGAGGAGGAGAAAAAAACTGCTTATGCGGGTGCCCAACCAGCAGAATAAACTGTTGCAGTAATGGATGGAGTGGGAAGGTACAAGCAACCTATGGGATTTTTTTTTTTTTTTAAAACCCCAAGGCGGAGAAGGAGGCTTTAGTCGACTAGGCTAAATTATATGCAGTATGAATCTCTGAAAAAGACTGCAGCTGCAACTCCAGAGCTCGTGAGGCTTCTGATACCTCCGCCTCGTTAGCCTGCACCGGTTCCCTGTCCTCTGACGGTGAACTTTCAACCTCAGGACTTTTAATCGATTTGTTTGAGGGTTTAGAGCAGGGAAAGGGGCACACCCCAGTTTCTGCTTTCTGTGAGGATGCAGCAATATAGCAATTAACCTCTTATAGACCAACAACGTCAGCCTTTTGCTTCTTAGGATTTTTAGTCCCAGAGCTCTTAGAAGGCATAGTCCCAAGCTCAAAGCCGAGGAACTGGCAGCCAAATTGCACCTATTACTGAGCTATAGTTCAGCGTACAAGCTGCTATATGAGCCAGTCAGGTGTCTAAACTAATGTGCCTTGGGGATGCCTGTATCACCGCCTGTTGTATGCCAAATACATTTATACTGTCACCAAATCAACCCCTGCTCCTGTGTCTGTCCTCTTACCAGTGTGTCTCCCAGAGACTGTTCTTTTAGGGCAGAGGATGCCCGCACATGCGCAGAAGCGCCCCGGGACACACGGAGCATCAGCACGCCAAGCCCCGCCCCCCTCCGTGACTTGTTCATATCTTGGAAACCTCTCTCTCGCGCGCGCACGCCGCGCTTCCTCATGGAGAGGAAATGGGGAGAGGAGGAGGGAGGCCGCAAACTGCTCCAGCCCGTCATGGCTGAGCGGCGGCTATACAGGGAGATCTGCAGCGCAGCACTAGGATGCAAACTCAGGTCTCCCCCTCAGGTATGACATGGCAACATTTAACAGATGGCCCCTGGAGCTGTACTTACAAAAGGGAGCTTCTCCATCTGTCCAGGCATTACTCTTGAAAACAAGGTATAGCCCAGTTTAGACATCTCATAGAGGTCTCGCCCTCTAGTGCCCAAAAAAGGGTACTACCATAATGTCCAAAACTAGAAACCATATGAAATCATTTCAGGTTTTACAAGATTAGGCACCAGGATACAGCGGGAGTAATACCACATAGGTAAATTACAGGCAAAAAAACACATTAGTTTGAAGGTTCCCTGCTGAACCAAGTCCATCAGGCACCTTCACTTACCTTTTTCCCCGCCGCAGGACCCTGTTCAGAACAGATAGTCCAAACTTCACCCCTCTCGGCGGGCAATGTCAGCCGACCTTCAGGGACCGGGGTCCTACTGAAAGGAACACCACTCCCCTGGACCTGTATAGCACCCTGCCAGAAACATCTTGGTTTTGGGTATGACCAGAGTACTGGATCCCAGGGTCCAGCCCTCCTAAGAGAGGCATTACAGGCCAAAACCTTGTGCTTCGGATACAAGGCCCCAGGTACCATCCGTTTGGCTATGAAGCACTTTGGATGGATCTGGTCTTTTATGGAGGCTATTTAAATCCAGCATGGATCCCTCCAGTGGAGCTCCTCAGAGCACAACTTCACTCGTGACCAACACCTTAGACACTGATGAAAAAAAACTGAGGTACTCCCAGTATGGGAGGGGTTATATAGGGAGGGAACTTCCTGTCTAATTGATTACATCAGTGTCCAGCACCTGAAGGTGAGATATATAACCCACATAGTAATTACTAAGCTCTGTATTTCGTGATGTACGATAAAGAAAAGGTTGAGCCGGTCTCAACCTGTTATTGTGCCATACTCACACAGGCACTCGTTGCCGGTCCTCGGCTGCATGTTCTGCCACTGCAGCATTGCCAAAGTCGAGTTCCACCTGGTGGGCATGTCACAAATCAGGAGGTTTACGGTCAGGTGGATTTCCCGCTGAATTTCAGCCAACTGAGCACTTGCTTTGTATGACCGCCTAAAATGGCTACAAACTCTTCTGGCCTGCTTTAGCAGATCTTCCACCCCTGGGTACCTATTTAAGAAACATTGTACCACCAAATTGAGGACATGTGCCAGGCATGGCACATGTGTCAACTTTCCCTGTCTAAGGGCAGACAGGGGGTTGTGCCATTATCGCACACTACCATTCCTGGATCCAGCTGGCATGGCTTGAACCACCTCTGTGCCTGCCCCTGCATAGCTGAAAGAATCTCTGCTCCGGTGTGGCTCCTGTCCCCTACACAGACCAGCTGAAACTCTGCATGGCACCTTTTAGCCTGACTCATGGAGTAGCCCCTTGAACGCTTAGGGGGTACTGGTGGTTCATAGGACAATTCAGCAGAGGAGGGCATGGATGAGGAGGAGGGAGTGGAGCTGACAAATCTTGCATAATCACCAGTAGCTGTATGAAGATGTGGCGGCACAACAAGCTGCAGCACTGAGCCCTGTCCTGCATCCTTCTGAGTTGCAAGAAAAGTTACCCAATGTGCTAGGAAATAAATATATTGTCCCTGACCATGCTTGTTGGACCACGTGTCAGCAGGAACATGAACCCTGCGGCTGACTGCTTTGCCCAACGATGCCACAGCCTCGCCTTCCACATGGTGGTACAAAGCTGGATTGGCCTTACGTGAAAAGAAACAGTGACTGGGGACAGTACAGCACATTCTGCAAATTCACAGAAGGGGTCAGAATCCACCAGACGAAAGGCAGGACTTGTAAAACCAGCAGCTTTGACAAGCTTGAATTTAGACGCTGGGCATGTGAGTGGCAGTTACTGTATTTTTTTTTCTGCTGCAGCAAATGTGGCAGATAAATTTGCCTGCTATAGTCTACAGCTGGTGGTGTGCTACTGGCAGATGTGCTGCAAGGACCTGTGACACCCTTCACTATACCATCATCCCTGTCAATGGATGCTGCTGAGAGGTCATGAGGTAAAGCGGGGTAGTGAGGAGGAGCGGAATTGCATCCCTTTTGTGTGGCTTTCGGGTGCTCTTGCCAACGGTCTGAGTGGTTAAGGTTAAATGCCTTGTCAAGCATGTGGTACCCAAATAGCTGGTGTATTTACCACGCTTGATCTGCTTAAGGCAAAGTTTGCAAATTGCAACAGTACGATCGGCTGCACATGTGCTAAAAAGGCCCAGACAGCTGAGCTGTTGAAAGTGGGTTCTGGGAGATAACAGCTCCGCAATCTGATGGAATAGGGTGGCTGCTCTCTTCTTTTCCATGATGGCTGCCTCATTGGGGTTGTGCCTCTCCCTCACTTTCCTCCTCTGCTCTATCCGACACTCAAGTCACATCAGTGACCTCATCATCATCATCCCCTCCATTGTCATCATCACTGGAGACAATTTGGCAATACGCTGTGGCTGGGGGAACATGACAGCCAATTTGTTGTGTTCTCCCCTCTCTGTAGGCTCATGTTCTTACTTTCCTCAACCTCAGAACCAAGATCTGAATCAAGTAATGGCAGTGCATCATAAAGGAGCATGCGCCGGGTGTTTAAAAACTCAGTTGACTCCTCCATGCCTAATGCTGGGGCTTTGGCAGGAGTAGCTGTGGACAGGGAGGCAGAATAAGCCACTCTGGCAGCTGCGGTGGACTGCACACTAGTCTCTGCTTGGATGATGGAGGATGAGGATGGTTAGGTAAACCAGTCTACCACCTCCTCTGCATGCTGTGGCTGGATAGCACGGGCAATATCACTAAACAGAGGAAATGATGCCCTGCCTGAGGACGGACCACATTCACCTTTGCCTGTGGACACAGACGCTGATGGCCCCCTCACAGTGCCATGGAAACATCTGCCTCTACTTGTTGGCTTCCCAGGCATGATGGGGTGGGGGGGTGTTAAATTTAATAAAGATGTGGAAATGTGTACATTGATGCACTTTAATCAATGGAAAGTGGTGTTTGGTCCCCTTTACTTGAGTACTCACTACATAGACACACTCTGCATTAAACTGGCACTTAAGCACTGCAATATACTGCGGTAAACGTGTACCAACGCACTGAAATATACCACGTTAAACGTGCACTAACGCACTGCAATATACTGTGGTAAACATGCAATAACACACTGAAATATACTGCATTAAATGTGCACTAACACATTGCAATATACTGCGTTAAAAAATCAATACGAAAGATGTTGTGCGCTGCCACTTATTCCTATATATAACGTGAGGCTCCTGCTATCACTAAATTTGTTCCCACATACAGTGCAATTGGTAAAGAAAAAAGTGGTGATAGCGCTGCCCAATAGTAAACAATCAATCATTCAAATAATAAACTCCTGTGCTATAAAATTGCTATAAACATTGATACATTGAAAAATACATAAACACATATTAGGTAAATAAAGTCCCAACAGTCCACACGTAAAGTGCTCCAGTGCATCTTCATATTTCAATATGTGTTCCACCATATAACAAGAGTGCTTCGTCACCAGGTGAAATGCTCCCTCACGGCGCAGTGCATTGTGGTAATGCGGCAGATTGAACGAATGACCGACCGCCCCAATAATTCGGGTGTTCGTCGAACGGGCAAACTGCCAATGTTCGGCCCAAATTCATGCCCAGGCCAAACTGTTCGCCCAATACTACCAAACACTGGCTGTGGATGAACATAATTGCTTAGGAAACAGCTGGTGCTTGCAGAAGTATATGTAGCTCACCACACTGCAGTACACTATATAGCATGGTATAGTATTGTATTGCACAGTTTAGTACTGTATAACAAAATATAGCACTGTATAACACAGTATTATAGCACTGTATATCAAAGTATATCTCCCTACAGAGAGATCCCTAGCTAGCTTTCCCTAACTAGCTCCAACACACACTCACAACATGGCTGATGGGAGCCCACCATTTATTTATTTTCAGCCATCAATTCAAAGCTTTGCTGAACCGCAAAACCATGAGATTCAAATGGAACCCAAAATGGCTCTGAACCTCATCCCTAATTATAATACACTTCAGAACTAAACAGGCTGCTGTACTGACACTCATTTATTTATTACACACCAAGAAAACATTCTGTACTTTCCAAAGCAGATAAATATTTCAGAGCTGTACTATAAAATTAATACAAGAATACATTCATAATAAACCATAGACTGATAAGAGCTGAATACATTTATTTGTTTATTTATAAGTCATCAGGTGCAGACTAAAATGTATCAATTTCTAATTTTCTCATTTTTGGCAGTCAAATATGATTTGTTGCAATAATTGTTGTTGTTGAATGACTGATTGTTTGGAACAGTAATCTTATGCTGATGGATTTGGCACCAAACATCCTATTAAAAGTATAAAATATGGGTGGCAAATTAATGATTTTTTTATAATGGCCTATTGGGAAAATGGAAAATATTGCTTCTATCATGGGTCTGTAACCTCTACTGTATTTATCTTCATGCTTTGCAGTCACTTTACATGCATCTCTGGCAATCAGGTGCTCTCAAGAACCTATGAAGTGGAATATTCTATGTTGGCAGGGTGGCTGTAGTCCCCATAGAAGCAGGCAATAGCTAACCATATCCAGACATTGGTCAGGAGGACAATGATATCAAACCAAAGAGCTCACACAGAGATGTCAATAAGCTAGCAAGGGCTACAATTAGCAGGGTAGAAACAATGTCAAGGAATAAGAGAGAAGCTAAATTAGTAAAAAAACAGAGGTCACTGTCTAATCTAACTGGGCCTAAGTACAGTATAACAATTAAACGGGGGATGTGTGGCGAATGTTTATTTTGTGCTGCACTCTGAGACACCTGCAGCGCCACATAAAGCTAACACTTGCCCGGGCAATACCATATCACAGCTACGCTACCAGTCCTGTAAATCCTGTAAACCCAGCTGCAGAAACTAAAGGAGTTGTTTGCTCTGTCAAGAAAGCAGCAAGAACAGGATGGCAGTGGTGTGTTACCCAGCCTCCTCCAGGGGTTTATCTGCCCATGCTCAGATGACACAGAGGCCCAGAACATCGAGCAACTGAGGTGACCGTTCTCCTCTTTCTGTATCACCTGCTTCATCCACTCTTTCCAGAGGCAGTCCAGCTCAATCCAGGCCCAGGATATCTGACCAACGGCCTAATGACTGAGGTGAGAATGTATAATCATCTGATGACACTAGAGAAATTCAAAAAACTCCTTTAAAGAGGTTGTAAATGTTCGTTTTTTATTTTCTAAATAGGTTCCTTTAAGCTAGTGCATTGTTGGTTCACTTACCTTTTCCTTAGATTTCCCTTCTAAATGTTTTTTTTCTTTGTTTTCTTTGTCTGAATTTCTCACTTCCTGTTCCTCCTCAGTAAGCTGTTCAGTAAGCTGTTCTGGCTGACTAAACACCACTCGGATGATGGTGTGAAGTTTCATGAGGAGGAAGTGAGAAATTCAGACAAAGAAAAAAAATCATTTAGAAGGGAAATCTAAGGAAAAGGTAAGTGAACCAACAATGCACTAGCTTAAAGGAACCTATTTAGAAAATAAAAAACAAACCTTTACAACCCCTTTAATGCTTTTCTTACTTGCAACCAGCCAATGCTTGATACTACATTGAAAGACAGGTTAGTGTCTCTACGGAGTACTATACATTCAGATATGATATCAGTTACATAGTTTATCAGGTTGAAAAAGAACACAGGTCCGTCCCAGTTCAACCTACCTTTTATTCTCTAACAATTCCTAAAGCACTGAATATTTTGCTTTCCAATGAAGACATCTAAATGTTTTTTTTTTAAAGTTATATACATTCTTAGATAGTTCCACTTCCAGGGTGATTTGTACATTTTTACTGCTCTAATGCCCTGTACACACAATCATTTTTTTCCGATGAAAAAAGTCAGATGGACTTTTCTCATCGTAAAAACCGATCATGTGTGGGCCCCATCGGACTTTTTTTCCATCGGTGTAAAAAAACAGAACATTTTTTAAGTTTTTCTGATGGAAAAAAAAAACGATAGGAAATTCTGATCGTCTGTGTGAAACTCCTTCAGAGAAAAATCCACGCATGTTCAGACTAAATTACAAGACGGGAGCGCTCGTTCTGGTAAAACTAATCGTAATGGAGATAGCACATTCGTAATGCTGTAACGGACTGAAAAGCACGGAGACTGAAAAGCGCGAATCGGCTAACACCAAACTTTTACTAACCAAAAAAACTTGAATGAGGATGGGGAGAAAGGAAAGAGACAAGATATAACCATGACATAAAATCTCAATAAGATAAGAGCAAAATATACATTAAACATTATATATCACACATTACCACCGTCCCGGGCAACACACATGAATCTGGGGACTTGTTCACCATAGACTTTGTAGGTTTAAGAACAGTCCTCTTTACAGGCAAAGTCACTTTAGTAGTGTCCAGGGTTCCCTCCCTGGGGGTAGTTTCCCCGGAGTCCATATCTGCCCACTCTGAACAGCTATGTGTGGAGGCAACATCTCCCATGTTGTTCCATAACAACTCTCTAGACTTTGGCTTAACGAGATAGTCATCACCAGCATCTGACAAAGAGTCCAGGTCAGAGTCTGCTAACTCTTCTGCCGGCAAATAATTAACCAAAGTCTCGGTCACTTTTCCCCCAGATCTCTTACCAGCTGCTGACGTGGACGACCCGGGAATATCATCGCTCACGGGGTCCGGTTCTGGTAAACACTGGGGTAGGCCTCGGCCGCGGCGCGGGAAGCCTTCACGTATCCCACGTTCCGTTTCACGGGTGGGACGGAGACACATGCTGTAGACGTGGTATCCGCTGCGATGTCCGCTGGTACCTCTGTATTGGTAGCGACATCTCTTTCAGGCTCACTTTCTGCAGCAGAAGTAGTGCGCACAGGCTGAACCGCAGGGGCGAAGGCGACATCTTCCAACGTAGCGGTGCCTGTATCCCAGTCTACTCGTTAAGCGCGAGGCAATGCGGTGGGCTGCTCCACCTCAAATAAGTATTCCCCGCAGGATGGGCACCGGGCAAATGGACGTAACTGAACTGCCAGTCCTTCACATCTAGGGCACAGCATGCCCAGCACCTCCACATCTCCGCTCGTGTAGAGTATGAAGCGTCCACGTGGCTTCTATCTGATCCCTGTATCTGTAAGCAAGGCTCCTGCTGGCGTAGTACTCACAGTGGCGGGCATGAGGAACATTCTAGGTCCATTTACACCTTTCACCCATTTCTGTTTACCCTATTTGGATCTTTCCTTTTTGAAAGGCACAGACAGATTACTTAATCCTTACCATAGTAATTCATCACTAAGTTTTTAACACACACCCGGCAGAGACATAATTAAAAAATTCCTTTTAACTTTTATTTTGGAGTATAAACACGCTTTTTATCACCATCACCGAAGTTAACACCTGGCAAAATCAAACCTACTTTTTATTCTTTATTTTACTTTTCCTTGTCCTTGCAATTTATCATCATATATCAGGTTGATTTACCAACCAATTTTTGGCTCACACACAAGAACAGCGCCACATCTACACCCCACACCTTCTTTCATATTTGTTGCTCCACCTACCTAGGAAGCAGCAATTAAGTAGAGGCAGCAGTTCTGCCTACTGTGTATTATTTGATTTCCTCTGCGCGGCGACACCCCATCCTTTTCCTGGCCTGGGTGGTGCCCACAAAATCAAAGACATGCTGCTTTCCAATCACTCACTTGATCTGGCAGCATCCGGTCCTTGGCGCCAAACACAATCACGTGTCTCATGCAGTTGGCGGGAACTCCTCCCCTTTGAGTTCTTTTTGCACGTAGCTCGCGGGCTTTTCTTTCTTTGCTCCGCCCACGGCCTACGAAGATAGTAAAGTGATCTGTACCTTTACCCCTTTGAGTTCAATTCCAAGCACAGTTCAACACCTTCTTGTAGACTTTCAATAAAGCAAAAGAAAATTCCCTTTTAAGTTTCGAGAGGTAACGGCAAATCCCAGACTCGAGCCCCCACGTGTAACACAACCCCGCAGGAGTTGCTGGTTTTAATTTGGGCCTTGCACGTTACCTCAGTATTCGTTGTCTAGGGGAAGAACGTTTGTAGAAACTCCAATGTCCACACAAGATGTAAAACCTTAAGCAGTTTGGTTTTATTTTCCTTTTTGCAATAAACAGATGAACAATGGTAGAAGGGTGAAGGGAAGGGGTAGGTTCACGCACACGGTACAGATCACTGGGGAAACTTCTCATGTATAAAGTTAGTCACCACTCCTCCCTGAGTGGGTATTGCTCACCTGGATAGGCCCCTCTCACCTGGCCTAGCAGCCGGAATGATGCACAAACTATAATCAGGACCAGTCTCTGCCACAGACCGGTTGTGAACAAATTGGACACTCTGGAATCCTCTGCCACAGGATTTAACGCCCGAACTTCCAGCCAAACAGTCCAGAGCCTTTAAGCCAACCTGGCAGACTGTAAGGTGAACTTTAACTGCGGTGCATCCTCCAATAGAATTACCAGGCCCTCCTCAAGACACCAGCCTTGCGCTTGGTCTTTTCCAGGACAGGTCCTCCCCTGGTTTCCTCCATTGAGTGGCTTCCTCCCTCAAGACGGACAGCACCTTCAAAGCATAGGCCCAGTCAGCATAACTGGGCCTACTTGTTGGAGTTGCGGCCTCGGACCAGCATGGTTCTGAGGCCAAAAATCACACAATACACCCCTCACGCATCAGGGCTGTGAGGGGACGAAGGACTCCTTCAAGGTGGCGTCTGCTCCTTAAGTACCCTTCCCCAGCATGCCCAGCGGTTAGACCTCACCCACTGAACTGTTCCCGGGGGAAGGTACCCAATACACTCTGGCTTGTCAGTCTTCCACATTGGCCTAAGGTGGTAACGCCACCTACAGGCGAACAGTGAAAAGTCTGACCAACACAGCCATAGCCAGAACAGAGGCTAATTTAGCATCAATTATTTACATCTGAGCCTAACTATTGGCTCAGATACCCTCTAAATTGAAACATAGTGCCCAGTCATTGGGAGCAGGGTGCTACAAGTCATTGAAAAAAATGACAGGGGTCCCCCCCCAGTCCATTACCAGGCCCTTTGGGTCTGGTATGAATATTAAGGGGAACCCCTGCCATTTTTTTCAATGACTTTTATCTGTATTGCCGGGACCCGACAATTCATTAATAGCGCGAGTAGTTTTAAATGACTTTTTTTCCTTCAAAAATGACATTTTGTGCAGGGAACAAAAAAAAATGTGTGGGGGTCCCCCCAAATTCCAAATCAGGCCCTTCAGGTCTGGTATGGATATTAAGTGAAAACCCACATAATTAAAAAAAAAAATGTCGTGGGGTTCCCCCTAAAAATCCATTTTAAGGGGAACTCCGTGCCAAAATAAAAAAAAAATATGGTGTGGGGTTCCCCCAAAAATCCATACCTGGCAGGCCGCAGGAAAAGAGGGGTGGACGAGAGAGCGACTCCCCTCCTGAACTGTACCAGGCCACATGCCCTCAAAATGAGGAGGATGCTTTGGGGGTCTGTGACCCCCCAAAGCACGTTTTCCCCATGTTGATGGAATTTATTTTTTTATTTTTTATTAAAGGACTTGTCCCAAGCTGTGTGTGTGTTTTACCTTTTTTGACACTTTTTTTTTGTGAAATAGTAGAGGTTCAATGTACCCCGTTACCAATTCACATAGGGGGGGCCAGAATCTGGGGGTCCCCTTTGTTAAAGAGTGCTTCCAGATTACGATAAGCCCCCTGCCCGCAGACCCCCACAACCACCGGGCAAGGGTTGTGGGGATGAGGCCCTTGTCCCCATCAACATGGGGACAAGGTGCTTTGGGGGGTCACAGACCCCCAAAGCATCCTCCCCATGTTGAGGGCATGTGGCCTGGTATGTTTCAGGAGGGGGGGCGCTCTCTCGTCCCCCCTCTTTTCCTGCGGCCTGCCAGGTTGCGTGCTCAGATAAGGGTCTGGTATGGATTTTTGGGGGAACCCCACGCCATTTTTTTTTAAATTTTGGCGCAGAGTTTCCCTTAAAACCCATACCAGACCTAAAGGATCTGGTATGGATTTTTTGGAGGAACCCCACGTCATTTTTTTTTTTAATAATGCGGGGTTCCCCTTAATATCCATACCAGACCTGAAGGGCCTAATATGGAATTTGGGGGGACCCCCACACATTTTTTTTTAATTTTGGTTCCCTGCACAAAATGTCATTTTTGAAGGAAAAAAGGTCATTTAAAACTACTCGCGCTATTAATGAATTGTCGGGTCCTGGTAATACAGATAAAAGTCATTGAAAAAAATGGCAGGGGGAGAGGACCCCAGTCATTTTTTTCAATGACTTTTCTCTGTATTGCCTGGACCGACAATTCATGAATAGCCGCGAGTAGTTTTAAATGACTTTTTTTCCTTCAGAAATTACATTTTGTGTAGTGACAGTTCTAAACACGGGAAACATGCGCTACTTTACATGCATACTTTAGACACCCCCCAGGAACGAAATTTAAAGTGATATTTCACTTTTATTGTTTCACTTTAAGCATTATTAAAATCACTGCTCCAAAAAAAACGGCAGTTTTTAAAACTTTTTTTTGCATTGATACATGTCCCCTGGGGCAGGACCCGGGTCCCCAAACACTTTTTATGACAATAACTTGCATATTAGCCATTAAAATTCACACTTTTGATTTCTCACATTCGAGTCCAATAGACTTTAACGGTGTTCGAATGTTCGCATGAACTTTTGGTCTGTTCGCATGTTCTGGATGCGAACCGAACCGGCAGGTGTTCGGCTCATCCCTACTAACTAAGTTAATTAACCATTGCTGTGTATGTTTGTTTGTGTTTTTTTTTTTCCTCAGAGATTATCTTATTTAACATGTGCTAAAACTGTGAGAATTAGTACTGCCTGGACCTCGAAGAAAGCTTGTCCTGAAAATTTGGAAATTAGTGTAAATAAAAAAAGTTTCACAGACAGTACTCAATTGTTTTTGAGGTACAGCATCAAATGCTTTAACAAAATGTAGATAAACTATGTCCAGTGGGTTTCCACCATCAAATTTCTTACTTCCTCATAGAATAATAACAGGTTGGTATGACAAGAACATTTTTTTCATGAATCCATGCTAGTTGTCACTTATGATACCTTTATTGCAGACATTTCTGTATATAGTCCCTGGCCATTATGTCAAAAACTTTTCTACTGCAATCAGTTGGTACTATTTCAGTCAGTGAGGTGTTTCTAAAGATTAGAAATAGCAGCTTGACAATATATTAAACGGGTTGTAAAGGTTTGTTTGTTTTTTTAATAACAAACATGTCATACTTACCTCCTCTGTGCAAGGGTTTTGTCGTCGCTCCTGGCTTCTCCTCTTCTTGAGTGCCCCCACGGTGAGACGCATTCCATGGGGACACTCGTGTGGGCACGCTCCTGAGTCCTGCTGCGTTCATTGCCACAGACAGCAGGACTCGGCTCCGCCCCCGGCTTCCGTGTCACTGGATTTGATTGACAGCAGCGGAAGCCAATGGCTCCTGCTGCTATCAATCTATCCAATGAGGACCCGAGACAGCAACTGGAGCTGCTGTGCTCGTCCCCATCGCTGGAACGATCAGGTTCAGGAAAGTAAAAGGGGGGCTCTGGGGGGCTGCTGCACTACAAAAGGTTTTTGACCTTAATGCATAGAATACATTAAGGTGAAAAATCTTGTGGGTTTACAACCCCTTTAAGCTAAATTCCCTAGGTACTTTTGGGTTTAAGCCATTTGGACTCAGTGATTTAACATTAAGGTTCTCTATTCTCTTTTGTACCTGGTTTTCTGTTAGCCACAGAGGTACCTTCGGTGAAAAATCATTAGTATTGCTGTTAAGACTCTCATTCAGCACTCAATATTACTTGGTTCAGACAAATTGGCAAACTGTTTCTTATGGTCATAGATCTATGCATTAAATTGACCCAGACTTTATTCAGAACCCTCAAACAGAAAATACACTTGGATTTTCTTTTTCATACCCTTATAGTATGCAGTATAAAGCTGCACACACACAACAATGAGCCCTTCTGTATACATATTCTATGAGATGTTCAGTAATGATCTTCATATTTAGTTTTTGTTATTTTAAGTCTAGTTGTGCCTGTAGGCTCGATTTGTGATTACAGCAACCATCTTTCTCATGATTTCAGGATTTCACTATATTTGAATATGCATTCAAGCCTTCAGTTTTTGACAGAAATAGTACATTGTAGATGGTGGCACTGTGGCTGAATTGTCCATACTGCAGACATTATATACTTAATGGATGTTTAACCTCATGCTAAATAGAATGCTGTTGGCTCGTAAATCATGGCCATGGCCATATCTGGACAATGATATCAGCCAGATTCCTCGACCTTATGTTTTAGCTGTCAGCTGGGGAATCTCCTGAGTCATTGGTTGCTAGGAAGCTGGATGCTTCTGGCTTCATAGCAACCCAGAAGCCTTCTGTAGAAAGCTGTCATGATAATATCATGATCGTCAACTGTGACATCTCACTGTACATCAGCTCAGAGTTGGCTTAAATTACCACCAGTGTGCTTATCTGTGAACTGACGGTAATTACCTATTTTGGAGTCTGCCACAGATTCTAAAAGTTGCAGTAGTAAGAGCTACTTGTATGCCCTGTTGTTGGTGGTTAGTGGGAGAACAAATGCCCAGCATCATGGTTCAGTAAGAAAAAAACAAAATGTTCTGTTGGTGGGAGAAAAATGCCTGGCTTTATTGGTCAGTGGAAGGAAAAATATCCAGCTTTATTGGTCATTAAAAAAAAAAGGCAAGCATTATTAGACAGTGGAAAATTGACTGATGTTATTGGTCAGTAGGAGGAAAAAAATACAGAACTAAAAATGGACTAAAAAATGCCCCTGCGGCAGTAGAAGGAAAATTCTTGGCATTATTGGTCATTGGAAGAAAAAACAACACACGGCTTCAATTGGAAAAAATGGGCTGCACCACTGGTCAGTTGAAAGAAAACTAACTGGTTTCATTGGTCAGTGGGAGAAAACATGCCCGGACCTATTGGTCATTGAGAGAAACAAATGCCCTGATTCCCCAGATCACACATTCCCATTTGATCATCCTCGCATTGTCTTTATTCAGCCATATTTGTATTCTTGAGTAGTTGCTTTATAATAGTAGGATACACTCCGAGCCATATCACAGATTCCAAAGTCACAGTTTTTTTTTGATTAATAAAACAGTACATACTGACTCTGCTCTTCTGATGTGTATTCCACATTCTGACATAAACTCCACCACCTTTTCGAGAATAAAAATTCCTGTCTACGTCTGAAACATCTTTTACGAGATGATTAAAACTTTCACTTTATCACAACTGGTCAGAAAGACCTGGGCAAGGGCTCAATAATGAATATCCTGTAACTGCCGAGAAACAAGGCCAACTACAAAAAAGCTAGTTTTAAGATATAAACGGCATTGTTATTTTCATTAAAGAAGATCTATCACCAGAAGAACACAAAGATCCTGTGCATATAGCACTTGTCCCTAGCTAAATCTGTGCATGGGGTTGCTGAGCTGTGGTGTCCCACAGTTAGTCCACCTGCCTAGCTATCCAACAACACAGATCAATTGAGATAGGCAGTACACATAGAGCACGCACACCCCCAACCCTCCTCCTAAGCTGCTAGACAGAACTCTGCTGTGCTGTTTAGCTCTGTCTCCTCTTCTGCTTAGTTTACAAAGACCGGACCTACAGCCTGGGCGCAGATAAAGCGGAAACTGTCAGTCTGTGTCATGAATAATTGCAGAACAGGGCTTTCATTCAAAATAACACATGCTGGCAATAGAAAACAGCCTAGTAGAGTATCTGGATTGTGTTGCTGTCAGATTGTGTTTTTGTGAATGAAAGCCCTTTTCACCAAGCTGACAGTTTCCACCAACCCCCCTTGAAGTGGTTGTAAAGCACAAGGTTTTTTACCTTCATGCATTCTATGCATGAAGGTAAAAAACCTTCTGTACACAGCAGCCCTTCCAGCCCCCTCCCTTCTACTTACCCAAGGCCCCTCGTGATCCAGCGATATCCGTGAGAGCCTTGCCTCTCCAAGCACTCACACCCCTGATTGACATTTGGCAGAAGCAGAAGCCATTGGTTCCCGCTGTTGTCCATCATAGCCAGTGAGAAAAACAAGAGATCGGGGGCAAACTGCGACTCTGTGTGTGAGTGAACACACAAAACCGTGGCTTGGGAGCATGGCTGCTTGGATGCCCCCTCAGCAAGCTGCTTGCTGTAGGGGGCACTAGGCAGGATGGAGGAGCCAGGAGTGCTGGCGAGGGACCCAAGAGGAGGAGGATCAGAGCTGTTCTGTGCAAAACCATTGCACAGAGCAGGTAAGTATGACAGGTTTGCTATTTATAAAAAAAAATAAGGCTTTAAAGAGGTGTTCCGCCTGGGGATTTTTTTGTTTTTTTTGTTTTTAAAGTTAACAGCTACAAATACTGTAGCTGCTGACTTTTATTATATAGACACTTACCTGTCCAGGGAGCTCACCCCAGCCATTTTTCGGATCGGCTATCGAGTGCTGCTGCCGCCATTTGCTGACAGCCGGTTCCCTACTGCGCATGTGCGAAGTGCACTGCACTTTCTAATTGGGGGGGAAGGAGGAGGGGGGCTGAACTTCAAAAGGACGGCGCCACGGCGCAGTCTCCCGGAAGTAGGAAAGGGTACCTGTCAAAAACAGGTACCCGTTCCACCCTCCCTCCTGAAAGATGCCAAATGTGGCACCGGAGGGTGGGAGGCAGCAGATCAGCAGAAATTCCACTTTTGGGTAAAACTCTGCTTTAATATCCCTTTAATACCAGGTTGAACTGTAAACTAAAGTGGAGAGATAAGGTGACACAGCACTGCAGAATAGAGAGGAAGCAAGGCCTAGTGTTGACTGTAACTCCCCCCTTGGGAACCCAGGCTTCAGGAGGGTAAGAGCTACAGCCAGCATTGACAATTTTTTTCTTTTACATTTTTTAAATTCTACTTCTCGCATTTTATTGGTGGCATGGGATATGTGCATAGGGCCCCCTGGGGATTTAACACATTTTTTTTTCATCTGGTAATAAATCTTCTTTAATGCCAGACTTCAGGTCATTCCCCCTACACTCTCCAAAAACCCTTCAGACATCAGACCAGCATGGCACCTCAGAGCACCGATAGTATAACCCAAACTTCCCTTGTGGCTCTAAGTCATGTGATGTTTTGGTCACATGACCAGAAACAGGAAGTGGGGATAGGTCTTTCTCACTCTCCTGTACTTGTGCAGGTCAGATGATCAAATTGGGTGCTGGAATGAGCATTCCAGCACCTGACAACTGGATATAAAGTGGGTACACTGGACCCTGGGATATGATTCAAATCCCGAGTCTGTCCCACAGAAATCATGACAGTTGGGAGGTATGCTCTAGGTTTAAATCTGACTGGTTGTTGTTGCTAACACAGACAGACACTTTATTTTAGACACTTAATTAGAAGAGCCCAGAGTACTTTTAAAAAGATCAGAAACAATACCTATGGGCTGACTATATAATGCATTTGAATGATGAATAAACATTTTATTTTCATTACACAGACACGTATTTGTTCTACAAGTGAGTAAACAAATTAATGGCTAGAAGTCATTTTTAAACATGCTTAATTACAACTAAATCAATTAGAGGAAAATGTTGTATATATTGATTTCATAGGTCCAAGAACTAGTAGCTAAATGTTTATTCAGATAAAACATGAAGTATTGATGACATCTTAAATATTAATTACTGAGCTCTTTACTTGCTGCAAGGGGATCATTCCACTTGGTGTTCATCTCACACCAAACAGAAAGGTGAAATGATCAGGAAATTCATTTGTATTTGAAGTTTTATAGATTAGCCACAGGATATTACATTTACTGCACAAATACACCATATACTGTATGTAATTAATTTGCCATGAGTAGACCAAAAGCTTGTAGGTGCCTCTGTTTTCTAACACATTCCAGGTTTTGCCCAGAATCCTTAATATTCAAGCATACAGCAGTATTACAGGTACATAGAAATTAAGCAAATTGTGTTGTTTAACAGCCAAAACAACATAAACAAACACACGTTATGTCCAAATTATGACAGCACTGGACTAATTGGATAGATGTTCACAAATAATACTAACACTACTTTTAAG